>JAJIBD010001143.1:0-526781 GCA_021461705.1 Cryptotis parvus | reverse complement strand
GGGCCCACTGAGGTGCTGAGAATCTCCCGAGGCTACGGGGAGGCCTGAAGAGCAAATAAACAGGAGTGAAATCACACCAGCTCAGAACATTCCAGAAGTTCTCAGCGCTACGACCAGGCTCTGCTATGCTTGTGGCCACAAGTCTCCCCGTCCACCATGTTGCTGTCAGCTGATGCTCCCAGCTCCTTCCTTGCTGGAAAGGGCTTGCGCCCCCTTAGTTTTCTGCAGCTGAGGCCAGTCTCGCCTGTGTTAGCTCTCCCCAATTCCCACGTCTGCCTGTGCCAGATCTCCCTGTTTCCTGTGTCCGACTGTGCTGACTCTCCCTGCTTCCTGTGACCCAAGTTCAGGTATGACCTACAGTTCCTGTGTGACCCACAGTTTGGGTGTGACCCACAGGCTGGGTGTGTGATCATCATAGCTGACCCTGGGTCTTTGCAGTATAAAGCCGTTTGCATTGCCGTAAGGCTCTTGTGCAAATCACAATAGGAGATTAGGGGCAGAAATGGATAAGGCAGTTTGATTTTAATAACTCTTGGGATATTGTTATAATTTCTATGATGAATCCAATGCTACCTAGTCTGGTCATCCTTCTTCTTAGCCCCCATGGGTTCTCTTCTTGGGACTAGAAATATACCAGGAAGAAACTACCCCTGGGTATGTTGGAACCACCCTTTTGGAATCAGCTCTGTAAAGATTAAAGGAGGCTTGCTAATGCTGGCTAATTAATGCTGGCTTGCCTCAGGCAGGTGAACACCTCTCTGTTTCTCAGCACTTCTCTGTTTCCCTTTCAGAAACAGGGAGCAGAACATGAAAATTACACTGGAGTAGAGTAATACGGACATGGCCCTTGAGGGTACCAGAGATGACCATCTAGTTGCATGAAGTTCATGGTCTGAAATTATAATGTTATTTTCCCTCATGTTATAAATCCTGAGATGCTTTTTGTTCTTAAGTATGATCGTTAGGCCACCCCTCTCTCCACAGTGTTTTGCATATGGGCCTATTGGGATAGCAGGAACTGAGGCTCTTCCAATTAGCATTTGCTTAGACCTGGGCTAGGTGTGGTTACCTGGAGGTTTGACTTTGCAAAGACAGCCCCTTCCTGGGGTTCTGGCACTTTTTGAGAGAGAAAAACTGCATTTTGGAGAAGTTTCCATCTTGGTGGGAGATCTTGGCCTGAGCACATGGTCAGAGAAATCCAATCAGCAGCCACACGCCTGGGAGAGCCTGTTGCCTTGGATTGTAATCCTACAACCTTGGATTGCCAGAGTGTAGAGTTTGTTTAATTATTGGTGATAAGTAAAATCCTTTTTTGGAACTGTGCTGAACTCATGGTTCTGTCTGTCCATCACTGGCCCTTGAGGTAAAAGGGAACCTGTTTCCTGGTACTGTCAGAGACTCCAACCAATCCCCAACAACCACACTCTCGGAGCTTGCTAAAGTCAGAAGTGCTTCCCCAGTCAACACTGTACTCTGTGTGTGTGCGTGTGTGTGTGTGTGTGTGTGTGTGTGTGCGTGTGTGTGTGTCTGACCTCTGGCCTTCTGAAATGACCCAGGAACTACTTTGCAATGAGAGAGACTGGGGATTCTCCCATGGCCCCTCCCTGGGACAGTGCTGAGTGCCAGTGCCACAGCAGGGCCAGGAGAGACCACTGCAGAAGCAGCTTGGCAGGGCAGTGGGAGAGGGCACACACAGGTGCCCGCTGGGCTGGTGTGACCACACGCACAGGTACGGCTCTGTACAGCTGTGGTGCAGCACTGTGGCATTCTGGGGACCAGGGCCTTCTGACTGGTCTCTCTCAGATGTCAGAGAAGTATGTGGAGCAGAGGATGGGGTCCCCAACAGTGCCCTGGGCTGCAGGCTGGCATGGTCACTCTGGCTGCCCATGCAGGGGCTGGCGTCTGTGCAGGAAACAGCACGGGTTTCTCTGTGGCTCGCTGGAATGCTGCCAACCATGCAACCAGAACTCTCTCTCACACATGCACAGCGGAACACGGACCGTGATCAAAAGTGAAATCATCTCTACAGAGGAACCCAAATTTAGACTTAGCGCATGACGACATTTATCCACAGAGGTTTACGGAACAGAGAGAAGACCACGAGAAGAAATAGCAGAGACACAGATAGCAGAGAAGTGGGGTCAAAGGTGGTACAAGCACAGCACTGCTGGGGGACAACATGTCCAAAGCCACTAAGGAGCCTCAACGCAGAGCCAAGAAGTGGAGCAAAACGGACAAGAGAGATGACAAATACCACCAGCAACAATAGTCATAAAAACCCCACAGGAAATTTGATTAATTTTGCCAGAAGCCAAAGCCAAAGGTTTTGAAAGTGTCGAGTGGAAAAGGTGCAGCAGTGAGCCCAAAAGGACCACGCTGAGACGGAAGCAGCAATGGACAGCGAGTGACCGCAGGGAGCTCCCTAGAGCAGGCGCTGCTGGCCGACCCCTGTGCCCCAGGAAAACGCCCCCAGAGCCAACGGGAAACGAATCTGGATTTGGGCAGACTAAATAAAGAAATGTGCCGACAGATAGAGAGAGAGAGAGAGAGAGAGAGAGAGAGAGAGAGAGAGAGAGAGAGAGAGAGAGAGAGAGAGAGAGAGAGAGAGAGAAAGGACAATTCCAGATGGAAAAAAAGGAAATAACTTAATACTTGGTATGTCCTAGAGGCTTTAGGTAGAACAAGAAAAAAAATTAGAAGAGAAACAGTCAATGGGGATGGCAAAGTCAGGGGCTGTGTTGGTACGGGTGCTGAGTGGGTACGGGGTGCTGTGTGGGTACGGGGTGCTGTGTGGTACTGGGTGCCGTGTGGGTACGGGTGCTGTGTGGGTACGGGGTGCTGTGTGGGTACGGGTGCTGTGTGGGTATGGGGGTGCTGTGTGGGTATGGGGGCTGTGTGGGTATGGGGTGTTGTGTGGGTACGGGCTCAGAGGATCCAGCCATTGGTAAAAGCACAGGGAGAAAGAGGGCGGGTGTGTGTGTGTGTGTGTGTGGTGGAGAGAGGGCACTCTGTGTGTGTGTATACAGGGCACTGTGTGCGTGGTGTGGAGACAGAAGGCACTGTGTGTGTGTGCTCACCGTGTGGAGGGAAAAGGACACTGTGTGTGGGTGTATGTGGAGATAGAGGGCACTGTGTGTGTGTGTGTGTGTGTGTGTGTGTGTAGGGAGAGGGCGCCTGTGTATGTGTGTGTGAAGAGAGAGGTCACACTGTATGTATGTAGAGAGAAGGTACTGTGTGTGCATAGAGATGTACTATGTGTGTAGAGAGAAGTACTGTGTATGTGTAGAGAGAAAGTACCGTGTGTGTGTGTGTGTAGAGAGAGAAGTCACTCTGTGTGTGTGTAGAGAAGGTACTCTGTGTGTGTGTAGAGAGAGAGGTCACTGTGTGTGTGTGTAGAGAGAAAAGTACCTTGTGTGTGTGTGTGTGTGTCAGTAGAGAGAGAAGTCACTGTATGTGTGTAGAGAGAGAAGTACCGTGGTTTGTGTAGAGAGAAGTCACTCTCTGTGTGTGTAGAGAAGGTACTCTGTGTGTGTGTGTGTGTGTGTGTGTGTGTGTTCATGAGCCAAGTCTCCTGCTCCATTCCTTAGCGTTAGGATAACGCAAGCGTGAGGAAGCACCTCAAGAGCAGATCCATACAGAGGAACCGGGAAGGAAATGACTCAGTGCACCTGAAAGCCAGCCAGCAGGTGCAGAGCCAAGGTACAGACACAGGCCAGCTGCTGACCCAACAGCAAAGCACAGCAAGGGGACATAGCCAGGGCAGCGCCAGTGGACACTAGCTGGGCCTGGGTCTCCACGAAGACCTTGCGAGCCTGATGGTCATAACAAGAGTCAGGGCTGCACCATGTCTCGTGGGCTGGAGAGTCAGTGCACACACACACACACTCCACATACTCACACACATATACACACTCACACAAGACACACATACACACACTCACACACACAGAGACACACACTCACATACACACAGAGATACACACACTCTCACACTCACATACACACAAACACACATATACACACCTCACACAAGACACACATACACACACCACCTAATAAGTCTTTCATTACTTTCCCATTTGAAAAAAGGAAAACTCACATACCCTTTCAAAGCTTCTCAAAATTTACTCAAAACACCTGAATTCCCAAGCACACTATAAACGCGAACTTTATAGATGTAAACCATTGCAAAGCACTTTTTCAATGAGGATATTGACATCCTAAATAATGCAGTGAGTGTGAAGGTGCTACCTCAGACTCCATAGCCAGAGCTCGTGCTGCTTCCTTGGTAAGCGGAAATTTGACAGATGTTGGCGATAATCAACAGATGCTTGGAAGAAACCCTCTGATGAGGGAGCCACAGAACTTTATTTTTATTATGGAGATTAACAGATATTGAGCTAAGTCTAATGGCTACTTAAGGGAACTTGCCAGAATTGTGTAAACCGGATGTTAAAATATTAACATTATTGATCTTTAAGAAAAAAAAAGAAAATAACTTTCAAGGATTATGTCTTCAAATAAACTTGACTTTTGCATAAATTCAGAGTGGATTTTAGAGCCATGACATTAATACTGCAAGACAATGAAGAGATTGGAGGATGAGGAGATAACATGGAGAATGCTCTCGCCTGCTAGGCTGGGATCAATGGATGTATTAGACTGTGAGTCTGGGCCGAGATTAGCGGAATATATTAGACAGTGAGTCTGGGATTAACGGAATGTATTAGACTGTGAGTCTTGGATTAGTGGAATGTATTAGATTGTGAGTCTGGAATTAACAGAATGTGAGTCTGGGATTAATGGAGTATTAGACTGTGAGTCTGGGATTAATGAAAGTATTAGACTGTGAGTCTTGGATTAACGGAATGTATTAGACTTTGACTCTGGGATTAATGGAATGTATTAGACTTTGAGTCTGGGATTAATGGAATGTGATTAGACTGTGAGTCTGGAATTGACAGAACGTATTAGACTGTGAGTCTGAGATTAATGGAATGCATTAGACTGTGAGTCTGGGATTGACAGATGGATTAGATTGTGAGTCTGGGATTAGTGGAATGTATTAGACTGTGAGTCTGGGATTAGGGGAATGTATTATACTGTGAGTCTGGGATTAGCGGTATGTATTAGACTGACCGATGTCGGCTTTTGTCCCAAAATTCCAAACAGGATCGGACCATGAACTCCTTCGTGCAAAATTCTACTTCATGGAATGGGGGAGAAAAGGCTGCAAAGTTTAAGAAGAGAACTCCCAGAATGACCACCAACTGGGAACTCTTTGGCACCATTGTGGCACTATGGGAAGAGGGCCATCATTGGCGACATCAACGATGGTTCAGCACCTCCATGATTGTGCAAAGAACGCTGAGATAAAACCACAAAAAAAGGACGCCTGTCTTCAAAACTCTCGAGCTCATTAACCAACGTGGCAAGGCATGAGACTCAGGCAACCATAAGCTAATGTCCAAGCTTGCAAAGCGGTGCAGAGAAGAGATAAAGGAGGACCTCAAAGAGAGAAAGCAGCAATACTGGCCGATGCAGCAGAAGCCGGGAAAAGCATTTGCAATGCCCGCCTGTCTTTTGCTAACGATAAGACCAAGATGACTGCCCTCCGGCCTCCTGATAGATCTATCACATCTTTGGAGAAAGGCAATGGAGAAGATCATCCATGACTTCTCTTTGATAGCCACATCCACCTGCCCACATACCAAATTCCGCAGGATGGATATGTCATTCCCAATGTTCTCCCCTTCTGAAATCCGACATGCCATTTCGTCAGTAAAGAAGGGAACAGCACCAGGCCCAGACAAAAGTCAGACCCGAACACCTGAAGAATCTGCCATCGGTACTCATCAGTACACTGGCTCAGCTCTTCACATGCTACCTGTCCGAATGCAAGGTGCCCTCCCAATGGAAAACAAGCAGGAAGTTCTACTGTTCAGAAGGGAGACATTCACGACATTGGCAACTATCGCCCCATTTGCCTGTTGTCTGTCATCTACAAGCTGTTCACTCCGAGTCATCCTGAACAGGATTGGCAGATTATTAGATGAAGGACAACCATGTGAGTAAGCTGGCTTCCAAAAGAGGATTCAGCACAATCGACCATATCCACACAGTAACCAAGCTCATTGAGGTTTGTTGGGAGTACAAGATGCCACTCTGTCTCACGTTCATTGATTTACAGAAAGCCTTTGATTCTGTGGAGACTGAGCAGTCATCGAAGCCCTAGCCAAACAGGGTATTCAAACCCAATACATCAAGATCCTTCGTGAGCTGTATTACGGATTCACCACCAGGGATCTCACCATTCTACAAAGAAGTGATCATTGATGTCAAAAGAGGGGTTCGACAGGGTGATACCATTTCACCAAAACTCTTCAGCGCCACCCTCGAGAACATCATGTGACAATTAGAATGGGAAGGAATGGGAGTGAAGATAGATGGTCGGCAACTACACCACCTCTGCTTTGCTGATGACATCGTTCTAATAACACCAAACATTAGCCAAGCAGCACAAATGCTGGCTGACTTCGACCGAGAATGTGGAAAGATAGGGCTACAGCTGAATCTAAAGAAAACTATGTATATGAAAAATGAACTAGTTCCAGAGGCCCCATTCACTCTCAATGGAACAAACATCTCTGAATGCAGCAGTTATGTGTACCTAGGTGGAGAAGTCAACATGATGAACGACCTAAAACCTGAGCTGCGCAGGGAGGAAGAGAGTGGCATGGAATGCCTTCAAAGGCATTGAAGAAATAGCTAAAAGGACAAAAAGAACCTCCTGGCTCTGGCACATCTCTTCCGACTCCATCATTCTCCCTGTATTAACATATGCCTCAGAGACCTGGGCCCTACAAAAGCAGGATGAGAATGCTATTCGGGTCTCCCAGAGAGGAATCGAAAAGAGTTATTCTTGAAATATCACGCCTCACTCCAAGTGAGAGAAGGAATCCAGAGTTCTGACCTCCGTCGACGATCCAGAGTCAGGGATGATGTCTTGTTTGCCAAGGTGTCGAAAATCAGATGGGCTGGACATGTAATGCGATTTGGAGATGACCACTGGATAAGAGCCATTACTGATTGGATCCCACGGGATGTCAAAAGATCATGTGCCACCCACCTACAAGATGGGTCAGACTTCTTCGTCAAGACCCTGAACGAATAGTTTGAGGCGCTTCATATACCTGGAACAAGCAGATGTCATTGGGCTACAGTGGCACGTGATAGGTTCCAATGGAAATGGTACTGGTGCCTGCTCGAGCAAATCTATGAATAATGGGATGTCAAGCAATCAAGTGATTAGACTGTGAGGATTAGTGGAATGTGTTAGACTGTGAGGCAGGAGAATTTCCACTGTCACCGGTCCAAGAGATGCTCATCTCATCACCAACAGTGCATCCATGGTGATCTAGTCCAGATTTGCTCCTGAAATTTACAGGAGGACTCAGTCTGTGTAAACATCTACCCTCACATTCTCCTGCCTTAGACTCACCTGTCTTACTGACGACACCAGGTTCTGTGGCCTCGTGTGGAGAGTGCAGTGTGCCCCAGGGACCTCCAAAGGTGTTTGTTGCCACTGTTCTCCTGGAGGCCCTCTCCCGCTCATGCCACCATGCCCGAGTGCCTGTCTCTGACTGGCACAAGCTCAGTATTCTCAGGGCTAGGGCTGCCCTGCTGAAGAAGGAAGGGAGAGTGTGGATGTGACCTTTGGGGGTTGCCACCCACGCTCTCTGTGTGCTGCAGGAAGGGAGGCAGGGTGTGGCTGTACACTTACCCGGGCAAGGCGCCTGCACGTCTATGTGGACACGACACTGAGAAAGTAAAGGTGGGCAGGGGGTTCTCTGGAGCTGGGAAAGGGGGTTCTAGGGAGCGGTTCTAGAGGGAGGCAAGGCTTCATCAGACTCGTGAAATGACACGTGGCGTGTGGAACAGAAAGAAGGACGAGGGGAGGGGCTGTTGGGTCGGGCATGCAGGGGGCTCTGCACCAGGATACCTGGCAATGCTGGACCCTCATGGTCCCCTGGACCCAACGGGTAATACCCCCAGCACAAAGCGAAAGCCCTGAGCATCACCAGGTGTGTCCCAGTCACCCCCAAACAACAGCACCCAAGGTTCAAATCCCCCCAGTAGAGATCACCAAGCCAGGAGACCGGGGACAGGCTTGTGAAGCAGCTCTGAAGTGGACCACAAGGACGAGAACCCGCGACCGCTGCCAACTGGGCACCACGAGCAGTCGCCCAGCATCCCCTATGCAGGGCACGGAGAGGCGCCCATGGAGGGGACTGGGAGAGTCACAGAAGTCCCATGCAGCACAGGTGAGGTGACGGGTAGGGTCCAGCTGGGACGTGCTGGCAGAGGAGAATGGCAGCAGGCCTGGCGGGTTGTGCTGGGGAAAACCGGAAGTGGCCCGAGCCAATGGCCGGATGCTGGAGCCTCTCTCTGCCACTCATGCTCAGCTTCGCCCTCCTGGGATGCTTTAAGAGGAAACAGGGGAAAATGCCCCCAATTTTCCACCTCCCGATCGGCACAGGTGTGTGGCCAGGACATCACTGCAAACACGAGTTCTTGCTTCTAACAAGATGCATCACAGTTGTAGAAATCCTCAGAATCTGTGCTCGATGGATATAGGGGACCAAGCCTCAGCAGCGGGGGACGCAGGGCCTGGTTCTGTGAGAGACGAAGTTGCTGGGTTGGTTGTTGATGGAGGCACGAATCTCACTGCCTTTCCCCCTGCTCATATTTCTATAGTGTTTCGCGTCCTTACATGATGCAGGTACCAGGTAGAATGAGATTTGTAGAGGGGCTGGGAAGACGGAGTTGATCAAGTTCTTTATCTAAAGAGGACTTAGGAGGTGTGCTTACTTTCAAGGGCTAGAAAGAACTAGTAAGTTTCTTATAAAATAATGCCCAAAGGGAGAGAGGGGGAGGGAGAGAGAGAGAGCAATCATGAGAGAGAGGGAGAGAGAGAGAAGGGAGGGAGGGAGAGAGAAAAATCGTGGAGAGAGAGGGGGGAGAGAGGGGGAGGAGGGAGAGAGAAATTGTGAGAGAGGGAAAGAGAGGGGAGGGAGGGAGGGAGGAGAGAGAAATCGTGAGAGAGGGAAAGAGAGAGGGGGGAGGGAGGGGGGGAGAGATCATGAGAGAGAGAGGGAGAGAGAGGGGAGGGAGGGAGAAATCATGAGAGAGAGAGGGAGAGAGAGGGAGGGGAGGGAGGGAGAGAGAAATCATGAGAGAGAGGAGAGAGAGAAAAGGAGGGGAGGGAGAGAGAAATCGTGAGAGAGGGAGAGAGAGGGGAGGGAGGGAGGGAGAGATCATGAGAGAGAGGGAGAGAGAGGGGAGGGAGGGAGAAATCATGAGAGAGAGAGGGAGAGAGAGGGGAGGGAGGGAGGGAGAGAGAAATCATGAGAGAGAGGGAGAGAGAGAAAAGGAGGGAGGGAGAGAGAAATCGTGAGAGAGGGAGAGAGAGGGGAGGGAGGGAGGGAGAGAGAGAAATCGTGAGAGAGAGGGAGCGAGAGGGGAGGGGGGGGAGAACTCATGAGAGAGAGGGAGAGAGAGGGAGGGAGGGAGGGAGGGAGGGAGAGAGAAATCGTGAGAGAGAGAGGGAGTGAGAGGGGAGGGAGGGAGAGAGAAGTCGTGAGAGAGAGCATGCTATAGATTCAGGCTGTGCGGTGGGGGTGGCAGGAGGGAAACTGGGGACATTGGTGTTGGGAAACGTGCTCTGGTGAAGGGACGGGTGTTGGAACATTGTTTGACTGAAACCTAACCTGAACAACTTTGTAACCATGTATCTCATGGGGATTAAAAACACTATTAGATTTTAGAGAAAGTCAAGTTGAAGAAAATGTTGTTCACAATTAAACATTAATAAGCGTGGAAAATTCTCTTCTTATAACACACTTGATGAGGTTTTTATGCCTATTTACTAATAGCTTCCCTATTGCGTCACTAATAGAGTTCCAGAGGTATACTAATTAAAAATGAGCCATAAATCCCTCGCTTTGCATGTATATGCATTTCTACAAATCCTATTAATAAATGTGAATTAATACTCTGCTGAGTTCTACCTGGAGGTCTTTCTCTCTAGAATAAAAATAGATTTGTTAAATAATTCATATGTAAAATCATGTTGCTCTTCACTTGTCACAGGATTGGATTTTTTTTTATTGATTTTTCACCCAAAGGTGAAACAGGCATTTACTGACATTTATGGAAATTAAAAAGAAGGAAGCAAGGGGGCTGGACTGCATAATGCACATTGTGTTTCAAATGCACATTCACTTCCATGGGATGCTAAGGAGATGGTGAGGCAAATGTTATTTTAAAACCTTCAAAGCACAGTGTGTAGAAATAAAGTCTACCTAGGCAGCTCCAAGTGGTGTGTGCAGGACAAACCCTGACTCAGAGCCTTCTGTAAAGGGTTGCTATTCCGGGCTTGCAAGGAATACTGAGAGAATGGCCGGAAAGGGAGAGCTGCTTTTGGGATTTGGCTCCAGAATCCCCCTGAGTTCAGCATCGTTAACACCACCGTAGGATTAGGCTCACTGGCCCTAAGTCGCTTCCTCGCTATTTCCTTCCTCCCTGCCTGGTAAAGGTTAACCAAGGAAAGGGTGTCCGTTGAGAGACCGGAAATAAGATCAACCGGAAGCTGGAATCCAGCGGGTGTCTGGACCCGAGACAGCGAAGGAGGGGAATTGAGAATTTTAGCTTTTGAGGCCGGACCCTCTGATTTCAGTCTAATTTCATAAAAGATCAGCTGCCATATTTCTGTAGGCCAATTAGGTTAGAGCACAATTTTATTATGGAAGCGAACAGGTATTTCTTTTTCTTTGCTGTTGTTTTCACGCTTACAGATGTGAACTAAGAGACCCCACTGAGTGAATGCGCCTGCCCCTCATATTAGTGGGATGTTATCAGGTTGGGTGAATTCGTGTGTCCTCGCATTGTCGGGACGTTATCAGATCGGAATTGATGCTGGCACTGCACATCTTGGGGATAATTAACTTTTGACATTTAGGATATGGATTTCCTATGAGCTCTGGTCTCCCCCTTCAATTCATTTAAAAAACATGACCCTATTAGTATGGTAGTAGACTGCAGAAAAACGGGTAGCATATATTGAGAGTATTTTTATAGTAATGACATGTTACGGTCAAGGGGTTCAACCCCCGGAATGTGCAGAAACACACCAATCTATTATGTGGGGAGGAGGAGGAAGGAATGAGCTCACCAACACCTCTAAAAACATTTCCCTTGGGATTGTAGGAGAGATGCGCTCAAATTCCCAGGAAGTATTATGATGACGCTGGTCTCTAGACTAGCTTTCAAGGACCAATCTGTTCACACCAGGGGCTTCTCCAGAAGAAACAACCAAGCTCATCCCCTGAGCTGATCCAAAGCCCCGCGCTTCCTGGCCTCACAACTGATCTCAGACTACGGTGGTCCAGCCTCACGCCTCCGACTTCAGAGTCTCCACAGCCGGAGCCGGTGTCTGCAGAGACTCTTCCCACGTCACTGTAGAGTGCTGCAGGCTGAAGGCGTTTTCGCTGCTATAACTCGAGTCGGATCTCCTTGTCTCAGGGGAGGGCTCAGCCCGGTTAGCCTGTGTTAGCAGGCGCTGAAACCCAAGCCTGGGATCCCAGCCGTCAAATTCAAGGGCCCAGAGTGGCTCTTCTGCAGGCCAATGACCTTGTCTCCCACGGGGCTCTCCGTGCTCACAAGTCAGTGCTCCCGCGAGGGACTCACACCACCTTCCCCGTTCCTTTCAGATTCGGCAGCAGGCAGAAGCACCAGGGCACCAGGGGCCCAGGCACCAGGGCAGAACTGGGAGTCCAGACTCCAGGCAGCCCCCGCACTGGGTGGCCCCCGCCCTGCTCAGGGCCTGCTCTGGCCACATTTCTAGGCACCAGTAGAGAGCCCCGTCCGGGAGGAGAGAGAATGATGGCCACAAGGGAAGGAGCGAGCAGAACCCACAGGCCGACGGTGGGGCTGAGGGGCAAGAGGAGCCAAGAGCCCATTGGCTGGTCTGGCTGAGTGGGGTAAGAGGGCCTGAGCCCATTGGCTGGGTCTAGACCAATTGGAGAAACCCGAAGGAAAGAACAGCTGTTTAGCACAGTGCGAGAGTGAGAATTGTACCAGCAAGACCACAAACAGACCAGAGAGGTCTGATGAAGGACCCAGAGGTCAAACCACGCAGCCCCCCGCCACTGCCTTCAGGAAGAGAGAGTCGATGTGAACCCCTGTCTCAGGAAGAGAGAGTCAATGTGGACCCCTGCCTCAGGAAGAGAGAGAGTCGATGTGGACCCCCGCCTCAGGAAGAGAGAGTTGATGTGGACTCCCCATCTCAGGGAAGAGAGCGTCGGGGACCCTCTACCTCAGGAAGAGAGAGTTGATGTGGACCCCCATCTCAGGAAGAGAGAGAGAGTCGATGTGGACCACCTGCCTCAGGAAGAGAGAGTTGATGTGGACCCCACGTCTCAGGAAGAGAGAGTCGATGTGAACCCCCTGCCTCAGGAAGAGAGAGAGTGAATGTGGGACCCCCATCTCAGGAAGAGAGAGTCGATGTGGACTCCCTGCCTCAGGAAGAGAGAGAGCCGATGTGGACCCCCCGCCTCAGGAAGAGAGAGTCGATGTGGACCCCCCCCCGCCTCAGGAAGAGAGTTGATGTGAACCCCTTGTCTCAGGGAAGAGAGAGGCGATATGGAATCCCGCCTCAGGAAGAGAGAGAGTCGATGTGGACCCCCGCCTCAGGAAGAGAGAGAGGTTGAGGTGGGCCTCCCCCGCCTCAGGGAGAGAGAGGAGTTGATGTGAACCCCGCCCCGCTCAGGAAGAGAGAGATCGATGTGGAATCTTGCCTCAGGAAGAGAGAGTCGATGTGGACCCCCTGCCTCAGGAAGAGAGAGAGGGTCGATGTGGAACCCCTGTCTCAGAAAGAGAGAGTCGATGTGGATCCCCCGCCTCAGGAAGAGAGAGAGTCGATGTGGACCCCCATCTCTGGAAGAGAGAGAGTCGATGTGGACCCCCGCCTCAGGAAGAGAGAGAGTCGATGTGGAATCTTCGCCTCAGGAAGAGAGAGTCGATGTGGACCCCCTGCCTCAGAGGAGAGAGAGTAGATGTGGGAACCCCTGTCTCAGAAAGAGAGAGTCGATGTGGACCCCGCCTCAGGAAGAGAGAGAGGTCGATGTGGGACCCCCGCCTCAGGAAGAGAGAGAGTCGATGTGGACCCCTGCCTCAGGGAGAGAGAGTCGGTGTGGGACCCCCGGACAGGAAGAGAGAGAGTCGATGTGGACCCCGCCTCAGGAAGAGAGAGAGTCGATGTGGACCCCCCCCATCTCAGGAAGAGAGAGAGTCGATGTGGACCCCCGTCTCAGGAAGAGAGAGAGAGTCGATGTGGACCCCTGCCTCAGGAAGAGAGAGTCGATGTGGACCCGCCGCCTCCAGGAAGGAGGTCATATGGACTCCTGCCTCAGGAAGAGAGAGTCGATGTGGATCCCCGCCTCAGAAAGAGAGAGTTGATGTGGGACCCCCATCTCCGGGAAGAGAGAGAGTCGATGTAGACCCCCTCAGGAAGAGAGAGTTGATGTGGGAACCCCCGTCTCAGGAAGAGAGAGTCATGTGGACTTCCTGCCTCAGGAAGAGAGAGAGTGGATGTAGACCCTCCTCAGGAAGAGAGAGAGGGGATGTAGACCCTCCTCAGGAAGAGAGAGAGTTGATGTGGGACCCTGCCTCAGGAAGAGAGAGAGTCGATGTGGACCCCACCCCACCTCAGGAAGAGAGAGAGAGTCGATGTGGACCCCATCTCGCCTCAGGAAGAGAGAGAGAGTCGATGTGGACCCCCACCTCAGGAAGAGAGCTCGATGTGGACCCCCGCCTCAGGAAGAGAGAGTCGATGTGGACCCCCAATCACCCGATCATTCTGGATTCTAATTTGGGTTGATCCAGAGGTCACACATCACCTTATTCATAATTTATTGATGATGTGTTAATTTGTTAATACAATAATAAATGTATTGATTGATTTTCTGAAACGTTTTCCCAGAAAGAGTCACAATATACATGATGGTTCTTCTCTTGAATGGAATGAAATTAAATAATACATTAACTATAAATAAGAATTAGGAAAGCAGTTTGTGAAAAGTGAATGTTAATAAAAACTCTGAGCCCAATTCAAATAGATGTTCTAAGTCAGCTACAAGGAGGCAGGATTGTGGCTTAGCAGCTGACTGACTGGTAGCGCGATGGAAAACATCTCTGCTGTTAGTCTGGAAGGGACTTTCAAAACTTAGCAGTTGGGTAGAATCCTGGGAACCAGAGGCAACACAGACACTTCTCTATGATCATTAATTGCACCGCAAGCCCTCAGTGCATTAAGACATTTTTTTGGGGAGCACAACTCATTTTATGGTACTGGCCTTGTCTCTAAACAAATTATGATAATTGATTTTGTGATTTTGAGGAATTTCTGATAGACTCTGACATATGTAAGCTGGTATAATACCACTGATCGTTGATTTCATTCAACTATGAGAGAAACATTACAACCAGAAGATGGGGCATGAGCTTCGTGGCATTTGAAATGAAGATCGCAGGTCAGAGAGAGAAGATGGAGCGGGAGGTGTTTGCTTGCCTTGAAGGAGGCTGGCCCTGGTGCAGTCCTGAGAATCATTTTTGAGAAACATATCTGAAAATGGAAAAATAAAAACAGCCCCTCAACCCAAAACCAAAACGATTCACAAACCATCTGTATTTGCGTTTGGAAGCAATTAGTGCAGGGGTACTGATTTGTGGGCATTATCTAATTTATGGGTGCCCTAACTCTAGCAGTTTACTCTGCTTGGCCTTTGGGGTGGGTCGGTTACTAGAACATGCATCTCTCTAGACTCTGGCTCCCAATGCAGAGGGAAACCAGGTGTCATGCAGTACTGAAGGTGGCGTTTCACTCTATGATCACTGTCCTTATACTCTAAGCTTAAAATAACTGCATGGCCAAATAGCATTTGAAAATCGCCCACATGAGAGTGTCAAAAGTCCCAGAAAAATCCTGGGCTTTATTAATTCACCTATGTGTTTATTTTGGTTTGGGGGCCACACTCGGTGATGCTTAGGGCTAACTCCTGGCTCTGCACTTAGGGATCACTCATGGTGTGGCTCTGGGGACTCCACGTGGTGTGGAGACCAAGCCCAGGTCAGTCTTAGGCAAGTCATGTGCCCACTGTACCATCGCCTGGCTCCTGCTCTGCAGAGTTTAGGGAACACTGACGCTCTAAATCACGTGCGTCATAATCGACAGACAGAATACAAACCCTGGAAATAGAAAGAAGCTCCATGATAATCATGGGAATGGTCTGAGCAGTTGTTAGATGGCAGGCTGCCAACTGGCCTGGATACATATATTCTCTTTAATCCACGTGAAAAACCATTACTCCTTTCCAACACGCACGGCAGAGCATGGCAAGCTCCCGTGTCGTATCTGACATGCCAAATACCAGTAACAATTATAGGCCTCATTCCCATGACCTGATGGAATGGTTTGAGGTTCTTTATGTTCCTGGTGTGAGTAGATGCCCTTGGGCCACACTAGCATGAGACAGGACATATGGAGATGTTACTGGTGCTCGCTGAGCAAATCAATGAACAACAGGAAGATAAGTGATACAAGTGACCACATATTAAGCAATAGATACAGATCACATCTACCCTCTTTTCCTTATTTAAAATAAAAGGCATAGAATTAATGAGAAGAATAGTGAAATCTCCAGCTAACTCGGGTTTCACATTCCACCTCTCCTCTCCCCTGTTTCACGCCAGCTGACTGGTGCTTCGCCGGTGGGCACGGAGCTGGCAGACAGCTAATAGACCTCTATTGAAACACATAATACTGCTCTGAGGTTTTTCTCTTAATCTTCTTTAAATTAAATTTTATGATAATTTAAAATTATCATAAAGCTCAATGGCCAACAGTACAGCAGAGAGGATGCCTTGCATGCAGCTGACCTGGGTTTGGTCCCTGACATCCTATAGGGTCCCCGAGCACCACCAGGAGTAATTCCTGAGTGCAGAGCCAGGAGGAACTCCTGAGCACCGCCAGGTGTGACCCAAAAAATAAATAAATACATAAGTGATCTCGATGACCTCACTAAAAACCTTTCTGTCAGATATACATGCCACATATATCTGCACACATCCTTGGGTGCGATGTGTATAAATGTATGCATGTGTGTGCTTACACAGACATATACATATGGACATCCGATTTTATGAAATGAAAATGAGATGAATAGCCCAGATAGCTTGAGACTTCACTATTCTTCTGTTTAATTTGATATTCTTTATTTTAAATAAGGAAAATAAGGGGGCAGGTAAAACTTGGTTTCTCAAATGCTCTCTCCGTGCAGATGACCTCAGCATTTCACTCACACCATCATGTGAATCCACTTTTTTGTTTCTTGCACACGATCGGAAGCCGTGAGTCACTGTTTCTGATCTCCGGAAGGGCCGAGTGAGCAAAAGACGCTTCCCTATGTGAGCTGTCCTGCACGTGCTCTGACCTGGAGCCTGTTTATAGCCTCCTGACTTCAGACTCCATTTTCTGCCATCTGCATAACAAGCTCTCCTAACAGCTGACTTCCGGCTCTCTCTGGCAGCAGCAGCAGCAGCGCCTGCCCTGGCTACAGACTGATTCAGGTGGCCCCTTACACCCAGCGGCAGGGAGAAGCCTCTGGATTTACGCAGTGCTCTGCAACTCTTCATCTTGCTGATAGGTGACACTGCAAAAAAGGGCTCATTGATGGTTCAGTAAAACAAAGCACGTAACAACCTGCTTCCTGATGCGGATCAACTGTGCACTGATTAGGTTTGGGCTCTCTCTGGCTGCCACCACTGGACTGGGCTGGTTATTTATTAAGGTCTTCAGGACCGGACAGCCACAGTTCCATCAGGGGCCATTCACGATTTCTTACAATGAATATTTGAATATGACAAATATAAAGAATAACTTTCTATGCTCTTAAAAAACAGCCAACAGAAGAATACATGAAGAATATCTGAAAAAATATGATAAATGCTCACCAGGAAAGTCAAAGATAGTAAGCCACACGTTATTTCTGCACAGAGCGTGGAATGACACAAGAAACGAGAGGGTGAATGTGAACACACTCCGAGCCCGTGCTGGCTGCTCAAGGTCAGGCGGGGGTCCTCTGCCCAGGAGCTGGTGCCCCCGTGCCAAGGCAGCCCCGCCCCTCCCCGCAGAGTCCCTGCCTCCAGGGGTCTTCCTGTCCTGCTCTATTTAACACTGCAGCCCCCTGGATCGGGATCCAGATGAGTCAGGAGAGCAGCCGCACACGCTCAGCCATGGGATTTCCTTCCTTGTGACTCTTGCTTGCACTGTGTGTCTTGCAGGAATGTTGCCTTGTAACGTGACACACATTTGTGTGTGCCCCTGAACACACATATCACCACGGCACACAACCTCAGTGCATCCAACACAGGCTAATTCTGAGTTGGCTCCTGGGACAGAATCAGGCCAACGACACAAAGTGGGAATGAGCCAGCTGCCCAAGGACAGCTGAGAGGACTAAGCTGGTCCACCGTGGAATTCGTCTCGGCTCCAAGAAAGACGGAGCCATGCATTTGCCTCAGCGCAGCTAGAGCTAGAGTCTCAGGAGTGGAGAGAGTCAGGAGAGGAGCACAGCCAAAGGCCACAGGACCTGACACTGGGCCCAAGACCTGAGCTTCCCTGGTGGGGTCTGGGAGGCTCTTGGGGACACCAGCGGAAGGAAGTGGGCACGCTGGGGTTGGGGTGGGTGTTAGCACTATCACTAACAATGTGAAAATCATGCTGCCGCCATGAAGATGTGGAATGGGGCGTGGCACCTCATAGAGCGGCACAAGCTGTACCAGGTGCTCTCACTCTCAGACGACGCTCAAGTGACTCCCGAACCTGGAGACAGCACATGGGGGTCTAAGGAAGCACCACAAAGCCCTTTCCATCAGCTAAGTCCACATCTCCCGTCACTCTGTGATTCGTCCCCTGCAGGCTGCTGAGGCCCTGAGGAGCCGGTGTGGGGGCCCAGCGCCCCCTCGGAGCTCCCTGTCTGTAGGAAACGGCCCTTTCCAGGGTCTCCTGGACTCTATTCCGCCACAGCAGTGAAGTGGGATTCTGACTAATTTTATTCTGATACAAGTGATATTTTCTCATACAGATGATATTTTCATCTCACAAAAGAGTTAAAACATCACACCAAACCCTTCACAACTCACAGCACATACCCCACGTCTTAAAGAATTAAAACACTCTGAACAACACACATGGCACGTCTCACATCACACACCTCACATCATGTATCTCATGCCACACACCTCACACTATACACTTGAGGCTATAAATGACCTTTTCTATGTTATGTATCTTGAGGGAAAGAAGGCCTACTCCTTAGGAAGACTTTGGCCCCGTTCAGAAGCACTTTACTTTTATATTAAGAACACTCAGATCGGAAGTGATGCAGGGAAAAAACAGCATATTTGGTTTCCTATGTTGGTAAAGAGGGTCATTTCACAGGCATGAAAACTCTCTCAGGAAACAGTGGGAGTTTGATGGGAAGTTAGGAGGAAGTTTGTGAAGAGAAAGTTTGCAGATGGGCAGGAGAGGGGACAGAGAGACAGCCCCCACTGCCCGGTGCTCGCCGGAAACGCCTCCTCTCTCTGCTCTGCCTGTTCCTCTTGCCCCAGGATTTTCTCGACTTTGCTTAGTATCTCCTGGTGGAGCGCAGGGGAGGCTGTGATGTCAGAGATGGAGACGGCAGCACTGACTGTGAGGAAGGTAGAGACTCAGACCCGACACGTTGTCTACCAGAGCTTCAGCCTGTCCGCTCTCTCTGACGAGCGCCTCAGCCCCATCCCTTTTCTCCGACCAGCGCCTCAGCCCCGTCCCCTCTCTCTGACCAGCGCCTCAGCGCCGTCCTCTCTCTCTGACCAGCGCCTCAGCCCCGTCCCTCTCTCTCTTGACCAGCGCCTCAGCCCCGTCCCTCTCTCTGACCAGCGCCTCAGCCCCATCCCCTCTCTCTGACCAGCGCCTCAGCGCCGTCCTCTCTCTCTGACCAGTGCCTCAGCCCCGTCCCCTCTCTCTGACCAGCCAGCGCCTCAGCCCCGTCCCCTCTCTCTGACCAGCGCCTCAGCCCCGTCCCCTCTCTCTGACCTGCACCTCAGCCTGTCCCCTCACTCCGACCAGCGCCTCAGCCCCGTCCCCTCTCTCTGACCAGCGCCTCAGCCCCATCCTCTCTCTCTTGACCAGCGCCTCAGCCCCATCCCCTCACTCTGACCTGCGCCTCAGCCTGTCCCCTCTCTTTGACCAGCGCCTCAGCCCCGTCCCCTCTCTCTGACCAGCGCCTCAGCGCCTCAGCGCCTCAGCGCCGTCCTCTCTCTCTGACCAGCGCCTCAGCCCCGTCCCCTCTCTCTGACCAGCGCCTCAGCCCCATCCCTCTCTCTCCGACCAGCGCCTCAGCCCCATCCTCTCTCTCCGACCAGCGCCTCAGCCCCGTCCTCTCTCTCTGACCAGCACCTCAGCCCTGTCCCCTCTCTATGACCAGCACCCCAGCCCTGTCCCCCCCTCTGACCAGAGCTTCTCCCACTCTATGCTGTATCTTACATGCACCTGGAGGCCTGGAGTGGAATTTGGAGACCGTTGCTGAAACCTAACAGCTTGCCCTGAAACTGCAGAGCGCGGACTTGCTTCTCTGTCCTTGGAGCTGGCCTGGAGCAGAGGGAGGGGCGGACCCAGGAGCCCCTGCCGAGTGCCTGCCTGCAGTACCATCAGGCCTGCCGCCGCCCCTCCTTGTAGGCAGCAGTGCTGGAGCCGGGGGCACAATGGCGGTGGCTGCCAGCAGACACGTGAGAACACGTGAGAGCAGGGCAAGAACACATGAGAACACATGAGAGCACGAGAACATGCAAGAACATGCGAGAACACGCGAGATCAGGGCAAGAGCATGTGAGATCAGGGCAGCCGCCATCTTACCTGCACCGTGGGGCTCTCTCTGTGTCTCTGGAGTGACGTGGCGGCAGGGCTGCTCGCAGACAGCCTGCAGAGTCTGTCCTCCTCCAGGGAGCCTGCGGGCGATAGAGGGAGTCACCGAGTGGCACGCTGGCACCCACAAGCACTGAGCCGTGAATGTTCCAGAAGCCACAGAGAAACGAGGCAGGGGGCACTCCACGGAGGGCAGAAACAGCAAGGACAGCGGGACCAAGGCTGAAGCCCACAGCCCGTGCCCACGGCACCCCCCCCCCACCCCGCACTCTCAAGGGTTGCTCCTGAGCACAGAGTTGGGAATAGCAGCCAAGCACCGCTGGGTACAGCTAGATTTCAGATAAAGGAAAAGACCAAAAAGAAAGAAAAGGAAGGAGAAGAGAGGAAAAGATGAAAGTGCACAAGGAAAGGAAGAGATAACGCCCTGGATTTCTTGGCTCTGGAGGCTCAGCAACGTTTATCTGATTTCAGAACAAAGATGAGAAATAATTTACTCTTCTAATGACAATTGAGCTGGAGGCTGACCTCGATTATCGCTGAAAAGATCATGATCATATCACAGTAATGATTCCCTTCACCAACAGCAAACCCAGAAGCACCTTATTCACGAGCGTCTGCCTGCCAGCTGCCTGCCCTGCCCGGGAGCGAAGGAGCCACCGTTGACTGAGGTTCTAGAAAATTCCTGTGGAGCTGCAAGCTGAGAGCTATACTTCTGATGAGGTTTCAGATCCTATTGATTCCTCTCAGCACAATTTCTCTCCCTGTCTCTGCCTACCCTGGGCCGAGCCCTGCTCCCGCTGGATACCCCGTGTGCCTCTAGCCACTGTCCTGGCGGGGATGAACACAGCGTCCTCCCACCTTGCCAGGCGCCTGAGCTCAAGCACAGTCGTGGTTGGGCAGCACAGTGAGCGGCGGGGGGCAGCCCAGTGCGATACACTATTTTGTTCCCGTCACCTCGCCGAGGCTACAGGTGTGGGAGCAGGTGGCCCTGGCCCCTCAGAAGCCCTGAGAATTTGGGGTCCCAGCAGCTCAGGGAAGAGGCGTTGCTGAGGCACCGTCCTGCTACTTCAACCCCCTCCCTCCGTCCATCTACGCAGCCCTGGTTGCCTCTGTTTTCTCAGAAACACGTTCCCGTCTTATCTGAGATACACAGACGGGAACCAGCTCGACCGACCCCGCCCTGCACCACCCAGCCCTCGGCCACCTTGCAGGGTTCAAGCTGAGATGTGCCTGCCTGCAGGGCTGAGTGGCCGGTGCCCACCCTGGTGGTCACCCCACGCCCTGATCTCTCCTGACACTTCCTGCTCTGGGGCTGTGAGTTGGCTGCTAAGGCTGGAGCAGCTCCTGGGACCCAACCCTAGGAATCCTAAGCTCCTTCCCCTGACACAGGCGCTTCTCCCGGACTCCACCCAGATGTCCAACTTCCGCTCGTCCCAGGGCTCGAATCTCAAACGCAAGAGGCATCTACCTGACTCTGCTCTGCTGGGTTCTGTCCCATCCACCGGCACCGCACAGCGTGTGCATTGTCTGGGTCTGTGAGGGGCACATGGGACGTCGCTTCTCACCCTCGCCTGTGGGTCCTAGTTACACCGTGTGCAGCCTGCTCCCACCTCATCTGCTGCAGAGAGTTTTCATTTTTATTGACTGAGTCCTCAGGGACCTTCCAGATGGAAAATATTGAGGTTAAGGGAAGCCTCCATGGTTGGTGGGTGTTGCCACGGGTGTAGTCAGTCTGGGAAGCAGTATAAGCTGAAATGAAGATGGCCCCGACTGCCCAGGAGAGGACCAAGGGACAGCCCACACCGAATCCAGGGGTACACAATCTGCCACGTTCACACTGGCAACAGCCGAGAGTCCATGCGGCCTCATGCAAGCATTAAGCCGAAGTGCAGGCGGGTGATAACATACTACTTAGGGGTGTGACTAACGAGCCGTTTAACCAACGAGGTCAGCGGGTATTTACCCGAGGGAAACAGTCAGACCCCAACAAGCAGTGATCGCTCCCGCTCAGCCCACAATGGTCAACACAAACTTTGGGGATGGGACAAAGGCGAACTCGGTTCTAAGGCTGAATCTGTGGTCCCGGAGGCGGGAGGCAGGGGGTGAGCACAGAGCAGGGCGCAGTGGTGTGGTCAGGGCCAGAGGCTGTGGTGGGAGCCCGAAGGACACACGGACACACACCCCAACACCGGCTGCTACGATTCCGCGTCTCAATAAGAATAACAAGTATTCAAAGAGAAAGATGGAGGCTCTGATGTAGGCTGAGCTAGGCCATGGTGCAGAGCCCCTAGGCCCCGAATCACAATGCAGGGCGGGTCTTGGTCATCCCCTTTTAGGATGAGAAACCGGGGCAGAGAGTGGCTGCGGTCCAGAAACCAGGAGCTCGTGGCACGGGCAAGCCCGTGCTCCTGATGGCGGAGCTGGTGAGTGTCGGGGCTAGGTCTGCATGCTGGCAGAAACAGGGCTGAGAACCGCCTGGCTGGGGTTGCTTCTGCTGGTGTCAACCCTGACTCCCTACTTCGGTGAGGATTCGAATTAAATGGGCTTGGATTAGAGAGGGTCTCCAACAACTTCAACATCTTCCCTCTTTCTTTGCAGAGCTGCTGTTCACAGCAACAAATACACAATTGCACAATATTCCAAGCAACAAATGTACAATTTTTTCAATATTCCACAGCAACAAATATGCAATCGCACAATATTTCACAGCAAGAAATACAATCGTGCAATATTCCTCAGCAACAAATACAACCGTGCAATATCCGCAGCAACAACTATGCACTCAGGCAATACTCCACAGGAACAAATACATAATTGCACAATATTTCACAGCAACGAATATAACTGCGCAATATTCTGCAGCAACAAATACACAATCATGCAATATTGCACCACTACAAATATGCAACCATGCAATATTCCGCAGCAACAAATGCATGATCAAATGCAATATTGCACAGCAACAAATACACAACTTCACAATATTCCACAGCAACAAACACACAACTGCACAATATTCCACAGCAACAAATACACAACTGCACAATATTCCACAGCAACAAATACACAACTTCACAATATTCCACAGCAACAAATACACAACTGCACAATATTCCACAGCAACAAATACACAACTGCGCAATATTCCACAGCAACAAATACACAACTGCACAATATTCCACAGCAACAAATACACAACTGCACAATATTCCACAACAACAAATACACAACTGCACAATATTCCACAGCAACAAATATGCAATCGCGCAATATTCCACAGCAACAGATACATAATCATGCAATATTCTACAGCAACAAATACACAATTGTGCAATATTCCACCACAACAAATCGCAATTGCACAATATTCCACCACAACAAGTACACAATTGCATAATATTCCTCCTCGGGCTGGAGTGAGACTGTGGTAGCAGACTAGAGACTCTAGATGACCAGGAATAAAGTCCTACTGGAAAGGAGTGTCTTTAAGATGCTTCATGAACCCCAACACGAGGCTCTGCCACCAGTGCAGCGGCAGTGCAAGGCCACACTCCCCACGCCCAGAATCGGGCAATCTGTTGCTTCAATGTCGCCCTTTCAACATGGCGCCAGCGCCCATGCAAACAAGCAGAGCCAGGCCCTGAAGTGCTCTTGGCTGGGCCCCCACGGAAAGCCCTTTCACTGCAACTAAGCCTCACCACGCACTGAGGTGAACGCAATGCACATTTTACAAAGAACAGTCTTCGCAGAATGATAAATATAAAATCAAGTGCAACGGCTGTTTTCTCTAATTGCTATTTTTCTGTTGTTCAGCAATAAAATGTATATTCAAGCATGAGAGAAAATCAAACTGAACATAAAATGGGCTTCTTATAAATTTTTTATATCTGTAGTTCCCTATAAAATAAGCATCTTTATATTCACCATATTTCGTTGGATATAACTAAGGAATTCTAACATTAAAAAACTCTTCTCTAATCTAATGATAAATAACCACAAGTCCAGGGAATAATTAAGTATACAGAAAAAGATCTAAGTCTGTGCTCACATCAGTAAAAGGATGGCAATTAAAGTAAGTGATAGCTATAATTACCCACACATAACTATATTTCAGCAAATGAGCAAACAGATAATTATTTCTGGGAAGCAGAGGAAGCATGCAGACTCTGGCATTCAAGAGAGAAATCTTTTCCTAGAAAATAACACGATTTCTGATTCAATTAGAACTTCAAGTTATTTTCAGCACTGTTTTCCTTTCAGACTTTTGTTTGGGAAGTCCACTTGCTCTGTGTTATGAGCTATGCACCAGTTGCCATAAGCGCCATAAAGCCTCTGACGACCAGTTATAACTCACGTTCGCGTCTGATCTGCTCCGTGTATATCCTGTCACTTTGGCCTACATGGTACCCAGGTAAAGCCATCACACATGCTTGTTGCATTCAGCTATTTCAATAAAATGTTTGTCATGTGCCCAAGAAGCTGATGTCATGCCACCTGCCGTAATAATCATGTAAAGGTTTCAGGAGTCCAGACATCCATGGTGCTCACACAAGTGCGTCAACAGAAACACGGCAAGTGACTCTGAAAGGCTGAAATCTAAGTTCACATAATTTTCCTTTTGTGAATACGATGCTTGACATTTTCCAAAGTCTTCGCTGCCTAGGAGCACGCAACCAAGTTTCAGATATGCTGTCAACACGCATTCTGGGTGGGCAGAGCAAACTGTGCTCTGGGTTTGAACGGAATTATTATTTACCGGCTGAAGTCTAGAACGCTGATGGCCCGAAAGGTTTAATTTATACTGCTAATATCAGGGAGCACATTCCACACAAATTCCACTGTGGTTGAAAGTGGCATTTTTTGATTAGCTCAGTTGGTTTCAGTTTAATTTTGATTTCAGAATAAAGTTTATGTTTTTTTTTTTTTGTATTAATTTGCTACCACCGTTTCCCAAGCTATCGCCTGTGCTGTTGACTCAACAACACAACAAATGAAATAATCTGGAGAAGGGGAGTTTCTGTTTTCTCTCTCTTTGTAAATGCATTAACGTCAGGCGTGCTGGAGAAACACAGGTGAAGGAGGAAATGAGTTTTGCATATCCAGTCAAACATCAATTAGTCAAACATCTTAAATTCTCTTTTCATTCTTAAATCCTCCAAAATAGCAGTCAAAGGAGTTGATTAACTTCTGACTTGACATCTTTAAGCTTTGTGAAATCCATGTTTTTGCAGAACTGCTGTACCATGCATTTCTGGCCATAGCCATTGTTCAAATTCTATTTTTAGTATTTTAGATAAAGTCAGCTTCAGTGTAAGGGATAATAATGGTTTGCTATTTTTCTTCTGCAAATAATTATTATCCAAAACTTTAGAAGATTTATCTCTGTAAAAAGATGGTATTTCTAGATTTCTGCTTAAAAACACACACACTCTGGACCTTACCCATCAGCATGGCAAATTTTACAAAATGTTGTGATTTTGGGATCTATTTTGTGATCAAGCTGGTCCAGTGAATCATAAGATTCCTTTAGGGGTGGAAATTAGGAGATAACGGTAATATCAAGTGACTAGGCCTTGTTCATTTTAAGGCCGTTCAGGGTACTGTCTCTCAACTGTAGCAGGCTTTTCTTTCCAAGGCCAAGGGATACAATCATGTAAATGGGGGTGGTGGGAGTTAGTCCAGCAAGGAGGGCACTTGTTTTGCTCATGTTTCCAGATTCAATGCTGGTATCACATGTGATTCCACAGAACCTCCAAAAGTGATCCCTGAGCACAGAGCCAGGTGTTAGCCCTGAGCACTGTCAGGTTTGCCCACCCCAAAAACACATCAATGCGGGGCCAGGAGGAGGCCACCAACTGGTGGGATGGCGCTTTGGGCACGTGAAGGGAATAAGGAAGGAATAGGCCCGCGTGGCAAAGGGTGGAAATGGGCATGCGTGTGCAAAGGGTGGAAGAACACTTTTTATTTTTTTTGGCTTTTGGGTCAAACCCAGCACTGCTCAGGGGCCGGGACCCTATTGGATGCCAGGGATCAAACCTGGGTTGGCCTCGTGCAGGCAAAAGCGCTCCCCGCTGTGCCATCGTTCCGGCCTCCTGAGGAACAGTTTTGATCTGGTTAATAACCCTGAGTGCAGCTGACCAGGAGCCCTGAGCAGCACAGCCACAATGGCAGAGATGGACTGTGGACGTGGCCAGGGGGCCAGGCAGACGGAACCACCGGACAGGGCCAGGGCCCAGGCAGACGGAACCATCCTCGCAGCCGAACCCAAACAGCACAACCCAGATTCGGTTCTAGCAGCTGTTTGTGTTTACACCAAGTGATGCCGTTACCTCACAGAGTATCAGGCAGATGGGGGAGCATTTCTGAGAATCAGAAGTGATCACTGTATCACTGTCTTCCCGTTCATCATCGATTGGCTGGAGCGGGCACCAGTAACATCTCCATATGACCTGTCTCATGCAAGTAGAGCCCAAGGGCACCTGCTTGCTCCAGGAACATAAAGAGCCTCAAACCATTCCATCAGGTCATGGGAATGAGGTCTATAATTGTTACTGGTATTTGGAATATCAAATACTACACAGGTAGCTTGCCAGGTTCTGCCGTGCGGGTAGCATACTCTTGTAGTCATCTCTAAATCCAGCATTTATTGATGAACCGCATGGCCGCGTGAGCTGGACTGTGATAAGCTGGTCTGCTGGGTGGAGTTCTGACGAGGAGAAAGTCCAGATGTGGAAAATGGAGTCCCTCATGGAGTGGGGTGTCGTCTAGCTTGTTGTGAGGCTCTGCTGGGGTGGCGGGCCAGGGCAAGAACCTGCCATCCCTCGCGGGCACCTCATGAGCAGCTCTGCCCATGTCTGTGAGTCTCTTTTTTCATCTAATTGTGAAAATCAAATTAATATCCCTTTCTTTGTTAATATGGTTATATCAGTGCTCTGTATATCAAAGATGTTAATTAACCCCATCAGTTGAGTCGTCAGCAAATATTTTCTCCCCCATCTGTGGAATGTCTTCATTCTGGTCATGGTATCTTTTGCAATGCAAAAGCAACTTAGTATGATGTAGTCCCATGTGTTCATCTTTGCTTCCACTTGGTTGGCCAAAGACATTAATTGTAGTTTTCTCATGTCTGTTCTCAGGCTTTCTTGTACATGTACCTTTGTTTCTCTGAGTTCATTGAGTGTTTATTTCATGGTGTCCATAAAGTCTTTATCTGATGGAAAATGTATTATTTTTTCCCCATGCCTTTTCCAAACCGTTACGTGGCCCATATGCAGTTTTCATCACATGCACATACATACATATGCACGTAACAGAGACATACACACCAGGAAACACGGGAAATGACAATACTCCCGGACTCAGCGGCCTGCCCGCCCGCCAATCCTAGCCTGCTCTAGCCGGGAATCACACTTCATTTTCACGGCAGAAAACTCCTGTATATCTTATTCGGTGCCTTTCCCTTCCGCTGTGCCAAGATGCTTCTGTTTGAGGTGTGGAACACTTGTAATTATCACATTTAAGTACTACTTAATATGGTGAGGTATGAGTCATAAACACTTCAGGGCTTTCTCTGTCTCTGTGATTAAAACAAACAGAAAAACCTTTTTTTTTTTTTTTTTTTTTTTGGTGTGCCAAAGGAACATACTTTTTCCCTGGATCCCCAGTGCTGACCTGAGCAAACCTGTCGTGCCTGCAACACTGGAGCCGAGGAGATGCTCCCTGCCTGCTCTCTGCTCACTCGTCATCTTAGCACAGGCCACACAGGTGGCTTCAGGTTCTGGGCTCAGCCTCGGTGCAGAAACCATGTGTCGGAAGCTTCGTCCCTGCCGGCAGGAGGCTCGGGTTCTCTGCCCTTCATGGTGGCCTGACTGCTGATATCTGCTGCTTTGGGGCTACATGTGGCAGTGCTCAGGGATTACTCCTGGTGGGACTCAGGGGGCCACGTGGATCTCTGGGGGGGTGGAACCTAGGCTGGGTGCTTGCAAGGGCAGTGCCTGTCTGGCCTCTCTCTCCCCCCCTCATTTGTTCTGAAATTCTGAAATCCACCCCCTTCCTGTCCCCATCCATTTCTGTCTTTGGTGGTGGGGTTGGGGTTGTGACCGTAGTCCCAGCCAAGAGCTGTGTCGTGGCCTCTGGCAAGTCACTGTGCCCACCCACCTTGCTCCTCAAAACAAACAAACCTGCTGGGGCCGGAGAGACAGCGTGGGGTTAAGGCTCCTGGGTGTACACAGTTGACCCAGTTTGATCCTCTTTAGTGCCTACAGTGCTCCAGGCACCTCAGGAGTGATCCCTGAGCATTGGCGCAGGAGTAGCATCGAGCATACATGGACAGGTGCTGCCCACCACAAAATCAGAGGCAAAATCTTGTCATGATTATCTGCTGGGGGACTCCCGGTCCTCGCCCTGCGGTAATTCTGAAGGCGTGAAGGGGCTGGGGCCACCCGTATGTACATTCCTCTGCCCCGTCCCTCTCGATGGTGTCCTGGGCAGGGGCCAGGGCTGGGGTTTACTCTGATGAAATCTGAATACGATCCTCTGATGATTAAATATACTGAGAGCGCTTTCTCCCTGTAGGAATATCTATTTCTTTCTCCCTGTAGGGATATCTATTTCCCCCTTATGGTTAATAGCTTTCCTTTGCTGTTGGAGAAATCTCACTCTTTTCTTGCCTCAGAGGTAAAAATAATTTTCTTCTATATTTTCCTCTTTCAATTTTATTCTTTCACACTGACATTCAGATCTGGAATGTGCCAGGGATTGTTCTGTGGGAGGAGGCGGTAGGCATCCTTCCATTTTTCCCCCCATTACAAGAATGACCCTCCTGTCCCCCCCAGCACCCCCCGCCCCCAGGCTTCGAGATGACAGTTTTGTCATAAATTAAGTGACTATTTAGGTAGACTACAGCAGGTTTTTCTTGTCCTTTAGTCCTAGCTTCAGGAGGAGTCTGTATCACATGGGAATTTTTCATCCTCTGAATTTCAAAAGAACTTACTAGGAGTCATTTGTTACAAGAGTTTCCTACATGGAAATGCACTGAAATAGAAATTCAGATAATTTAGTATTTACACGAATATTTAGTTTTTCCGTGACCTAATATAATGGTTTGAGGCTCTCTATGTTCCTGGAGCAAGCGGATGCCTTTGGGTTCTACTAGCATGAGACAGGACATATGGAGATATTACTGGTGCCCGCTCTAGCAAATAGATGATTAACGGGAAGGCAGTGATAGTGATTTAGTTTTCCCACCTCCTTTTCTTCATTTTAGTGAGTCTTTTTATTATTTTGAGGAATTTTTTTTAAATCTAAATCTACAAATTTCCTTTGAGAAAACATTTTATAACACTATTATTTTTACTTTTCTGTGTTATCTGTAGGAATTGGTCTCTGTTCGTCTTGAAAAACGGTCACTTGTGCCACTTTATTATCGTTGCAGGAGAATTATTAGTTTTATTATTTTTTCAAAGATGATTTTTCTCCCAAAGAACCAACTGTTAGCTTGGTTGATGGCTCTGTATTTTTAGAAACTCAAGTTATCTTTCATCATATCTTTCCTTCCGTTTCTTGGTGTTCTGTTTGTTAGCTCTTGACATTTCTAGTGTACTGCTGGCGTTCAGCAATTCTTCTTTTGCAGGTTGACTGTGCACTGGCAGAGACGTCACCTGGACCAACCATCATAACCGCCCAGTAATTAGTCACCAAGAGCTTGTGGCGGATTTTCCCGGGACTCCACTGGCTCTGAGATTTGTAATCAAACAACAAGGAGGCTTCTCGGTTGGCACATCTGCAGAAGGCACTGCTCCGTTCCTGTCCTCTACACTTGAGCATTCGGAAACCTGAATTTTACATGCTTTTCAGAAGTCTCAGACTTTAAAACAGTTTTTTTTAAATTTTTACTTAAATTTTTTTATTATACCACCTTGAGACATAAAGTTACAAAGGTGTTCATAATTGGTTCTTGGTAATACAGTATTCCAGCACCCATCCCTCCACCAGTGCCCCATTTCCACCACCAATGTACCCCACCTGCTCCCGCCCACCCCCGAGGCTGCCTCAATAGCAGGTAGCCCCATTTCCTCTCTGTCTCTCTCTCTCTGTCTCTGCATCTCTCTCCCTCTTCTTTTACACATTGTGGCTAGCCCTGCAGATATTTAGAGTTTATCCCTTAAGTCTCTTTGTGTATATTCAATGGTGAGTTTTAATCTGCCATTACCATTTCCCACACTTAGTAAAACACTGGTATCTATTTATGTCGGTATTAATGAATGCAGTCATTCTATATCTGTCCTTTTCCTTCTGACTAATTTCACTCAGCATGATAGTCTCCATGTCCATCCATTTGCAGGTAAATTTCATAATTTCGTCTTTCCTGACAGCTGCATAGTATTCCATAGTGTAGATGAACCAGTTTCTTTAGCCAGTCCTCTGTTCTCGGGCATTTAGGTTGTTTCCAGATTCTAGCTATAGTGAATAGCGCAGAGATGAATAAAGAAGTACAGATAGTGTTTCTGCTATGAGTTTTTCAGTCTCTCGGGTATATTCCCAGGAGTGCTATTGCTGGATCAAATGGGAGCTTGATATCTAGTTTTCGGAGGAATGCCCATACTGTTTTCCAAAAGGGCTGAACCAGTCGGCACTCCCACCAACAGTGGATCAGAGTCCCTTTTCCCCCACATCCACGCCAGCACCGGTTGTTCTTGCTGTTTTGGATGTGTGCCAGTCTCTGTGGTGTGAGATGGTACCTCATTGTTGTTTTGATTTGCAACTTCCTGATGATTAAAGATGAAGAGCACTTTTTCATATGCCTTTAGGCCATTCGAATTTCTCTTTTTGGAAGCTTCTGTTCATTTCTTCTCCCCATTTTTGATGGGGTTGGCTGTTTTTTCTTGTGAAGGGCTACCAGTGCCTGATATATCCTGGATATTAACCCCTTGTCAGATGGGTATTGGGTGAATATCCTTTCCTACTCTGTGGATTGTCTTTGTATCTTGGTCACCATTTCTTTTGAGGCGCAGAAGCTTTTCAATTTTATATACTCCCATTTGTTTATCTTTGCTTCCACTTGCTTGGTCAGTGGTGTATCATCTTTAAAGATACTTTTAGTTTTGATGGCGTAGAGCGTTTCTCCTATGTTTTCTTCGATGTACCTTATAGATTCATGTCTGATGTTGAGATCTAGAATCCATTTTGATCTGACTTTTGTGCATGGCGTTAGAAGGAGGTCTAAGTTCATTTTTTACACGTAGCTGCCCAGTTAAAACAGTTTATTAGCTCAGCATATTTTTAATTTTAATTTGTACTAAATGACCATCCTTTGATGTTTAGTGGAGCTCAAAAGAGTAATGATTTCGGGACACACTTTGGCATTTCTGAGTCTTCCCTTTCTGACATTCCCACTTGAACCTGCTTCATTTTGCCTTGGGGGTGGAAGGGTTTGAGTCTTTATTGTTCAGTGTTCCTCCCTGTGTGGCCGACGACCTACAGCTCTACCTGCACGGCTACCCGAGCAGCCATACCTACTGCTCGTCAGATCCGACTGCCCGGAAAACCCCTACCCGAGCGGCCACACCTACTGCCTGGCTCGCTCTGACTGCCCCGGAGTCTCTGCCTGTTTTCCTGACCTCGGCTGCTGCTTCTGCTCTTGACTTCTTACACCTCCAAGGGGTTTGAGTTTTAATTTCTCTATAAATATCCTGAACTTCCCTGCAGCCTTTCCATCCACCTCTGGTTTATAGACTTCTAGGTGGCTAGTGATTTTATTTGAGCATGTGAATTTCTTCCCTGGCTTTGGTTGTCTGTGGCGGTTTCTTTCCGGGCAATTAGCCTTCCCTTGCTTTGTTCTGGTTGGCCTTGGGGAGCTCCAGACCCAGCGATGCCCTGGACTTCTTTCTGTTTCAGCTTGTGACTGCTTTCAAGATTCATGCTGCGTCTTTATTTTCCCAGGGCGTCACTGCAACACGCCCAGGAGCATTAAAAAAAAGATTGATTTTCTCACGCCTAGCAGAGTGTGTGTGTGTGTGTGTGTGTGTGTGTGTGTGTGTGTGTGTTGTCAACAGTCACGTTTGCAGACAGATCCCTCAGCCCTGTGCGCTGTGCACCTACGAATTCACAGGCGTGATCAAACTACGGGCATCCTAGTTTGTCAGCTGTGGCGGGCGCCCCCCTCTCGGTCTTCCCCTCCCGCCCCTGAGTGCGCTGTCTGGGACCTCACCCCCGCGATGATGACAGTGTCAGGAGGGGTGACAGTCCTAGTGATGGGCTAGGAGGGGTCATGGGGTGCCCACATTCCAGGCATGTTCTCTTGGAGACCAGCTGTCCCTGCTGATAGACTCCGTGATCTGTCTAGGAACAGCCTCTCCTGAGCCGGCCGCCAGCTACTGAGCCATGTTCCCGTGAACAGGAAGATCAGGATTAGCCAACAGTCGAATAGGAAGAACCTGGAACCCAGGCGCCCTGCCCCGCCACCTGCCTTGCTGCAAGGAGGAAACACTAGCCACGGTCCCAAGGATGGAAGGAAGCAGGAAAGAGGGACCAGGCTTCCGAACTGCCCCTCATTTACATATGTGATCCCACTGGCCATCCCCATAGATCATGTGTCATAGGGAATCAGCAACCTGATGGCGTGCAACCAATCAGACAGCAGAAACAGCTAAGGGGTGGGGCGACATAGTCTATATAAACTCAAGTCACTCTTATGCCAGCTGGGGTCTCACATGGAGGATGCCTGCCTAAGTCCACGGATGCTTTGGCCTGCAGAGATGTACCCACATGAGCTAAAATAAAGAGCCAGCAGGGAGGATGCCTGCAGGCCAGGGCACCGCTCCCTGAGGTCAGCCCCCACGAGCACACTCTGCCCCAGCCCCAGGACACAGCCCAGCTCGGTGGAGGAAGGGCGTCTTCTGCACCCCCGGCTGCAGGTGACCAGAGTCCAGGAAACCACGGGCCTTTGCGGAGGCTCATGTACAGCCCGTCTCTGGTGGACGGACCCCAGGGAAGGACCCGGGGGCCCAGGACAACCTCTAACCTGCTTTGTCTCGTCGTTGCTCCAAAACTCCCTCCATTTCCCCTCAAATCTGCTTTTCTTGCCTGCTGAATCGCCAAGACGCTCCCGCCAGTATTTCTCCAGACCGTTTTCTGGAAGGCCCAGGCCTCTTCTCTGTTCCTTTGCATTTCCTTCTGTGGACTTCTGGGCGTGTCTTCCATCTCTCTGGGGGCTATTTATTTGGTTTGTTTTTTAACAACTGTCATCTGTCACTTGTCTTCCCATTGTTTATCCATTTGCTTGAGCGGGCATCAGTAATGCCTCCATTTGTTGGGAATGAGGTTCATTATTGTTACTGTTTTTGGCATATCAAATACACCACGGATAGCTTGCCAGGCTCTGCCGTGGCTCTGGGATCATCCCAGGGGGCCCAGTCTTTTCCTATGTCAGACCATCTACCATCCAGGGCCCATGGGGCAGAGTCCTGGGTGTAGACAAGCCTGTCTCTTGTCTGCCACCTGCCAACACAGCCAGGCACTGCAGCCACACCTGCAATACTTCAAGGGGCAGGATTATATTATTACATCATATCGTATCGTGTCATGTCGTGTGGTATATCATATCATATATCATATTATGTATTATATGAGGCTAGGTGTTTGCTATGCATGCAGCCTACCCAGATTTGATCTATGGCACCAACGTAAGGCACCTAAGCACCAACAGGACCAAAGTGAGCAATTTTAACAACAGAGTCTAATTAATTTCAAACTCATCTGATAGTGATTTTTACAACTGTATTTCTTGATCTTAGAATTCCCATTTGACACGGTTTTACGGGTTTCCTTTCCTGCCAATAATCTCATCCCTCCTTGATCTCTCTGGGCACAGTATACTACAGGCTTTTTAAACGTGAGCCTCTGAACCCTGTCTTGGAGCCCTTGTTCTTATATTGCAACTCACCAGTGCTTGTGCCTTTAATTCCTGTCTGGAGGCACGAGGCTGTTGCTTTCTGTTTTTGTGCAGAGCTTTGCTCTGAGCCTGTTCTTGGTTTTTAGATTAGTTTTTGTTTCAGTGAAGGTAGTTTTGGCTGAACGAAACTTATGAAGAAAGGTATGAGGGTAGAGAAGAAGAAACACAAGTTCAGGAGAGAACACAAGCTTCTCCAGGGTGGGAAAGGCAGGCAGGAAACTACTTCAGGAGAACCGAGCCTGAAGGCGAGCACTGTGGCCGCTCAGAGGCAGCTGTGATCCCGTGGGGCGATTCCCGCCTTCCTTTCCCAGTTACTGGAGCCCGAAAATCCTCCCCCCGTCCTCCCCAGAGAAGCTGACCCTGAGCCCTGCTTCCGCATCACAGACTCGAACCCGTGAACCAAAGAATCAAGTTTACCCATGGCTGGGGTTGAATCGCCACTCGGCCTCTGACCCCACAGTCTCCCCACGTCCTCACGGCAGCCTCTCGGCCGCCTCCTCCAGACAGCACAGTCTCGCTATGTCCTCACGGCACAACCTCTCAGCTGCCTTCTGTGGACAAGGCCCTGGTCCCAGGCACGCCTTGCCCCCGGGAAGAGTCTAGAATGTGGACGTCTCACTGGCCTTCTCTAGGTTCCAAACCCATCTCCTCACCTCTGAGAGGGCCAGTGCACGCGCCACTTAGCTCTGACAGATGAAACGTGGATCAGCTCTGGGCGGCTCCTAGGGCAGAGGGGCTGTCTCCCTTTACACAGAGAGGGCTCTCCGTGTGAGCTGAGCCACCAGCGGGACGGGCACTGCCAAAGGAGAGCGTCATGATGCCACAACCCAACCTGGCAGGACACAACCCGGCGGCAGGGCCCTGGCATTTGCCTTCACACTTCCAAGCTCTGAGGACATGGAAGATGACTCAGGACTCACTTCCCAGTGGGCTCAGGCCCTGTCCTATGGTTCCCATAGGCCCAAGACGCAGGACTCGCCATTGTCCCCTGTGAGGTGGCGGACTTTGACTCCTGCTGCTGAACCAAGACAGGCTCTGGCCTGCGTATGCCTGCATATGGGCAGCTCTGAGCCTCCTCCCACTGCTGGTTCAGCTCCTCCTGGGGCCTGCTCTGTCACACTTACCGTTGGCCAGAGAGTTGCCGTTCTCAGCGGTGATGGCCTCGGCCAGCGAGTTAGACAAGGGGGCCCCCTGGTTGTTGGCGTTCCTGTCTCGGGTGTCCGGGGTCAGCTCAGATGCACCAGAATCCTCTCGGCTACTTAGGTTCATGTTCGTTTGAAGCCTGAAACACATTTTACAAAGATTTTTTTTCTCCAGCTGCCTCCCAGATGAGCCGGCCATAGCCCCTCTTGGGATCTCCTTCAAATAAGTTTCTTTGGAAGCACCTGAACACATCTGTATTCATTGTGGCACTGAACACAACAGCCGGGTAGGGAAACAACCCGGGTGTCCCACTATGGGCACATGCATCAAGAAGGAGCGCTGTTTACACAATGGAATACTATGCAGCGAGGAGCGGTGTGCACACAATGGAATATTATGCAGCGAGGACTGGGCGCGGACACAACAGAATACTATGCAATGAGGAGTGGTGTGCACACAATAAAATACTTGTGAGCAGAGAGAAGGGGTCAGAGGGGAGGTGAGCAGAGGGAGGGAGGGTCAGAGGGAGGTGAGCAGAGGGAGAAGAGGGCCAGAGGGAGGTGAGTAGAGGGGGTCAGAGGGAGGTGAGCAGAGCGGAGGTGAGGGTCAGAGGGAGGTGAGCTGAGGGAAGCGGGCAGCCATTATGTGAGCCTGTCTGTGGGAGTGTGCTCCTGTACCCGCCGGTAGACACCTGGCTGGGCGCTCGCTCACACTGTAGCTGATGGTGCCTTAGGCTGGGGGCTCCAGGAGGGGCGCCCCAAGAGCCCAAAGTAGGGACCTAATGTTGTTTTCAGATCAGAAGGTGGCAACTTACAAACTGACCATGAGCAATATCTGGGCATCCCGGCCTTGGGGCAGTGCCCGCCCCAGGCCCCACCCTGGCCTGCTGCCCTGAGGCTGCACCTGTGACCCGTCTGGACCCCACGCTGGGGAGTCCCAACTGGTCCCTGCTGCACAGGGGGCTGTGGGCGCAGGCTGCCATGTGAAGTGAAGCTCTGAGGCAGCGCTGTCAGGGGCGGGCACCCTGAGGTCCATTGTGCAGTATCTTAAGGTGGCCACTTAAGATGGAGCAGACCAGGTGTCTGGAGGAGGGACTTAACAACACATCCGGGGCTGGACAGGGCCACAGAACATCTGTCTTGCATGGATGTGGCCGTGGGTTCAATCCTGGCCGCCTCCACCGCTGATACACACACACAGATATACAAACATACACACAGACACACAGACACACACAGAGACACAGACACACAGATACACATAGAACACACAGATACAGACACACACAGGTATACACAAACACATAGACACACAGACACACACAGACACACACAGATACAGACACACACCCAGACACACAGATATACAGACACATACAGATACGCATACAGACACAGACACACACACAGAAACACATACAGACACACATAGATATACAGATATACACAGAAACGTGCATAGATATACATATAGACAGACACACACAGATACAGTTACAGACACACACTGACTCACACAGACACACAGATACACTTACAGACACACACTGACACACACAGACACACACAGATACACTTATAGACACACACTGACACACACAGACACACACTGACACACACAGATACACTTACAGACACACACTGACACACAGACACACATATACACTTGCAGACACACACTGACACACATAGACACACACAGATACACAGATGTACACAGAAACATACAGCTACACATACAGACACACAGATACACTTACAGACACACACTGGCACACACAGACACACATATACATGTACAGACACACAGACACATACAGACACACACAGACAGCCATAGGTACACAGACACACAGAACACATCTCTACTGTTTGTGAGGGACATGGGTGAGCGTGTAAATATCTGCTGGGTCTGTGTGACCTTGAGGGGCCTGTCAGAGTGTTCTGAGGGAGGAGACTGGCTGTTCTCTCCTCTCGCCTGGCAAATGCTCAGAATTTCCCGTTTTCCACTTTCCTGAGGCGCGTGCAAAGGCGCTTCTCAGAGACTTAATCCCTCCCCAAATGGCCTCCAGAATAGGAGTTTCCTGGACAGAAGCGCAGTGTCCGACTTACACACTCCAAGGTTTGATATCTGGAAAGTGAATGCGATTGAATGATGAAAACGAGCAGCAATGACTGGCCGGAGTGGCTTAGTGACTAATGTCACAGGCCCAGAGCTGTGTGGGCTTCTTTGTCGACGTCACTTTACTTATTTTCATCTCGTCAGTTATGGATGTACTGCTCCAGGAAGAAGGCACAATCGTTATTTTTTTAAGCCTACAGTATTCAACTTTCTTCTGGCCCGGGCCTGTCTGCCATCACGCGCTGCCTCTGGCCCCGACAGCCCCTTCCCTTTCTCACTTCCCTTTCCACCAGCCTGCAGGGTCGCCCGGCGCAACGGGGCACCCTAGCGGCCAGGGCAGACAGCAGCCTCCCTCCATCTTTTGAATTCTGCCTCCTAATTTTGGGAACAAAACGTCTAGGGAACATTAGCATAATAATATTTGTCAGAGGAGCACTTCAGAAGAAAACCATTTCCCAAGTGAATGGGATCCTTGTAATAGTAAAGCCTCTGACTGCAAATGGTTGCCGGAACCCAGCTCTGCCTTCTGGAGCGCCAGGTACCTCCCCGGCTGAGGGCCCAGGCGCCACTGTCCAGCCAAACGGGACCACTCTCGCTCGCTCACGGACATTGGGAGCAAACAGGAACTTTGTGTTCTGTTTGGCGCCACGTTGGTAGTTCTTAGCACTTACGCCTGGCTCCGTGCTCAGGGACCAAACCCCGGTCACACATGGGGAAATGCGCCCACCTGCTGCACTCTTGCTCTGGTCCACAAACCGGGACTTCAAATGCCCTTTGGGCATGAGTCTGTTCTCTGCTGTCCTAGGAAGCACTGGTCAAGTTGCTAGGGATGGCCCCTGGGGACAGACCCCACGGCAGCTGTCTCAGGCTTGGGGTACTGCAGCTAGGGAGGGCTGTGCAGTGACGTGGCTTCTCCCTGTGCACGAGGCCGACTAGGAAACCCTGTGCCAGCACGTGGCACTCTGTGTTGAGACAGCTGTCCCTGCATCCAGGGTGGGGCGCGCTGTCCCCGCCGCAGGAGGCGCTGAGGGGACGCCTGCACTCTCAGAAGCCGGGTGGCGCCCCCGGCCCACCACGGCCAGATGCTCCGGGAAAGAGAAGGGCTTGAGGAACATTTGTGGAATCTGCAATCCCGGATCACATGGATGGGACATCACGGAGCACAGCGACACCTCTCCGCAACCACCACAAATTAATCAACCCAAAGCCTCATTTCTGGGACGACTCGGCCGTGCTTTGTATTTTAATGGAAATACGGAACGCGTGGCCCTCACTGGCGGTTCCTCTCCCTCAAGGTCACTTCCAAGGCAGCCCTGGGAATATTCTGAGCCCGCTGAAAACTTGGCAGTACAGTTTCCCGTCTCACCAGCGGGCCAGAAAGAAACTGCCTTCAGCGGAGATGCCTGAAGGAGTCAGCCACGCTCCGATTACCGGACATAAAGATTTCAGATGAAAATAAGAGTCTCTTTAAACACAAAGCAGGTAAGACGGGAGAGGAAACCCTTAGACACCCGAGACGACAGCACGACATTATAGCAGCTGTTCAATCTGCTCAGAACAAGATGCGGTGCTGGTCTCGGGGTCAAGCCAGTCGGTTTCAGCACCAGAGGCGCAGCCCTGGAGAGAAGACCCTGATCCAAGGCCCCCTGAGCCCTCAGACTCTCCCACAATACACATCGTCCGGGCTGGTAAACGTATTATCACCCAGCAGAGAACCGTGAATGTCCGGGGAAAGCTGGTGGTCCCCAACCCTGCACACGGCAGGTGCTGGAATAAGTCATGGCTTGCTCGTGAGAGTCCGAAGTGATTCAAAACTGCCTTTTCCGATGAAAGAGAGTCCTGCTGACGCCCACAGCAGGGAAACACGCACTCCAGGACTGTTAGCGCTTAGCGACACTGTTGTACTTGAAGTTTTGATCTGGGTTCCTGAATGCTGACCGTGCTCCCCGGGAAATAGAATGAGTACATTCAGCAGCCCCCCCCCATCCCCTCCCATGGCTCCTGAGAATTTTCTCTACATTCCCAGTCCAGGCCTTGGGTTTCCAAATGATAAAGCCTGGCTAGAAATTCATTAACTTCCCCCTTTTTTGAATAGCACCAAGAAGAATTCATCCAATTCCCATCTGTAGTAAAAGGCACTTTATGGGGTTTTAATAAACTTTCTTTCTAAAGGCAAGTATCAATGGCATTCCTCTTAGATTCCATTTCGAGCCATGGAATGAAACACAGAACTCGTGAAATTCAAGCATGCTCTTGCCAGGACAATCGACTGTGTTGGTGGCCCGTGATTAGGAACAAACTGAGCTGAACAAACAGAGCTTCCTTGCCTGGAGGATGAACGGGAGGCGGCCCTCCCAGCACTCCGCCAAGTCCTCTCAGCTTGACCTGCTTTTCATCTTTCTAGACTTCACTGGGTTTTTGGACCTAAGAGTAATTTGCGTGAGCGGGCCAGGGAGGAAGCTTAGGTGTCAGCATGTGCTCCTTCTCCGTACCAGGCAGAGCACGGCCTGGTTCTGGTCCCTGAGCTGTGCAGGAGAGAGTCCTGAGCTCATCAGGACATGGTCATACCTTGCTGGGCATGGTGCAAAAATCAAAAAAAAAAAAAAGGCAATTCTCTTTGATGCTGAAAGCTAACATTCTCCTTCTGTTTCCTTCCCTACACAGCACACAAATGCATGCACAGAGCCTTACACCAGGACCCCAGCCTTCCTTCCAGCCCTGACACTCGGCCTTAAGGAAGGCTTAGCCTCTTCACCTGAAGTTTTTGGAGCCTGCAGAGTGAGCCCGTTAACAGCCGCCATGCCCTGCCAGTCAGGTGCCCATTGCCATGCGGACACGAATGCGACTGTGCCAGCTCCTACCCGTGAGGTCCCTCCTGCAGACACTGTATCAGGGAATCCTCGCTTGCTACAAAACCCTGAACACTTTACCTGAAGATGACTCCACCTTTGTTGCGGACTCCTAAGGGCCGCTGCATCTGCTCTGGTTGCCTCCCGCAGATCCTCCAAGGGGGTAGTCTAAAGTGGCAGTTTATCTGCCATGTATGCTGTACTAGCTGGTATAATATTCTCCCATGCTATCACAATCATCGTGGGACTAGCTAGATCTTACCACATATGCCTGGCCGAACCTAAGATAGACCAGAGGAAGCTGTTTGCTTCCAAACAAACAAGCTGGCTCCCTGAAAAATATAAAACTAGAAGTAGAGGAGACTTGGAAGGCTTGGGAAAATTTACGTTGGTGTTGATCTTGGTACAGGAATGCCTCTCAGAAACCCTTCTCTACATTCAAAGGCTTCCGCTAAACTTACACAGTAAAGCTAGGTGAGATGCGGGGGGACTACCTAAAGGCATTGACCTCCCTGCTTTCCATAACATGGGAGGAAGGTCTGGTTGCTGGGGGGTATACTGCCGGTTCCGCTCCCAGGTTCTCAGGGGATTTCGCTGGCGATTATTCCCTGGAGTTTACCGTGGTGGTTGCCATCTTGGCTACACGTGGCTGGGGTTCTAGCTGGATAAGTCGGGTTTTTCCTTTTGCTGATTTGTATGCCTGAACCTGTGTAAGAAAGTCTTTTAAAACCTCCGGATCCCTGAGTGCTCATCCATTCCGCCCGGCGAGGTAGGGGACTCGTTCCGGACTGCGGGGACCCCGGGCGCCCATGGCGCCTGGGTGGGCCCGAACCACCAACCTTTAAGATTTACAGAAAAAACTTGGCTGGCAAATTCTTTCTATGTTGTCGGGCTTGGACTCTGTCACAGTGCTCATAAAATTTGCTAATTTTTCTAATGATCCAATGATATTGGATGCGTAAACTTGTGTACACTGCTCAATACTATGAGACTCCAAAACAGTGCTCACTTAAATAATTTTCCTATCAAGGTGTTAAAGTTCTTCTTTAAATTCCTGCCAAAGCCTTAAAATCCCACTTGTGATTAACCTCGAAAAGTGTTTTTGTATCGCCTAAGCTACAGGTACAGTTACGGTGCCAATGTTCCCTTGCTGAAGAAGCCCTCAGACGCCACACCATGTTCCAGACACCTGCTCCAGCGCCAAGACTCCTGTTCCAGAGTTCAAGATATCACCCGATCGACACCGTTCCACACCAAAACTCCGTCAGAATCGAGATACTTGTTCCAGTGTTCCTGAGACCCAATCCAGTGTTCCTGACATTCACGGTTCCTGATCGTGTCTCCAAAGACTCATCTAATCACTTGTCAGAAGTAGCCCCACAGACTTTGTTCCAACACCACTTTACATAAAATATAGAATTGCTCTCACAAATTATGGAAATGCAATGTGACAGAAAACATTTGTTGGGTCCAAAAAAGTAGGATCCAGCAGTTATCTTTTCAATTGGATTTTTCTTATCTTATTTTCTGTACATTACTAAATATTTCTTACCTTTTCAATTTTTATTAGTAAACTAATCAGGGGGAGTTGTTGCAGGACTCCTAAGGGCCGCTGCATCTGCTCTGGATTGCCTCCCGCAGATCACTCCATAGATAAGGGGGTAGTCTAAATGTGGCAGTTTATCTGACCAGTATGCTGTACTAGCTGGTATAATATTCTCCAGCTATTAGCCTGGACGTAAGGACACTAAGTAATTAGACCAGAGAGAATGCTGTTTGCTTCCAAACAAACAAGCATGGCTCCCTGATAAAATATAAAACTACAATGAAGTAGAGGAGACTTGTGAAGGCTTGGAGAAATATTTAACTGGTTGGTGTTGATCTTTGGTACGTGACATGCCATCTCAGAAACCCCCTTCTCTACATTTCAAAGGCATTCCGGCTCAAAACATTAGCACAGTAAAGGCCCTAGGTGAGATGCAGGGAGGGGACTACCTAAAGGCATTGGACCCTCCCTGCTTTCCATAACAATGGGAGGAAGGTCTGAGTTGCTGGGGGTATAAACTAGCCGGTTCCCGCTCTCCCAGGCTTCTTCTTCCCAGTGGGATTTCGCCTTGTGAGCGATTATTCCCTTGGAAGTTTCACACGTGGTGGTTGCCATCTTGGCCTACACGTGGCTGGGGTTCTAGCCTGGAATCCTAAGCATCGGGTTTTTCCTTTTGCTGATTTGTATGCCTGAACCTGTGATAAGTAAAGTCTTTTAAAACCTCATCGGATCCCTGAGTGCTCATCCATTCCTCGCCGGCCGGAGGTAGAGGGAACTCGCTTCCCGGCACTGTCGGGGACCCGCGGCGCCCGACACACCTTGGAGAATATTCTGAGTCTGGGGTTTTGGGACTAAGATAGGAACCTGGCATAGGGCGGCCCAGCCCATCCTGTGCCAACAGGAGATGTCAGCTCTGGGCACCTGGGCAGTGCCACATCTGCGGCCCTTCATATAGACCCTGATCTGTCCAAGAGTCTGGGGACACCTGCTGGATCCCAGAGCAGCACTTGGGAGGCCTGGGCACCCTTCCCCCAATATGAAACTAAGTAAGAAAATGAAATTGTGTTCAATGACTAGTCTCACAAAGACAGTACACAGCCCCAGAACACATGGGCGCACTGGACAGTGCTCAGGGCTACTCCAGGCTCGGTGCTCAGGGTTCTCACTGGCAGTGCTCAGAGCTCCTGGCTTGGTGCTCAGGGGAGCTGGATGAGGTGATGGGGACGGGAGCTGGTCAGTTGTGTGAAAGGGGGGAGTGCTTGTCCCTCGGCACCTCTCTGGCTCTTTCTTCCTGTTCTGTGCTGGTGACATTCTAGTCTATCAGAGACACAGGAACAGCTGAGTCCACCAGGGCAGACAGGCCACAGCCCGTGTGCCGAGATGGAGACTGCAGGGCTACATGCCGAGAACAGAGGCCTGAGGGCCGCTCAGCTGGAGGGGCAGGAAACCAGTAAAACACTTTGCAGAGTCGAGGCGGAGCTGTTGCGGGATATGGCGGCACCAGGATGGGAGCAATGGCAGGACGGAAGGGCGTGGAGCGTCCACTGCGGACCTGAGAGCTCGGGGCACACAGAAGTGTCACGCACCAGAAAGAGCTCCGGGAAAGGAACGCAGCAAAGCAAACTCAGTTCTGACCAAGTCAGTGTGTTTGTGAAAGCTCCTGGCTATGTCTGTACCATGAAGCCTTCTTTGAAAAATGGAAGTATTAATTCTTGCCACTTAGCTGTTTTCATTGCCTAAGGTTTCTTAAAGTTGCTCTCTGCTCTGAATGACTACCATCACCCAGGCAGAACTCAGGCGTATAGAGAGGTACAGGTTCAGGCTGATAGAGCGGAGCCGAGAGGAGAGAGAAAATGGGCATAAGATGGAAAGTGAAAATGGGCGAAAAGATGGGCTGCTCATGGCTAAATGAAAGTTTCATCGCAGAAACTGACAGCTACTTAGTAACAGATGACTGATCTATGATACAGGAAAAATCGATAGATATATGATAAATTGATAGAGGATTGGTATAGAGGTAGTAGAGAGCTAGATAGAAACTCGATGACAGATAATATATGGAATCTAGAGCAGACGGTTCCAGAAAACTGATGGAGGCAACAGGTGATGGACAGATGGTGGTGAATGATAGGTGGATGGAAGAATGACAGATGGACAGATGGATAAGTGAATAGATGATGGTGGGCGGACAGATGATAAATGAGTAGACGGATGGCAGGAGAATGGTGATGGGCAATGCACAGATGGATGATGGACGGATGGACAGACAGGCAGATGTATGCATGGGTGGATGATGGGTGGGTGGGCGTACAGATGGACAGATGTGTGGATAACAGACGGGTGGATGGACAGACAGCAGCAGTTGGATGGGCGCACATGGAGAGCCAGGTGGACATGGCTTCCCCGCAGAGGACAGGCTGGTGGCCGGCTTACCCTCAGGCTCCCGGATCCTTCTCCCCGCCGCCGACTTCCGCAGGACGCTCCTGCCAGAGCTGAACAGGCTGGTGAGCTCATCCAGGGGCCGCCGATGGGCCTGGAGTTGGGGGCTATAGGGGGCTGGGGAGGGGGAGCTGGGCCTCCGGGTGGCCTTCCCGGGAGAGGGAGGGATCCTGGAGAAGGAGCTGCAGGGGCCCCCTGCTGGGACCGGGCACGGCTTGGGGGCGCTTTGGGCAGCTCCAGGGTGGCCGTGGCGTCGGGCAGGAAGGTGAAGTGTGTGGGGAGGCCAGGGTGCAGCGGGCAGCACAGGGGTGCCGGAGGTGGGGCGGTGTGGGCGGTGGGGACGAGGGGGTGCCCCATTGGGAAGCAGGAGGCCGGGGACACGGGCCTGTCCCCCATCCCCTTTTGTGGTGCTTGGAGCACTGAGGGGACAGTGGACTGGAGCCCTCGGACGACAGCGGGTACTTTGAGGTTCGTGGTCCAGCACGGGCAGCTTCTTCACCTCCAGGGGCGTCAGCGGGACTCGTCCGAGGCAGGGGAGCGGGTGGCGGGGCTGGGGGGAACACTGAGCAGGGGCGGCCGGTGCGAGAGCAGATTGGGGAACGGAGGCGGAATGTCCCACGCTCCGGGCACCTGGCTGAGCCCTGTGTCCTCCAGGCTCTGGGCACTCTGAGCGTCCCCGGACAGAGGGGACATGGGAGGCCCAAACCTGCCCGGCCCTGGAGCAGCATCAGGGGGCACCAAGTACTTCATCTCCTCATACACGGCCTCAGCGTCTGCTGGCTCAGGGCTGCCAGCGCGTCCCAGCATCTCGATGTAGACCGGCTCCGCGTCTTCGTGGGTGGGGGCGGGCGGGGTGTGGGGTCCGCGGCATCCCAGGCACACTTCCGGGGGCACGGCAGGCCGGTGTGAGGTCTGGCTGCCCGGGGACTCGAGATCTCCTCCGAGGAGCCGCTGAGCTTGGTGTGGGGGCTGCGCTTGGGCTTGCGGGCGGGATCTTCTTCATGGCGCTGTAGTCGCCGCTGTGGGGCCGGGGCGCCAGGGCTGAGGGGCAGGGGAGGGGCGAGGGTTAGGCACCTCCTGTCCTGCCCGGGGTCTCACAGCCCCCAACTCTCCTGGGGAGGTTTAGGCACCTCCTGACTTGTCCCAGTGTCCCCACACCCTCTATCACCCTGGCCCAGAAACCCTCAGAGGGCCCCAGGGAACTGGAGGGATGATGGTGGGGGTGGGCGGGTCATGACCAGCTGCAGAGGGGCCCCCGGCGTGCCAGGGGGCTGAGGGGCTGCAGGGGCCTTTGGGTTTGAAGCTGAGGGACATAGAGTGGCTGGCGGCACCCTAAGGACTCAGGAGAAACCAGCCATGTATAGAGGGCTGGGCACAGCGGGTGGTTTCCAGGAAAAGCGTCCTCCAGGGGTTACTGTTCTGGAGTCCTGAGCACCCACACACGCGGACACCAGAGACTGTCAAGGAACCTTGACGTGTTGTTACTGTCAGGCCGAGGGAGACTTTCATGATGGACCGGAGTAGCCCAGAGAATAGGGAAGTCAACGGTTTCACCAAGGACTGCTGTGAGTGTGCCAGAGTGTGTCTCTATGTGGCATATGAGTGCATGAGCATAAGTGTGTATGTATATATGAGTGTGTGGTGTGTGTGTAATATGTGAGCGTATGCATATATTATGAGAATGTGTGTGTGATATGTGTGTATGTTGGTGTGTGCGTGAGGGTATGCGCATGTGTGTGGTGCGTATGAGTGAGTGTGCATCCATGAGAATGTGTGTGGTGTGTGTGGTGGTAGGTGAATGAGTACGTGAACGTGTCGACTGAGGGTGTGTGTATATATGTGTGAGAGTGTGTGTGTGTGTGCTGACTCTCTGGGGATTGCTCTGTGGTGTGACAGGCCCAACAGGCTCCTGAAGCCCATGTTCCAACCCCAAGCCAGTGGCTCCAGGGGTGAAGGAACCGCGAGGGCAGCCAGGCCCTCATCTCCTCCCAGCCTCCGGGCCGGGCCGTCCTGAAGAGCTCATCCAGGAATGTGTCGCCTTTTCAAGATGAAGCTCAGCGCAATAGCTCCGTATTGGCAGGACCTATTCTGAAAGAGGCAGCAAAGCCGCCCAAACCTGCCCCAAATACTCCTGAGCCCAGACTTCTCCCTCCCCCTCAGAGCACCGCTCTGACTGCCCGAATCCCCGGAAGTGCTGGGAAGCAGAATCGTGCCTGTTAGAGAAACAGGCAGCTTCAATGATTCAGAATTTCTTTCAACCTGGCACCGTGAGGGATCTGGGACACCGTGATGGGAATATGTCTAATCTTGGTTCCGAGGTCGCTCTGGCTACAGTCACAGGGCTGCTTCTCAACGTGGGGACCGGGGCCTTGAGCGGCCTCGCAGACCACAGGCTGGGCTTGGTGCCCCTCCGGCTGGGCACAGCCCGGCTGTGTGGGACTCTCATGGGGGACAGGCCCACCTCAGCCCGACGGAAGTTCCAGACCACAAGTGGTCAGCGAGACCAGGGTGCTGTCAGCAGCACCAGCCTGCAAGTGGCCAAGGCAGGTCACAGGTCACAGCTGGGTGCAGAGCGTGTGTGGGGTCATGGTATAGAGCGTGTGTGGGGTCGTGGGGAAGAGCGTGTGTGGGGTCGTGGGGCAGAGCGTGTGTGGGGTCATGGGGCAGAGCGTGTGTGGGGTCATGGTACAGAGCGTGTGTGGGGTCATGGTACAGAGCGTGTGTGGGGTCGTGGGGCAGAGCGTGTGTGGGGTCATGGTACAGAGCATGTGTGGGGTCGTGGGGCAGAGCGTGTGTGGGGTCATGGTACAGAGCATGTGTGGGGTTGTGGTACAGGCGTGTGTGGGGTCATGGGGCAGGGCGTGTGTGAGGTCGTGGGGCAGAGTGTGTGAGGTCATGGTACAGAGCATGTGTGGGGTCATGGGGGCAGAGCGTGTGTGGGGTCATGGGGAAGAGCGTGTGTGGGGATTCGTGGGGAAGAGCGTGTGTGGGGTTGTGGGGCAGAGCGTGTGTGGGGTCATGGTATAGAGCGTGTGTGGAGTCGTGGGGAAGAGCGTGTGTGGGGTCGTGGGGCAGAGCGTGTGGGGGGGTCATGGGGCAGAGCATGTGTGGGGGTCATGGTACAGAGCATGTGTGGGGTCATGGTACAGAGCGTGTGTGGGGTCGTGGGGCAGAGCGTGTGTGGGGTCATGGTACAGAGCGTGTGTGGGGGTCGTGGTACAGAGCGTGTGGGGTCATGGGGCAGGGCGTGTGTGAGGTCATGGGGCAGAGTGTGTGAGGTCATGGTACAAAGCATGTGTGGGGTCATGGGGCAGAGCGTGTGTGGGGTCGTGGGGCAGAGCGTGTGTGGGGTCATGGGGCAGAGCATGTGTGGGGTCATGGTACAGAGCGTGTGTGGGGTCGTGGGGCAGGGTGTGTGGGGTCGTGGGGCAGGGGTGTGTGTGGGGTCATGGTACAGAGCGTGTGTGGGGTCATGGGGCAGAGCGTGTGTGGGGTCTGGGGGCAGAGCGTGTGTGGGGTCGTGGGGCAGAGCGTGTGTGAGGTCATGGTACAGAGTGTGTGTGGGGTCATGGTGCAGAGTGTGTGTGGGGTCTGGGGCAGAGTGTGTGTGAGGTCATGGTACAGAGCATGTGTGGGGTCATGGGGCAGGGCGTGTGTGGGGTCATGGTGCAGGGGCGTGTGTGGGGTCTGGGGCAGAGCGTGTGTGAGGTTGTGTTACAGAGCGTGTGTGGGGTCATGGTACAGAGCGTGTGTGGGGTCATGGTACAGAGCGTGTGTGTGGGTCTGGGGCAGAGCGTGTGTGAGGTCATGGTACAGAGCATGTATGGGGTCATGGGGCAGGGCGTGTGTGGGGTCGTGGGGCAGAGTGTGTGGGGTCATGGTACAGAGCGTGTGTGGGGTCTGGGGCAGAGCGTGTGTGAGGTCATGGGGCAGAGCGTGTGTGGGGTTGTGGGGCAGAGCGTGTGTGGGGTCATGGGGCAGGGTGTGTGTGGGGTCATGGTACAGAGCGTGTGGGGTCATGGTACAGAGCGTGTGTGGGGTCGTGGTACAGAGCATGTGTGGGGTCATGGTACATAGCATGTGTGGGGTCATGGGGCAGAGTGTGTGTGGGGTCATGGTACAGAGCGTGTGTGGGGTCATGGGGCAGAGTGTGTGTGAGGTCGTGGGGCAGAGCGTGTATGGGGTCGTGAGGCAAACCAGGCGATTGTTCTTAATTTTATTCTATTTGATTCCCTCTATTCTATTTTTCTTCTGTTTTGGGGTGTTTCAGGCAGCACCTGTCTGTGCTGAGGGCTACTCCTGGCTCTGTGCTCAGGGATCACTCCTGACAGTACTTGGGGACCCCCACATAGTAATGTGGTACCGAAGGGTTGAACCAGGGCTGGCCTTATGCAAGGCAAGAGCCCTAAGGCCTGTGCTATCTCTCCAGTCCACGGAGGAGGTCATGTGAGCCGCACATGTGTGGTTGTGTGTGAATTTTTTTGGGGGGTCACACTCAGTAATGCTCAGGGGTTACTCTTGGTTCTGCACTCAGGAATTACTCCTGGGAGTGGGGACCATATGGGATGCCAGGGATTGAACCCGGTCTGGCCGGATGCGAGGCAAACGCCCTACCCGCTGGACTATCGCTCCAACCCCCGTGTGTGTGTGTGAATGTTTTGAGCATGAGTGTATGGTTGTGAGTGTGTATGAGTGTGGGTGTGTGTATGGGTGAGTATGTATGTGAGTGCGTGTGAGTGTGTGACTAGGTATGGGTGTGAACATGTGCGGAGTGATTGTGAATATGGGTGTTTATAGGTGTGTGTGTGTGTGTAAGTATGTGTGGTTGTGTCTGTGTATCTGGGTAATGCGTGTATGTGGCTACGTGTGCACCATGCACAGACGCCCATCTTTGGGTCATCTGCAAATGTAGGCTTAAGACCTATTACAAACAATTGACTTTATTTCCCTTAACATTCATTTTTCCTTAACATTTTTCCCTGAACATTCCCCAAAGCTCTGCAGCTAAACCACTGCACTAGTTGGAAAGGGAAGAGAACCAGGGCAGGGGCCAGGGGCCAGGGCGTGCTGGCGGGACTCCAGAAGAACTCCCTGTCCCCAGACGTGCCACCTCCCGCCTGTGGCCCTTCCCAGGTCTCTGGAGATGAGCATTTCCCGCACCAACCGTTCCCTTGGCAGCTCCAGATGTGCCAGGACAGACAGTGCCCCCGGTGAGAGCCTCGAGACCTTCACATCTAGGCTGTGCGGGAAGGATGTCCCTGCTGTGTGTATGTCTGTACGTGCACAGGCTTACCTGTGTCCACAGACACACGCACATGTGCACTCTCACGTCTGTGTGAACATGTATGAGAGTGTCCTGTACGTGTGCTGGTGCATGCATGTATTTATGGTGCGCCCATGTGCCAACCCGGCGGGCATAACGCAACGCAAACGTGGTGCTACAGCAGAGTTCATGGCACGGAACGACCCCCTGCAGCCTTGCTGGACCAGGTGGGCAGGGGCTGGGCCCCGTTGCCTTTGCCTCAAATCTGGGCCCACCCCCGCAGGCCAAAGCAGCGCCCTGACGGCTGGCCAGTGTCTGGTGCCTGCGTCTGCCCCGCCGCCGTCCTGGCACTGTGAGTGCTCGCCCACTCTGTCCTCCTGGGGCTCCCTGCAGGGGGGGCTCGTGGGAGCCACGGCGTCAATACGCCGTGTCCTGGGGACAAATGCGTGCCTGAGGACACAACTGGGAGCACTCTGTTGTGTCTGGGGACCTGCTTCGGGCCAGGCTTCACCCACGACCTCATTTCTGTCACATTTCAGGCCACAGAAAACAGGTTCTAAAAATACTTCATGCAAAAATACACCAACCCCCAAGTCTGACGCATCCAGCACCTCTGGAACCTGGCGCGGCCCCAGGCGCTTGGGGCCACTGATGGGAAAAGGAGCCCGTGGAAACGGAAGGACACCAGAGACTCTGCCTGCGGTGACTGCTGTTGTGGGCCCGGGAGGGGCTGAAACCAAGAGGAACGGGAAAGAAAGGGGGGGCTTGCTTCCCAGCACGGCCAATGCAGGCCTGGACTCCTGGGAACCGGCTCTACAGAGCCAGCCTGGGCAGGTGCACTTCTCTAGTGGGAGTGAGAGGGAGTGACCAGGAGTCACTGGCCAGAGAAGGACCCTGGAGGCGGGGTGGGGACCAGAAGCCCAGACGCGCCAGGCGGGGCCCCGGTTGTGAGCCGGCATGGGCCAGGTTGGGCCCTTCAGCTGTGAGCCAGGTAACGGCCAGCTTTTCCTCTTGGTGGCTCTGCAGGCTCAGAGAGGCTCCGGCTTGTTACTCTGACAAACAAGTGTTGGAACGAACTGGCCCGGAAAACCGACGCTGCCTTTGAGGCTTGAAAGCAGCCGGAATGAACGAGCCGCTCAGGGGCTCGGCGAGCTCAAGCCAGCCCCTCCGCAGGGGCTCACGCCACCTAACAGCCGTGTGACCACAGAGTGGGCACATCAGGAGCAGCCGCTGGGGAATTGCAGGTGCCCTGAAGGTCAGTGCTGACCGCCGAACTTTCCCGCGAGGCAGCCACGTCCTCAGCAGCGTGCAAGGATGACACGCCGGACGCCCCTTGGCAGTGCTCAGGGCTGACTCCCGGCTCTGTGCTCAGGGCTGACTCCCGGCTCTGTGCTCAGGGCTGACTCCCGGCTCTGTGCTTGGGGCTGACTCCCCGGCTCTGTGCTCAGGGCTCACTTCTGGCTCTGTGCTCAGAGCTGACTCCCAGCTCTGTGCTCAGGGCTGACTCCTGCCTCTGTGCTCAGGGCTCACTCTCGGCTCTGTGCTCAGGGCTGACTCCCGGCTCTGTGCTCAGGGCTGACTCCCCGGCTCTGTGCTCAGGGCTGACTCCTGGCTCTGTGCTCAGGGCTGACTCCTGGCTCTGTGCTCAGGGCTGACTCCTGGCTCTGTGCTCAGGGCTGACTTCTGGCTCTGTGCTCAGGGCTGACTCCTGGCTCTGTGCTCAGGGCTGACTCCTGGCTCTGTGCTCAGGGCTGACTCCTGACTCTGTGCTCGGGGCTGACTCCCGGCTGTGTGCTCAGGGCTGACTCCCGGCTCTGTGCTCAGGGCTGACTCCTGGCTCTGTGCTCAGGGCTCACTCCCTGCTTGGGCTCAGGGATCCTCTGGGGTGGGGTCTAGAGCCCTCTGGGCCCGGTGTTGCACTGTCCCTATACTCTTCTTCGCTGCAGTTTCTCTGGTTCACCCTTCAGGAGTTTGAGCCCAGTGGTGCTCAGGGCTCCCTCCTGCTCTGCACCTAGGCGTCACTCCCTGTGGGGCTCTGGGTTTGCCTCTCGGCTCGGAATTCCTGTCCAGGCCTGTCCTGCCAGCTAGGACTCTCGTGTCTACCCCCAAACAGGTGCTCATGGCTCTTCCCTGCTTTTCTCCTTGGGTTCATGGGTCTGCAAAACACTCGGGATTCCAAGGGTCTTCTCTCCATACTCAGCGTCTTCCTCTCTCACCATACGAGCCCCGCTCTGTAGCACAGCTGTAGAGCCTGTGAAGCAATGACTGACCGTGTGTGTTGTGTTTGTGTGTGTGTCTGTATGTTCCTGTGTTTGTATGTCTGTGTGTGATCATGTGTTTATGTGTATATCTTGTGTCCATGCATATCCGTGTGTTTGTGTGTGCCCACGTTGCTACCTTCTGTGCCAGGACAGCAGTGCTATGAGGTGTGGCATGTTGCGTGTCTGGGTCTCACAGGAGCCATGCTCAGTGGCTGCTGTGAATCTGATTAGGGGTCACAGTGTGTGCAGGCGACGTGACTTGTCATGGCTCTGGGAGCGAAACTTTCATCAGTCGCTGAGTCCTGAACAACTCTGCAGGCCAGGGAAGGGAGGAACTGCCATTTCCCAGCCTAGGAATCCATGCAAAGCCCTACCCACACCCGTCTGCTACTCGGCTCCTAAACTTAACTCATGGAACACAGCGAGGCTCTAACGGTGCCTCCGACTAAAGCCCCCTGAGGACGAAAAAAGCCCTTTGCTGCTCATCAGGTCCAAAGAACTGGGCGAGGTTCACCTTTTCATTCATGCAGGTGGACGGAGCATGAGATTCTAGACCATCCCTCCTTGTAAGTGCACGTCATGTGTTTGAGTGTGTGTGTGTGTGTGTGTGTGTGTGTGTGTGTGTGTGTGTGTGTGTGTGTGTGTGTGTGTGTGTAAGGGTTACGGCAGGTCCCCCAAAGAGGCTAGAGATTTGAATATTATTTACAATGATGGAGAGCTGCTGACAGACCAATGGCTGGATTTATTTCTATTAAGATCATCTTGGGCTCATCCTGCCGCTGGGGGTTTCAGGAACGGGAGTGTATGTGCCCGGCCACCCGGCCCCGCCTGCCCTCACCTTCCTGGGCTGACTCCCTGGCGGCCCAGAGACAGGCGCTCACGGCCTCGTAGGAGGCGCTCAGCCTCGTGCTGGGGTCCCTCTTGGGCTTGGGCGGGAGGCTGTCTGCGGGGTGACGGGATGCCGGCGCCATCGTCCAGGCTGAACACAGAGTGCAGAGACGGAGAGCGGGAAGAAGGGGGCTGCCAGCGACTGCAGCAGGCTGTCCACGGCCAAGGGCAGAGGCCCCGAGATGGCGGGCACTGGTCTGGGCACACACCTCTCCCTCAGCTCTGAGGGAACAGCCAGAAAGTAGCTCACGCTGGAGGCCCAAACCACCTCCCGGCCCCTACACAGACACACACCCGCCAGGCGCCAGCACATACGGCACATAGAACCCCTTTGGCCCTGTGGACATGGCCCAGGGCTTCCTTTCCCTGTTTGGGGGGCTACACCTGCTGGTGCTCATGACTTATTCCTGGCTCTGCACTTAGGGATCATTCCTGGTGAGCTTGGGGGGACCACATGGGATCCTGAAAGGGACCTGGGTAGGACCTGAGCAGGCAAGCACCCTCTGCACCTCAGACCTTCCCTAGCAGGAGAAACAAGTGCCTCGACAGCTGAGAAATCTGAGAAAACTTACACCAAGGCACCCTGTTGCAGAGTCCAACAGCTTCCCCAAAGCCTGCGAGACGGACTGTTCACACCCCAAACCTGCATTTCAACTGCAACCATAGGTTCTGGGAAATCCGTTTAACTGAGAATTACTGATGGGTCCAGATGGGGATTCGTCCACTTTCCTCCACAGGAAAGAAGACTCTGGACCAACACTAACGTGAGGTGGAAACTATGCCTTACACTCCCTCGGCCCACAGCAGTCAGGGAGTCACTGCACACAGCCCTGAGTCCCATTTCTCTCCTCGGCCCACAGCAGTCAGGAGTCACTGCACACAGCCCTGGGTCCCGTCTCTCTCCTCGGCCCACAGCAGTCAGGAGTCACTGCACACAGCCCTGGGTCCCGTCTCTCTCCTCGGCCCACAGCAGTCAGGAGTCACCGCACACACGCCCTGAGTCCCGTCTCTCTCCTCGGCCCACAGCAGTCAGGAGTCACTGCACACAGCCCTCAGTCCCGTCTCTCTCCTCGGCCTACTGCACTCAGGAGTCACTGCACACAGCCCCGGGTCCCGTCTCTCTCCTCGGTCATAGCAGTCAGGAGTCACTGCACACAGCCCCGGGTCCCGTCTCTCTCCTCAGCCCACAACAGTCAGGAGTCACTACACACAGCCCTGAGTCCCATCTCTCTCCTCGGCCCACAGCAGTCAGGAGTCACTGCACACAGCCCCGGGTCCCGTTTCTCTCCTTAGCCACAGCAGTCAGGAGTCACTGCACACATGCCCCCGAGTCCCGTCTCTCTCCTTGGCCACAGCAGTCAGGAGTCACTGCACACACAGCCCTGAGTCCCGTCTCTCTCCTTGGCCCACAGCAGTCAGGAGTCACTGCACACATAGACCTGAGTCCCGTCTCTCTCCTCAGCCCACAGCAGTCAGGAGTCACTGCACACAGCCCCGGGTTCCGTCTCTCTCCTCAGCCTACAGCAGTCAGGAGTCACCGCACACACGCCCTGAGTCCCGTCTCTCTCCCTCAGCCCACAGCAGTCAGGAGTCACTGCACACAGCCCCGGGTCCCGTTTCTCTCCTAAGCCACAGCAGTCAGGAGTCACTGCACACAGCCCCGGGTCCCGTTTCTCTCCTCAGCCCACAGCAGTCAGGGAGTCACTGCACACATGCCCGGGTCCCGTCTCTCTCCTCGGCCCACTGCAGTCAGGAGTCATCGCACATTTGCCCTGAGTCCCATCTCTCTCTCGGCCCACAGCAGTCAGGAGTCACTACACACACAGCCCCGGGTCCCATCTCTCTCCTTAGCCCACAGCAGTCAGGAGTCACTACACACAGCCCTGAGTCCCATCTATCTCCTCGGCCTACTGCAGTCAGGAGTCACCGCACACATGCCCTGAGTCCCGTCTCTCTCCTCGGCCCTCAGCAGTCAGTAGTCACTGCACACAGCCCTCAGTCCCGTCTCTCTCCTCGGCCTACTGCACTCAGGAGTCACTGCACACAGCCCCGGGTCCGTCTCTCTCCTCGGTCACAGCAGTCAGGAGTCACTGCACACAGCCCTGAGTCCCGTCTCTCTCCTCGGCCCACAGCAGTCAGGAGTCACCGCACACATGCCCTGAGTCCCATCTCTCTCCTCGGCCACAGCAGTCAGGAGTCACTGCACACAGCCCTGGGTCCCGTCTCTCTCCTCGGCCCACTGCAGTCAGGAGTCACCGCACACATGCCCTGGGTCCCGTCTCTCTCCTCGGCCCACTGCAGTCAGGAGTCACCGCACACATGCCCTGAGTCCCGTCTCTCTCCTCGGCCCACAGCAGTCAGGAGTCACTGCACACAGTCCTGGGTCCCGTCTCTCTCCTCGGTCACAGCAGTCAGGAGTCACTGCACACACAGCCCTGAGTCCCGTCTCTCTCCTCGGCTCACAGCAGTCAGGAGTTACTGCACACCGCCCGGGTCCGGTCTCTCTCCTCGGCCCACTGCAGTCAGGAGTCACTGCACACATTCCCTGAGTCCCGTCTCTCTCCTCGGCCCACTGCAGTCAGGAGTCACTGCACACAGCCCCAGGTCCTGCTCCTGTTTGCCTGCTCGGCCTCCATGAATACGGGCCCTTCATCAGGACCAGCTGATGCTCAGACATCTGTCCTGACTCTTGCATAAGGCTAAAGAACACGCCGCCAAATTGAGAAATTGATGGGGTTGTTTGCTTCCAGCAGAGGAGATAATAAATATTATTCTGGAAGTCATATAAAATTAATAGTTCTCTGTTTCCGACCCTTCCTTCTGGTTCACACGTCAGGGTAATCACGGCCTAGGGAAGGCGCCAGGACTCCCTCTCCCAGGATCCCTGAGTACTTGTTTGTATAATTACATCTTTGTGAGACACAACCCACAGGGCCGGGGTGCCCGACACCCAAGGAGGCAATGAGAGCACTGAAGATGAAAGCATGGTACTCGTGGGTGATTTGTTTCCCTGTAATGTTTAATTACAGTTTTCCATACAAAGGTGGGTTTTTCTGGTATTTAATCACGGAAATATTTGAAGCTAATTAAGCGCGAGACACAACGCCACCTTTATATAAAGAAATCATTTGACATTGCCGCTAAGGCAAGAAAGCCTATGTTGGAGAGGAACAATTACTACCACATTCCCGTGGGAAGAAAGCAACATCTCTGGGCAGTAAATTTGGGAAGTCTGGGCCTCCCTGGAGGGCCGTGTCCTCCCAGCCAGAACTGAGGCTTCCCCGAGCCTGCCCCCAGAGCCCCTCACTGCACCCGCCATCGACTCCTCTTACCCTTGTCTGTCTGTGGCATAACTTTTTCACTTTGGGGTTCAGATTTTGAGGGTTTCTTTTTTGCATTTTGGTGGGAGGCCAGGGGTGTTGGACCACAGCAGGTAATGCTCAGGGCTTCCACCGTCTCTATTTAGGGGCTACTCGCAGTGGTCATTAGTGGATTCTACATGATGCTGGAGGTGTAATAGGGCTTGGAGGTGGGGTGGGGCACACACCTTCCCCTGTCCCACCTCTCCAGGTCTGCCACTGGACTTTCTGGGGTCCCTCGTGGCCCAGGTGAAGAAACTGGATCTATACATGTCACTTGTGTCCATGTACTCGTGGCCTTCAAGCGCCAACTGAGTTTGAGACCGTCAAGAGTACGGGGACCTTGTCAGGGACCAAGCACTTCCTGTGCATTTCAGGACCAAGAAGCCCAGGAGAAGTCCCCATCTGCCCTGCAGTGCTTCCCAACTCATCACCTGGCACCCCTGGGACCGCTGCAGGGCTCAGGGAGTGGAGGCTCTTGGTGTCTACAGAGCCTCCTTGAGGTCACCAGCACTGCGAGCTTGGCCTTACCGTCTGCCTCCCTCTTCCTGCACCAGCCTGGGCCCTAGCTTCTCCGTGTGCAAAGCCCGTTGGGGCGTTTCGAGCTGGTGGTCTTCGCGGGCAATGTCAGAAGTGTTCTGGAGGATCAGCGCATCGTAGGTCCTCAGCCCCAGGTCCTCTGTGGCCTGCAGGAAGCTGTGGACGGATGTGGCCTCCTGATGCCTGCTGCTCCTTCTGTGGAGCAGGTGCCGGCGAGCAAGGAATCCTCGGATCACTTCCAGGAGAGAACCAAGGGTGTGAGGGAGGGAAAAGGCCGCGTGCCCCAGGAAGGAAGCCTGTCTCGATGACCTGTTACAATCAGGAACGCTCTACTCACGCAGGAAGAGGGATGTAAGCTCAGGGATGCTAAACCACAGTCCCTTGTCCTAGACATGGACATTCTAGAACATTTTAACCTGGCATAAAGAGGGTTGTAAGCTCAGGAATGGTAACAGAAGGGCTCTCGGCATGATCTCTGCTTTTGTTTGGAGCACTGCACAATTAAATCTTGGAAGGAAATAGCAGGGTATCTGCCAAGCCCCACTGGCAGAGGTCAGCGCCCTCTGCCCCGTACTGAAGGGAATCTCCCAATGAGGAGACAGTGTCCAGCTCTGAGGACAAACAGGACCAGGAGAGGAGCCCTGCTGCCGGGGCAGAGTGAGCCTGAGAATGTGGATTGGGACAGCGGATCTGGGGGGGCTTCGAGTGTGTGTGTGTATCTCTGAGCGGGTCTGAGGTTCCTGAATAGATCTGGGGGTTCTTAATTAATCTAGAGTCCCTGAGTGGGTCTGGAAGACCCTGAGCAGGTCTTCAGATTTTCTGAACAGATCTGGGGTACCTGGAGCAGGCCTGGGCATCCCTGAGTGGGTCTGGGGTTCCCGAGTGAGTCTGGGGGCCCTGAGTGATCTGGCATCCTGAGCCTCTCATTACTATCCCAGCGTAGGTGCTTCAGGACCCAAAGCCCATTAAAGCCCTCCCCAGATCTGCTAAGGGGACCCCGTGTGACCCCAGCCTGGCCTGACATGAATGTGTCCCAGAGATGGCGAGTCACTAGCAGGGCAGCCAAAGGAAGGGGCGAGGAACAGCTGGGGTGTGCGCTGGGGGTGCAGCCGCGGCGCGTTGCCTCTCTGGCAGGTGATGGCCTTTCTCTGCAGCTGCAGGCTCAGGGCTCCCAGCTGCTCTGTGTGCCAGTGTCTCAGGAACACCTTCCGGGTGCCCACCTGCAACACAACAGCCAACACCCGTGACCCACATGGGATGCCCGAGGGCGAAGCTCTGAGAAGAGCTGGAATGGGGCAGTGGCTCAGGGCTGGCTCCATGGGGTCCTGGAACCACCATCTCAGCCCAGTCCCAGGGACTCATTCCACACACTCATGGGCTGAGTGGTCCCCTGTGGCCACTCCTGGAAATGCCCCAGGCCTGAGTGGTTCTGTCCCTGGATGGTCACTCCCCACGGGAACAGCATGACTCCAGAGCCCACAGAAGATAAAACAGCTTCAAAGCTCCCAGCAAGAGCCACCGGACCCTGATTTGTGACCCTTTCTTCCCTAAGGGAAACTGAGTCAAAGCCTGGGAAATGCAAGAACAAAACACCCAGAACAAGGCACCCGACTGCAGGTGCTTTTCCACCCCAGGAAAGTTGTATATTGCTTTCAGTGGAAAATGATGTTTCCGTGGAAACATTTAGACATTCCATTTTAACTGCCACATAACTATTCCATTGAATAAAACACTGCCCGTTGTTTTGAATGGAGAGTTTGGCAATCACATTTGTCTGTCACGGTTGTCTCTGGGCACCTTTGGTGGTCCTCAAGGCAGCTCCCCACACTGTGTCTGGGTGCTGCTCCTGATGGTGCTGATGATCCTGACGGATCATGTGAGATGTTGGGGACCAGCCTGGGGTGAGAGACAGGGAAGGCTGGCGCCTACACCCTGCCCCATCTCCAGTCAGCTGTGTCTAGAACTGAGGCTTCCAACCAGATATCACAAGTCACCCACGAGGGAGATCAGGTTAGGACTGGGGTTAGGTGAGGGAGGGTTGAGTTTGGTTTAGGGTTAGGGAAGGAATAGGGTTGGGCTAGGTTTATGGTAAGGTTAATGTTTATGGTTAGGGTTTATGGTTAGGACTAATGTTTAGGGTTAGAGTTTATGGTTAGGGTTTATGGTTAGGGTTTATGGTTTGGGTTTATGGTTAGGGTTTTTGTTTGGGTTTATGGTTTGAGTTATGGTTAGGTTTTAAGTGTTTGGTTAGATTTTTAGTGTTAGGGTTTATGGTTTGTTAGGGTTTTGGTTAGGGTTAGTGTTTATTGGTAGTGTTAGTGTTTATGGTTGGGGTAGTGCTAGGGTTTGGTCAGAGGTAGGTCAATTTAAGGCCTTGTAGCGTAAGGATTGGTTTAGCTTTGGTTAAGGGGTAGTGTTACTAGGATGTGGGATTGTGTCTAGCATGGGCTGGTTAGGGTTTGGTTAGAGTATGGTTAGGTCCAGCTTAGGTGTTCTAGTGTTGATTCTGCTTTGGTGTTTGGGTTGTTTGTGTTATGATTGTGTTTAAGGTTAGTGTGTTAGGCGGTGATTTTTTTTCAGAATAACTAGTACACAGTGATTATTTTCTAAATGTAAATTCCAGTTTATATGCCTGTGGCTGCTGATGAGTGCTTTGAGCCTGTGAGCACCTCAAAACTAGCCAGTCACACGTGTGACCACCCCTTCCTGGAAGTGTAGACTCACTGTTTCTCCCCAGTTAGGGTGGGGACACCAAAGTGGCCCATTCCTGGCCATTGTCATACCTTGAATGTCCCCGTTGCGCCTGTGTCTACACCACTAGGCAAACCCATGATGGTTTAAGCTGGGCCTCACAAGGGCATGTGGCCTCCAGGGCTGTGGCTGTTTCATCTGAACCTGACCCCAAATCGCCCGATATGTCCATATTCCCGACCCACTGTGCCTTACTCAGACACATCACTAGGAAATGCGCTTTGTTTGGCCAGAGAGGTCAGGCCGTGTTGCTGGCTGTCAGGCTGGCGGGTCCTCCACAACCGCGGGCTGCCACAAGAGCCCGTTCTCAGGTGGGTGGCTCCAGGGGCGTGGTTCCTCTTCCCCATTGTTTTCCCATACTTGCTCTCAGTGATTTTCCATCACGGGTGTTTTTCTCCTTCTCTCCGACTGACTTGTTTTTGGCAGTCTCTGGAGGAACAGTTGGTTCTGTCTGAGAGGTGCCACAGAACAAATCTGGAGGCCTGGGAAGGGGGCACAGAGCCCCCTCTGTGTTCCGAGCTGGGGTGCAGCACTTGGCCGGAAGCACAGACCCTAAAGACACCAACACTGGGGCCTGCTGGACAGTTGCTAAGGGGCCCGAGGGATGAGGACTTGAGGGGAGGAACAAGGGCGTGCCAGAGTCCAGCAAACCAGGACCTGGGCAGGAGAGTGTGTGGAGTCGCCATCTCTCCTCCGAGGGCGACAAGAGCAAGGCTGCCGGGCAGGAGGGTGGCTTCTGAGGGGAGGCCCAGAGAGGCCCAGAGCACTGCTGAGGGTCTGCGTCTGCCTGCTGCAGACCCCAGGGCAGCGCCGTGAAGATGAGTGAGGCGGAGAAGGCGGCGGGGCAGCTGGGCAGTCACCGAGCAGACACCAGGGGCAAGGGGCTGTGAGGACACTGTAGGAGACATGGAGACACGCCCCCACGTGCTTCCCGACTACTCCCTGGGAACCGAGTGTGGCCCTAAAGGGGCAGTCGGATGCCCAGAATGCATTTTGTCCAAAGTGTTTGTGGAAGTTTTGCTTTGGAGCCTTTAGGGGGTGGCCCCGAGCGGAACCCTGCCTGGAGCTGTGGAAACAGCAGCAGAGCCCACGGGCTCCCTCACGGGGCTGAACCCAAACCCTCCTCCAGGGTCAAGGAGACACAGGAATGTGATTAGGGAACACTGATGGCACCATGGACAACGTTGCCCTCGCCTGGCCCTGACCGCACTGTGGACATTGCTGTCCTTGCCTGGTCCTGACCTCACCAACTCTGCCCTGGCCTGGCCTGACCTCTGCTGACCGCCAGGTGCAGCAGCTGTACCTCCTCTGGATGGCCACTCTGGGCGTCCTTGGCAGATATAGGTGAGGAAGGATGAGGCCCTTCTTGAGGCAGTGACCAGGCCATGGAGAGGGGATGTGGATGAGTGGGAACATGACTTGGCCCCAAGGGCTCTGTGTAAGCTGGAAGCAGTCACAGAAGTCAGAGGCGAGAAAGGATGGGGACAGAGGGACAAAGACACGATGGGTGGGGATGAAAGATGGGGGGCCTGAGTAAGGCCGAGGGCCCAAGGAGCACATTATGTATGTTTAAACTTGACCCTTCTGCGGCTAAAGGGGAAAGTGACTCTGGGAATGGGGGGGCACAGAGTATCTCCCTGACGAAGCCTTAGGACTCACACCCACACCCACCACCGCAGCCACGCCGAGGGCCCCACTCCACCACACCCATCACCACGGCCACGCCGAGGGCCCCACTCCACCACACCCATCACCATGGCCACGCTGAGGGCCCCACTCCACTACCACTCTCTGCAGATATACCAAACTGCAGGTGATTTCAGGTACCCAGTGCCCAGACTGAAACCTCTGGAGACTTCTTGGGAGTCAGGGTGGGTGGCCTCCCCTAGCCCCTATTTCCAGTAGCCTGGGCAGTCATGTCCACCCTCCACAGCCATGCCCACCTTCCATGGCTGCTGCCATGTCGACCTGGGGCCCAGACCAGAGATCCTGAGGCCTCTAGACACCTTCTAATGCCTCAATTCTGAAATCCCAGTTGGAGCACACCAAATTAGCCCAAAAATAACGTGGAAGCCAACTCAACTCAGCAAACAAAAGCAGTAACACCGGCGGCTCAACACACAACAAACAGCTCAGTAAATTTTTTAGACAAGAACTTGTCTAAACTCTGAGATCAGATACAATAATTTTCATATTAAAATGGATTGTTTTGACTGATTGATTTTAATATTGAAGTTTGTTATCTGATCAAGTTCAGCTCTACAACTGTCTCATCAGTTGTGGCTGTAAGTTTTAAATAAGTTTCCCCTTCCATTTGTACACTGGCACTATCTCAAGTGATTCCTTGGATGGCTGCACATCTGCTTGATTCCGCCCTTGGGAATCTCATGTCCAGGAAAAACGTCTCTTTGCTCCAAATGCACCGCAATGAGCTTGAGTGGCCTGTTGGAACCCCTTCTTGGCAACCTCCCCTCTGAATCGCTCACTTCAGCCTGGGGAGTCCTCCACGGACTCTGCTGCTAGCTTGGGATTCACAGAGTCTAAATCCAGGACCTGGGCAGGAGCACCCAGACATGCTCAGGTGAGTACTAAGCTTTCAGGGCCTGATGCTGTCCGCTGAGGACGCTGCTGGGGAGAGAGCACCAGCTCTTCACAGTTTCCGTAGAAGCCATTCACAGGAGGCTTTCCCGGAACCGTGCCATGCCTGTGGCAGCAACCCCAGACATCAGGATTTGTACAAGAGACCAAATGTTCTCAGCACCTACGTTCTTTGCTTCGGGAGCCTGCGCTAATAAAAGGCTGTTCTCTCTGCGTAGAAGGGGCGGCTGCGGGCCCCCACTGCTCTCTCTCCCCGTGTTCTTATCTGACATGACGAGGTAAATGTCATCCTGACTCCTGAGAAAGGGGCCATCTGGGGCCCCCGCCATCGCCATTTGTATTACAAACCCATTAGGCTTTACTTGGTTGCCTGCCTTCCTTCCTTTTCTTTCTTTTTTATTCAAAGTGACAATTTTAAAAAAGATCGGGGTATAATAAAATTTTAAAAAAAAAAAAAAAAAAAAAAAAAAAAAAAAAAAAAAAAAAAAAGATCCAACACAACTGTCATTGATGATTTGGAAAGCTTCAATCACCACTGTGGTTGCAGAGGTTTTTCCTTAGGTGCGGCTGGGAGAACAGACGGCTTGGACATGGAGGCCAGCCTGGGTGGATGCAGAGAGGCCTGGGAGAGGACCTTCCTCTTCCCTCCTCTTCCTCCGCCCCATTCTCCTCTTTCCTCCCTTCTTTCCCAGGACCATATTTAGGAGTGAACTACGTATGTGCTGTCGACCCAAAGAGCGGGGCGCACCACGTGTGTGCTGTCGTCCCCAAAGAGCAGGAGCGCACCACGTATCTGCTGTCGTCCCAAAGAGCAGGAGCGCACCACATATGTGCTGTCGTCCCAAAGAGCTGGAGCGCACCATGTATCGGTTGTTGTCTCAAAGCTCTTACCAACAACATAAAATCTGTTTTCCACTGGTGATTGGCAAGAAGCACATTGGACCATGGCGTGGCAGTGAGAGCATGGGCAACGCGGACAGGCTCCGCACAGCTGTGGGAAACGTGGCTGCCTGACTCTGCTCTGCCCGAGTTTCTGGTAGAGTCAGGAGCATCGTCTGTACCCCATGTTCGCCCACTGAGCTCTCGCACCTGCTTCCCTCCACCAGGCTGCCCCGCCGGCAAGCTCAGGGAGAAAGTGTAGGGCTCGAGTCTGCTCTCAGAGACAGGAGCTGCTAGAACACTGCCCCACACTAGAACAAGCTAAGGTGGGGAAACCACAGTAATCACAGGTTCATCATCCCAAGGGGGACCCAAAGCTGCATGGTTCACAGCCACTGGACGATTTCTTTTAACAGAAAGAAAAGAATATTTTGGAGAATCTGAGATGTGTGTGAGGTGGTGCAGAGAGTTGGTGGCAGAGCTCAGCACGGCGAGCGCTCCAGGCCACAGTACGGGGCTCTGAGATGTCAGGAATGAGGGGAACCCCCGGAGCAGCACACAGTGTCCCGCCAGCCTGCGTCTCAGCCACAGAATCCACCCATTACACACGCGGAGGGAGGCCTGTGTGCAGGCACCCAGGGCTCCCCGTCCCCGTGAACGAGTGCCCAGCCCACCTGGAAGGCCCCCACATGACTCAATACCCAGGGGTCAACTGTGATCTTCTCCCAGCCAACGTCCACCAACCCCAAACCTCCCCACTCTCCACCCTTTTCTGGTCTGACAAATTCCACAGTAGCCCAAACCCTAGGGATCCTCCAAGTTCATGGGTCCCCATTTGTCATGTTGATATCTTAACATATGATTCCAGTAGCTCCCCAAGCTGGAGAGATCCATTTTCTAAACGACCTTCAGAATGGCCCTTCCAGTCGCCAACCTCCTGGGTTACTGTATGCCAGAGCAGACCAAGAGCTTTAGTGTTCAGACCCTGGACACCCAGCACAGCCCCAGGGGCCCCTTCGGTGCACAGGCCGGCTCTCAGTTCTCAGGTGAACGCTGTTGCTTGATGGGAAAAATGGGAACTTGTCTCTCCCCTCTGACCAAAGCTTCTCTCTTTAATTTCAACATCTTTCTGGGTCACCCATTGGACAAGAACCAATCATTGTCTATAACCCAAATGGCTCAGGGAAGCAGGAGCTTTGTGGGAACCTGACATCAGGGAAACTGTTATAATAGCAGCACTATGTGACCAACATGTCCTCATGTGCTGAGGATCCTGTGAAATAGGAATGTTTACACCATGCAGTTCCTGTTTGTCATACCTGAATATTCCTTTTCACTGTGAAGTATCAGAGGGGCTGCCCGAATCTTTCCATGGGGCGGGGCTGGGCTAATGTTTGAAGGGTCATCATTTACATGCAGCAAGGGGAAATTAAGCAAAGCAGATGGATGCTACCACAAAGGAAGCTTATGTTTTTCATGAATATGAGTTGTACACTCAGGTAGTGAAAAGCCGACTTATAGATTATGCCACACAAAGAGACACAGGACAGGTGAAGGAGTTAGCAAAGCGATTCAGAAGAAGAAACACGAACATCAGATGAACTCACTTTTATAGAACAGGTGAAGGGGAATGAGGGAATGAGGGAGGGGGCCCTACATCAACCTGCAGGGCGGAGGAGAGGGAAGGAAAGAGAAGGGCGGGCAGCGGTCACTGGCACGGGGACCGGGGCCATGATAATGCTAGTGGTGAGGAGGTTTATGTCACTGCCTGAACCACAGGACCAAGAAAACAAAAGCATGAGAGCCCAGCTCCAGTAATCAAACTTAGAAGCGTGCCGTCACTGAGGGAGGCCTGGGGTGGAGGGAAATTAGGGACAAGGGTAGAGGAAGGGGGCACTGGTGAGGGGTTTGGTGTCGGGACATTGTATGCTTGAAACAACCATGGACAAGGCTGTCAATCAGAGAGACTTTGGGGCTGGGACAGATCAACAGAATGAGCACGTACTCTGCTGGTGGGGACGGTCCCATGTCTGTTGAGACGCGTGGGGTGTGGGGACGGCCCAACGTCTGCTGAAACATGAATGATTTCAGCAGGAGTGAAGGCTTGGGAACTGCGTGGTAGGTTCACTCCTTAAAAAAATATAAAGACTTAATAGAACACCTGAAACCATAAGCTCAGGAGAAGGAAAACTAGTTGATGAGCAATTTTGCATCAACTTTATGGATGTTTTTGTGGCCTCAACTTCCACTGCAAGGATAAATGAAGCCAAGACAGCAACATTGAACCAAAAAGTTTCTGAATGTGAAAGAAACCACCATCAAAACGAAAAGGGGAATGGTGGTGAGTGAACCGGGTGCCAGGAGTGTGGGAAACCAGGGTTGATGGGGTCAGGACAAAGCATGTGTAGTTGTTAAGTTACAATGCTACGGACACAAAAAAAAGTCAAATAGGCCAACAGAATCTTATTTTTGTTTTCTTTCTTTGTCTCTGGGGTCACACCCAGTATTGCTCAGGGCTTTCTCCTGGCTCTGCACTCAGTGATCACTCCTGGCAGTCTCCTGTATGACGTGCTGTTGATCAAGCCTGGACTATTGCCCACGTGCACGGTGAGGCCCTACCCTCTTACTATCACTCTTGTCCCCCCCCACACTTATTTTTACAAAAGAAGTGACCCCCACAGTTTCCATATTTAAGAATTAAGTCTTTAAAAGAAATAAGTCTGTTTAAACTATTTGAATTTATTCATGATGTAAAAATGTAAAGTAATTCAAAGAACAATGATACTAAATTTTATCTTAGAGTCTTGGATAAAACCCTGCTCCTAGTCTAGGGTCTTAAAAGTTCAGAGTCTAGAGCTTTCCCCAAGCCTCCTTCTCCCCCTGCCTCATGCTTACTCATGTGCTGTGTCTGTTTCTCCACCTTTCAGACTGCCTGTGCGCTCAATGGATGCTTTGGGGTTCAGCCTTCAGAGCCCTACCTAGTATGATACTCAGGAACCTCTGACAAGCTGACCCTTTGACTCCTTACCAAAGGTGCTTTATAAAACTTCTCCTCCACTCCCTGAGAAAACAAGCTGGTAAGAGACTCTCCTAAAACTTCTCCATTCCCGAGAGCATGAGTTGATGTGAGGGTCTGGTCCATATGGGACCACAGATTTTTTTGTGGACTGAAGTTATATTGTGGGGTCATTTTATGATCTGTCATATAGGGTCATTTTATATCTATCATTCCTGGATGTTTTCATTGGCTAATGCCACAGATCATAGTTTCACTGAGTATTTTACTATGAAGGCATTCATGGGGTGGGGAGGGTAATCAAAAATGCTTCCCCACAGCATTACTAAGAAATCAATCTTTAAAAAATTCATCTCTCTTGTTCTAAAATCATTAGCATTTGTCTAATTAATACCTCCCATCTAGAGACAGGAAATGTGATGTTGTACTGCATTTTAAGTACTATCTTATTACACTATACCATCAGCATTCCAGAACGAGACCCTGGTGTCTCTTCAAGTGCCCGAGCAATGTAAATCTGCTCTCAGTTTTTTAAAACCGCTTTCTTGACAATGATGTTAAAATACCGTTGTTCTTTCATGTGTTCTGATATCTACATAATTCTCCTGTACGTCTTGGTTTCCTTCCTGGTGATCTGAGATGTCATTGTAGTCATTTAAAACACTTTTTTACCACATGCAAAGCACCGCCTCTCCCTACCAGGAAATCTCTCTCTGAGACTTCCACACCACATCATTTCCATGTGTGCTGGGAATAACCCTCAGCCACCCCCAGTTCTAATAATTTCCATAGAGTTCTCGGATGCATTGTATCTGTGGATTTTGTATTTTACATGTCTCACACACACTCATTCATCTGTCTGTCCTGTCCATTCATTCACTCATCATTCACCCATTCATACACTCCAAACCACTCATCCATCCCTCTATCCATCCTACATCACCTGTTTATATCTATCCACACACATCCATTTGTCTGTCTGTCTCCACCATCCTTTCATCCTCCTTCACCCATGCATCTGCCCATCAGTCCGTCCATCCATCCATCCACCCACCCACCTACCCATCCATCCATCCATCCATCCATCCATCCATCCATCCATCCATCCATCCATCCATCCATCCATCCATCCATCCATCCATCCATCCATCCATCCATCCATCCATCCATCCATCCATCCATCCATCCATCCATCCATCCATCCATCCATCCATCCATCCACCCATCCACCCATCCATCTATCCACCCATCCACCCATCCACACCACCCATCCATCCATCCACCCACCCACCCATCCATCCATCCTCTGTCATCCATCCATATTTACCCACTTAATATCATCCACACAAATTCACCCATCCTTCATCATGCATTCATCTATCCAACTATAATAATATCTATCATCCATCCATCTGTCCATCTGTCACCCATTTACCTGCCATCATCTATACTTTACTCATTTATCATCCATCCACACACTCATCCATTCTTCAATATCCATTCATCCATCTGTCCATATATCCATTCATCCATCGATCCATTCATCTGTCCATATATCTATCCATTCATCCATCTGTGACATATTTCCATCCATCTATCCATCCATCCATCTGCACAGATATCCATCTATTCATCCATCTGTCCATATATCCATCCATCCATTCCACATCTACATACATTTACATCCCTCTATCATTCATTCATTCATTCATTCACTCATTCATTCATTCATTCATTCATTCATTTTACACCATCCATCCCTTCTCCTTCATCCACTTATAAATCAAACATTTGTCAAGGGCCTTCCTGATGCCAAGAGGAGTACCAAGTTCTAGAACCACAACAGTGGAGAAAACATGATAGATCCTTTTAAGATTCTCAGTAAAGCAACTGTCTAGCTAAAATTTATCTTTTCCATATTGAATTCACATGTTGCTACCATTGGCTTCTTCAGTTCATTAAACTTCTGAGGATGATCATTATTTTTTGGATTTATCATTATTAATATTTTAGCTTTTCTATTTTTTTCTGGACAGCTCTGAAAACTACTAAATAGAAATATTCAAATGTTCAGCCTGGCTCTGAATGTACTTTTGAATATCTTCAAAGGATATATTCTAGCTAAAATACAAGTTCTCTTTGTTATAAATAGACCATTCTTGAAGCTTAACTTCAACACAGGAAAGATAATTACAGCCACACACTTCTGATAGAGTACTGTATCTTCTGGTATTTGAAGAAGGTGGTTTGGCTTGAATTACATGTAATTATAGGTTAAGAAAAATTAATTAGTCTCACCTAGAACAGTCTGACCTGTTCGGCAAGCAGTGAAGAAGAAAAGCGACTATTTTGAGCTTACTAGTGAATTAGTCACTATGTGATACAATATCAGCTCATGAAAGAACTGATACCAATATGATCTCTTGACCAAAGCAAATCGCTTCTCCCAGAAGCAAGTCCTAGTGGAAGCCCAGGATGCTGATCGGGTCCTGCTCCCTGGGGGAATGTACCGGGCCAGGGACTGAGCTCACCACAGCACCTTTCCCCTTTCTTCGTAAGGAAGTGGCCTCCCACAGAACATATGTGTTCTCAGAGTCACCACTGTATCTGTATCGCCTCATTGTGGCCACCCGTACTCCCTGGGAGGCTCAGATACCAACAAGGAGGTTGTTGTCCCTAAAGGACCTAAGTCATCTGTGTTTGGTTGTTTGCTTTGCTCCGGAAGGCAGGCATCCTCCTGACTCTGGCTCCCAGGCCACCCTCTGGCCATGCTGGGGAGTACAGAAAGTGACCCAGTCACCCTCTGCCTCAAACACCTGCTCTTCGTTTGCTCCTGTTAGCGTGGAGTGAGACTCAGAGCAGTCATTTGGGAATAGCCTGTCCATGCAGCTGCTCAAGGTTGGGAATCGAGGTTGAGAACTTCGCACACATGTGGGCCACCCTAAAGTGACCTGTTCCTAAATGCGTGAGTGGATTCCCCACCTGGACAAAAGACAGCTTCACAATGCACAATAGCGTTGCTGACATGGGCTAAGTCTTGGTTTCCTTTTTGGGGAAAATGCTTTGGAAGTGCTGAGGATGTGGGTGTACAGTCCGGGTCCTGCACTTGCTGGACAGACTCACCGTGGGTCACAGCTGGGACCCCCCCACCACGGCTTCTCTGCTGCTCTCACTTCTCTGCTGCCCCCGCCTTGCTTTGCCCCCTGCGATGCTCTTTTCCTGCCAGGCTTAGGGCATCACCTGCACTCACTACTTTTATCATACCTTTACAGACACACCCTATGCACATCAACATACACTTACTATAATACACATACACACTCCCAGGCAAACATAGTAATCACACACATGCTCTCTCTCTATACACACACAAACAAAACACACATACTATATGTATACATACTCCAATATACAATTATAAACCCATTCACACATATACACACAGGCATATGCATATAGGCACATATCACTTATATTACTTGTCTTTCCATTGTTCATCGATTTGCTCAAGTGGGTGCCAGTAACATCTCCATTTGTTGGGAATGAGATTTATTATTGTTACTGTTTTTGGCATATCAAATACACCATGGGTAGGTTGTCAGGCTCTGCCGTGGCTCTGGGCTCACCCAAGGGGGCCCAGTCATTTTCTATGTTAGACCATCGACCATCCAGGGCCCAAAGGGCAGAGTCCTGGGTGTCTACACAAGCCTGTCTCCTGTCTGCCGCCTGCCGATGCAGCTGGGCACTGCAGCCACACCTGCAACACCTCGAGTGTTATATAGTGATCAAATAACAAGGTAAATTAGAAAACACAGAAAAAGGGCCAAAGAGATAGTATAGAGGGTAGGAAGCTTGCTTTGCATGCAGCCGACTGAGGTTGGATGGCTGGAAACCTATTTAGTCCCTCAAACTCTGCTAGGAGTGATCCCTGAACATGTAGTCAGGGGTAAGTCCTGGTGGTTCAGTGGTAGAATTCTCGCCTGCCCAAAATATTACTAGTCAAAAAATAAGCACTTAATGCTAGGTCGATGCAAAATTTTATCTATTTATACATATATATTATATTTTTATATTATATTATATATATAAATATATATATATATATTTTTTTTTTGGATCACCCTGGCAATGCTCAGGGGTTACTCCTAGCTCTTTGTTCAGGAATTACTCTTGGCAGAGGCTCAGGGAACCATATGGGATGCCAGGGATTGAACACGGGTCAGCTGCATGTAAGGCAAACACCCTACCTGCTGTGCTTTCACTCCAGCCCCTGATTGAAATTTTAGAGATGTCCAAACTTGAGAACTAGCAATGTACTCATGCAAGTCAGCTGATGGAGACCAAGGGACTCTTGTTCTTCCTCAAATATGTACCGAATCTTTGCATCAGGGACGGAATCCTGGCATGAAGAGCAGTGTAGACACGTGAACACAGGGAGCACTGGCCATGGAGGCCAATGTCAAGTTCTCTGCCTCTTCTGCCAATGCTGAATGGCAAAAGAAGAGTTTTTTGGGTTTGTTTTTTGGGCCATGTCCAGCTATGCTTTCTCTGGCTCTGCCCAAGGATCACTCCTGGTGGGTTCCGGAGACCATGTGAAGTGTCAGGGAATGAACCTGAGTCAGCTGTGTGCAAGGCAAGTGCCATCGCACTGTACTCTCCCAGACCCCAAAAAGTAGGAATTTTAAAACAAGTTTGTTCTCCCACCTCCCAGACCTACCTATACAGACACACAGACTACACACACATGGATACACACTCACGTACCTGTGTGTGGAAAAAAAACCAAGGAAGCTAGAAATATAATGTGTGTGTTCAACAAAGTCCAGAGTGAACATGTAGAGATACCTGACACATGTAGAGATACATGTAGAGATACCTGAACATGTAGAGATACCTGATACCTGTTGGGTTCTGAGGAACCCAACAGACTGCTCCTCGAGGTGAGAGCTGGGGTCAGGAGCACAGGGAGGGCTATCACTTAAACATGAGAACCGTGCTGGGATCTGAAGATTCTATGGCTAAAACTCAACTATAAATTACTCTCTAAGGAGCCAGACTGATAGTAAAGTAGGAAGGGCTTTTGTCTTGCACGTGACTGACCTGGGTTTAATCCCCAGCATCCCATATGGTCCCCAGAGCACTGCCAGGAGTAATTCTGAGTGCAGAGCAAGGAGCAACGCCTGAGCATCGCGGGTGTGAGCCAAAAAAAAAAGATAAAATTATTTTGTAAATCACAGTTTTTAGTTAAATAAAACATTTAATTAGGAATGCTATTGTTAATAGGAATACTATTGTTAATAAACTACGGCAGACTACGCAGACATGGGGCAGAGCTGCTACTGACTCTCCCTGTGACCAGCCGCTCACGAGGCGCCGGGAGGGATGGTGGGTTCTAGCCCTAGCCCACCACCCCAGCAGAGCCTCGCAACAAGCCAGACGACCCCCCCACTCCATGAGGGCCTCCATTTTCCACATCCGGACTTCTCTCTCGTCAGACCTCCACCCAGCAGACCAGCCTATCAGCGCCCGGCTCGCCTGGCCGCTTGTGGCGCGTGGTTCATTAATAAATGCTGGACTTAGAGATGCCTACAAGAGTATGCTACCTGCACGGCAGAGCCTGGCAAGCTACCCCGTGTTGTATTTCATATATATGCCAAATACCAGTAACAATTATAGACCTCATTCTGGAATGGATTGAGGCTCTTTATGTTCCTGGAGCAAGCAGATGCCCTTGGGCTCTACTAGCATGAGACAGGACATATGGAGATATTACTGGGGCCCGCTCGAGCAAATCGATGATGAGCGGGAAGACAGTGATACAGTGACAGTGAATAAACTATGGCAGAGCCTGGCAAGCTACCCATGTTTTATTTGATATGTCAAAAACTAGTAACAATTATGGACCTCAATTCCATGACCTGAAGAATGGTTTGAGGCTCTTCCTGTCCCTGGAGCAAGCAAATGCCCTTCGACAGGACTTGCTTGCGACAGGACATATGGAGATGGTACGGGTGTCTGCTCTAGCAAATCGATGAACAATGGGAAGACAGTGATACAGTGAACAGGAGTATATTAGTTTTTGTAAACTTGAGTAAATACACATGAAACACTTTGAGTTGTGTTCTATTGACTGGTCAACCATGACTGACCTGTAATTCTTGCTTCTACTCTTGAGTCTCTTATCAGAAATCAATATTTTCATGGCAAAATTGGGTTGATATAAATGTGTGTGGATGTGGATGTGTTTATAGAACAGTTTAGCAGAAGACAAAGTAATTTCTCTGTGCCAATGTTCTGCAATTCCTTCCTTAAGGTCACTGGGACTTAGGGTGGTCTCACACCTCTTTTAATTACGGGTAAAGCAGAAAAGGAGAAGGAACAGAAGAATAACTTTATCATCTATTTTCTAGCTTTATGTATGGATGATTTATGAAGTGCTCCTTAAGTAATAAAACAAAGGTTATAAAGCATTAATTTATTATACTAATAAGAGTCAAGGGCTTTAATTCAACTGTCTAAGAAGGTATAAAAGAGAAGTGGAGGGTACTTAAAACTTGAGCCATTTCTTGTTCTTACTTTTATTATCTTTTTTCCTATTTTATGATTCTAGATTAATGAAATAATAAATCTTTCCTGCGGCTGATTTTATTTAATGTTATGCTAAAATGTTAATCTTGCAGTTCTCAGCACTGTTAAGAGTGAGTCCTTCAAAGACCATAAAAAATCATTATTATCTTTTTTCTTAGGAGAAAATAGGAGAAATGGGTTTCATTAAATGGGAGGATTCTCACTAGTGAGTATAATTTTTTATATTCTCAACCTCCCCTCCCCCATTTCTGTCTCTCTCTCCTCCCCCCCCCTCCCTCCCCTCCCTCCCTCCCTCTCTCCCTCTCTCCCTCCCTCTCTCTCTCTCTCCCCTTCCTTCCTCCCTCTCATGAGAGTAAGTACAGTATCGTGTAGGCGGTGATGTGGATAGATGAAGCTGAGATTCTAATCCTGCTCTTATTTCCTGCCGGCATGCTCCTGAATAAGTCACCGGAAGCATCCTGTGTCTGACTCATCCCTCCAATGCGAGGGCACATAGGATGCCGCTGAGTTACGCTCCAGGCCCTCCTTCTCTGGTTTTCTGCCCCAGATACCCGAGCACCAGCTGTGGGAAGGAACCTTCAGGACCCCTCCTTGCGGCCTGTCCATGAAGCTGCCCATCTGCCACTGCCGAAAGCAGCTCTGAAGGACGAGGAGACTCTGCTGGGCAGGGTCCCCCGGGGCTGCCCCTTTCTGATGCCCAAGACGTCCTGCTCTGTAGGGTCTGCGTGGGCGCTCACCCAGACAGCACAGGGAGGCTTGTCGACAGATTGGCTTCAGTGTTCGTCATCGTCCAGATGGCTTTCAAGTGAATATAGCATTGAATCCCGCACAGGGAAAGCATCCTCAAACCAGTTGATTCATATAAAATGTGTGAAAATCTGATGATACCATTTATTTTCCTACTTTGAATTAGTTTCAAAAGTTTTCACTTTATGTATATAAATGACACAACATGGCAAAGCAAGCGTGTCTCCTGGCCGCCTATGCCGGGGGTAAGTGCTGGTCAGCATGTCTCCTGGCCACCTATGCCAGGGGTAAGTGCCGGTCAGTCACCCACTGTGGCCTTGGGAACTGGGGGTCAGATGCTGAGGCTCTGACACACACAACTCCAGAGGGAGAACTTTCAAAGGGGCTTTTTACAAAAGCATAATAACCAAGCAATTTTTTACATTAGGGAAAGGTTAATAACTAGTGGCTTCATTTAACCCAGTTTCCAATCCATAAACTTAATTGAGACTAGTTGGAATTGTTTCCACAAAGGAAGTGACTCACAATTCTTTTGTTTCATAAAGAACAATACATCTGGCAGGCAACCGTCTCTGAAGTTAGTTATGAGCTCTTGAATGAACTTCTAGGATCAACTGTCTCACATCAACCTACACAGGAGCCTGACGCCAAGGACTTGCTGTTTGTTGATCCATCATTTTACAGGGAATGCTAAAAGGGTTCGAGATCAAGCCTTTCCCGCCACCCACTGCTGAGTCCTGACTTTCCTTCATTTTACAAAAACAAACAAACAAATAAACAAACAAACAAAACACAACAACGGAGAAGTTGAGTGGTTGGGGGAACAGTGACAAGAGACCGTCTGTCAGAGTAAAGGGTACATTACAGCCTGAAAGTAAGGGTACAGCCTGTCAGAGTAAGGGTACAGTGAGAAGAAGCACTGAAAAGTCATGTGAGGGGAAGGTCTTGGGTATCAAATATGAGAGAGATGAATTTGCATTAAACAGCAAAATGCTTAGAGCAAGTTACCCTTTGTGTGATCTATATCTCTGTAGCCACAAAGTTCACAACTGTGCAAGCAGTCAACAAGATGGAAGAAAAGGTCACATAATTAACTTGACTGAACAGCTTCAGAAACTGGAAATCACCATCAAAAGGAGCCCAAATCAGGCTGGAGGAAGGAAATAATAAAGCTTAGAGCATAAATTAATGAGTTGGAATAAAATAATTAAATATATTAATGAAACCAAGAGCTGATACTTTGGAAAAATAAGATCGAGAAACCATTAGTAAGACATAGAGAGAGAGAGAAAACCCTAATAATCAGCATTATTAAGCAATCAGAAATGAAAGGGGGCTATCACAATAGATGTCACAAAAAATTCAAAAGATCATCAGAGATTACTTTGAGAATATTTATGCAGCAATTCAAGAGAACCTAGAATAAATGGATAAATTCTTGGACTCCTATAACCTTCCAAGGCTGAACCAAGATGATATGGAAACACCTGAACAGACCTATCACTATTGAGGTAATCAATAGTGATTAATGGTAGTGAAAAAATGGTAATCAAAAGTATCCCATAAATAAAAGCTCAGGCCCAATGAATTCACTAGTGATTTCTTTTAAACCTTTAAAGAAGACCTATTGACCATTTTTTCAGATTTCTCAGGAAATTTAAAAAATCAGAAAAATTCCCAGTTTCCATGAAGCAAACATTCTCCTGATACCAAAATCAGACAGCAAAAGCACAAAAAAGGATCATAGTTATCCCTGATGAACATAGATGCAAAGACCCTCAAACAAACAAAGCAATGAAAAGCCTAACAAATTGAATCTAACCACTCAGCAAAGGAGATCATACACCACGACCAGTGGGATTCATTCTGGGATGCAAGGATGACTTAGTAGATGCAAGTCAATCAATGTAATATACCACATCAATATAAGGGGAAATGATCATAATATCCTATCAATAGGCACAGAGAAAGCATTCAACCAGATGCAGCATCCATTCATGATCACTGTATCACTGTATCACTGTCTTCCAGTTCATCATCGATTTGCTCGAGAGGGCACCAGTAACATCTCCATATGTCCTGTCTCATGTTAGTAGAGCCCAAGGGCGTCTGCTTGCTCCAGGAACATAAACAGCCTCAAATCATTCCATCAGGTCATGGGAATGAGGTCTATAACAGTTACTGGTATTTGGCATATCAAATACGACACAGGTAGCTTGCCAGGCTCTGCCGTTCAGGTAGCATATTCTTGTAGTCATCTAAAAATCCAGCATTTATTGATGAACCATGCAGCCGCTTGCGGCCACGCGAGCCGGGCTGTGATAGGCTGATCTGCTGGGTGGGTGGAGTTCTGGCGAGGGGAAGTCCAGATGTGGAAAATGGAGGCCCCTCAGGAGTGGAGTGTCGTCTGGCTTGTTGTGAGGCTCTGCTGGGGTGGCGGGCCAGGACTAGAACCCACCATCCCTCCTGAGTGCCGCATGAGTGGCCAGGCACAGGGAGAGTCAGTAGCAGCTCTGCCCCATGTCTCTAAGTCTTCATGATAAAAACAATAAAATGGTTATTGAAGAAACTTTCCTCAACATAGTCAGCCACTTACCACAAGCCCACAGGAAACAAACTCAATGGGGAAAACTAATAACCTTCTGTCTAGGAATAGGCATAAAACAAAACTCCCACTCACACTACTTCTATTCAATATAGCACTGGAAATACTTGCCATAGCAATTAAGCAAGAGAAAAGATATTAAGAGTATAGGAAAGGAAGAAGTAATCTTTTACTATTTGTCCATGAGAAGATACAATACTTAGAAACCTCTAACGATTTTCCCCAAAAGTTCCTAGAAATAACATATTTCTATAGTAAAGTGGCAGGCTACAGAACTAACTAGCAAAGCTTCAGGACTTTACTATATGCAAATAATGAACTAGAGTGAGAGATTTAAAAAATCCATATACAATTGTCTTTCAGAAAATCAAGTACCTAGGAATGGGCTTAATAGGCTTAGCTAAAGAGGTGAAAGATTTTTACAAAGAAAACTATAAAAACACTACTTAAAGAAATAAAAGAGAACACAAGGAAATGGAAACACATCCCCTGCTCATGGATGGTGGGGATTAACATCGTTAAAAATCACAATATTTCCAAAGCATTATTCAGATTCAAAGCAGCCCCTATAGGGATATCCATGTTATTTTCAAAGTAAAAGATCAAACACTCCTGAAATGCATATGGAACAATAACCCTGTCCAGAATAGCTAGAGCAATCCTCAGAATAAAAGAAGATCGGAGGCACCACCTCCCCAACTCCAAACGGTACTACAAAGTGATAGTAATTAAAGCAGTGTGTGGTACTGGAATAAAGACAGAGTCAAGGGTCAGTGGAATATATCTGACAATCAGAGGCAGATCCTCAGGTATACGGTCAGTTAATCTTCAGTAAAGAAGCAAAATAATATGAAGTGGATCAAGGGAAGCATCTTCAATAAGTGGTGCAGGGAAAACTGGTCAGCCACAGGCAAACAACTACAACATAAAGAGCTCAGAACTCTTTCTGAAGCCAGGTAAAAGTCAAAATATACTAAATACCTCTATATCAGACCCGAATCTCTAAGGCATGCAGCAGAAAATGTAGGCATAACTCTTCGTGAAATTGAAGCTAGAGGCATCTTTAAAGATGAAATATCACTGAGCAGGCACAAAGATGCAAAGATGTATTGGGCTACATTAAACCAAGACACTTTTGTGCCTCAAAGGAATATAAAGACATCCCACAGACAAGAAATGATTTCCACGCCACTCACCTGATAAAGGGTTAATGTCCAAGATATATAAAGCACTGGTAGAACTTCATAAGAAAAAATTCCAGCCCCATCAAAAAATGGGGAGAAGAGATGAACAGGAACTTCCTCAAAGAAGAAATACAAATTGTAAAGGCATATAAAATGTTCTATATTACTAATAATCAGGAAAATGCAAATTAAAACAAAAATGAAATACCACCTCACATCACAGGGCACACATCAGTAAGTCGGTGTTGGTGAGGATGTAGGAAAGAGACTCTAACCCACTGATCTAGCCTTCCTGGAATACAATATGGACATTCCTCAGAAAACTAGGATCTGAGCTTCCACAGGACCCAGCAATTCCATTCCTAGGAATATACCCCAAGGGTCCGAAAACACAGTGTCGAAAAGCCACCTGCATTCCTATGTTCATTGCAGCACTATTCACAGTAACTGAAATCCGGAAACAACAGCAGTGCCGAGGACAGATGAGTGGACGAAGAAGCTGTGGTATGTCGACACAATGAGTATTACTCGGTTATGAGGAGAAGATGCAGTCATGCAGTCTGCTGCTACCTGGCTGGATGCTGAGCAGATCATGCAGAGTGAGACGAGCCAGAGGACACAACACAGCCTCACTCTCATGTGCGGAATATAAAGAAATACGGAAGGGGAATAGCTAGAGCCCAAAGGCAGGGCAACAGAGAGCAGGAGAACTGGTTCTTCACCACTGGGGCGAAGGAGGGGGAGGTGCAACAGGTCAGGGAAGGGACCACTATGGCGCTGACGGGGACGTGGTCACTCTGGACCAGGGCTAGGTGCAGAAAGGAGGTTAAGTGACATGTGGGCTTCCTGTCAGTAACAGTATCATAAGCCACCGTGCCTACAGGGGGAAGGAAAAAGGGAAAAGGGGCCTGCAGCTGGGGGAGGGATGTGAGTGTGGATGAAGGGAGGGTGGAAAGTGAGTGCGGGTGAAGGGAGGGTGTTGGAACAAGGGACGCCTGAAACTCAATCATGAATAACTGAGCAACTCTGTTATTCACAGGATGGGTTAAATTTTCACAAGGCAGTCAACATAATATATCAGATCAATAAGAGAAAAAATAAAAACCATATGATCATACCAATAGACGCAGAAAAAGCATTTGACAAGATCCAACATCTATCCATGATAAAAGCCCTCCATAAAATTGGAATTGAAGGACCCTACCTCAGTATGGTCTAAGCCATCTACCAAAAGCCCACAATGAGCATTATTCTCAATGGGGAATAACTGAAAGCCTTCCCCTAAGATCAGGAAGCAAGACAAGGTTACCCCCTCCCACCACTTCTATTCAATATAGTACTAAAAGAACTTGCCATAGCAATCAGAGAAGAAAGGGACATTAAGGGCATCCAGATAGGCAAGGAAGAAGTCAAAATATCAGTATTTATAGATGACATACCTAGAAAACCCTACACTCTCTACCAAAAAAGATCCTACTATAGTAGAGTGGCAGGGTACAAAACCAATACCCAAAAAGTCAATGGCTTTCCTACATGCAAATAATGAAAGAGAAAAAGGGATATTAAGAAAACGATCCCATTCAAAATTGTGCCACAAATACCAAGGAAAATCAAATACCAACTAAGTATGTAAAGGACCTGTACAAAGAAAAATACAAAACGCTGCTTCAAGAAATCAAAGAGGACACATGGAAATGGAAACATTCCCTGCTCATGGATTGGGAGCATTAACATTATCAAAGTAGTAATACTCTCCAGAGCTTTATACAGATACAATGCTGTCCTTATAAGGATACCCATGACATTCTTCAAAGAAATTGACGAAACACTCTTGAAATTTGTATGGAATAATAAACCCCCATGAATAGCTAAAGCAATCCTTGGGAAAAAAGATGAAGGGAGGCATCACCTTTCCCAATCTCAAACTGTACTACAAAGTGGTAGTAATGAAAACAGTATGGTATTGGAATAAAAACAGATCTGTAGACCTATGGAATAGAATTGAGTATCCTGATACACATCTTCAAATACATGATTATATAATCTTTGATAAAGGAGCAAAATGTATAAAATAGAGCAAGGAGAGCCTTTTCAACAAGTGATGCTGGGAAAACTGGGCAGCTATGCTTAAAAAAAATTTTTGGACCGCTCTTTAACAACATACACAAAAGGTCAGATCAAAATGGATCAAAGATCTCAATATCAGACTTGAATCCATAAAGTACACTGAAGAAAATATAGGAAAAACCCTCCACGACATTGAAGCTAAAAGGCATCTTCAAAGATGAAATACCACTAACAAAGCAACTAGAAGCAAAGATAAATATAATGGACTACATGAAACTAAATAGCTTCGGGACTGGAGCAGTAGTCCACCAGGTAGGGCATTTGCCTTGCATGCAGTTGACCCGGGTTAGATCCTCGGCATCCCATACAGTCCCCCACACGGTGCCAGGAGTATATTCCTGAGTGCAGAGCTAGGAGAAACCCCTGAGCACTGCTGGGTGTAACCCAAAAAAGCAAAAAAAAAAATGAGAAGAAATGAACAGAAACTTCCAAAGAGAAGAAATTCGAATGGCCAAAAGGCATATGAAAAAATGCTCATCATCACTAATCATCAGAGAGATGCAAATCAAAACAACAATGAGATATCATGTCACACCACAGAGACTGGCACATATCCAAAAGAGCAAGGACAACAAATGCTGGCGTGGATGTGGGGAGAAAGGGACTCTCATCCATTGTTGGTGGGAATGTCAACTGGTACAGTCTTTTTGGAAAACAATATGGACATTCCTCCAAAGACTAGAAATTGAACTCCCATTTGACCCAGCCATACCACTCCTGGGAATATATCTGGGAGGCCAAAAACACAGAGCAGAAACACCATCTGCCCTTTTATTTTCATAGCAGCACTATTCACAATAGCCAGAATCTGGAAACAACCAGAGTGCCCGAGAACAGATGATTGGATAAAAAAACTGGTACATCTACACAATGGAGTACTATGCAGCTGTTAGGAAAAATGAAGACATGAAGTTTGCCTATAAATGGATGAACATGGAGAGGATCATGCTGAGCAAGATTAGCCATAGGGAAAGGGCAAATATAGAATGACTACATTTATTTGCAGGATATAAAAAAATATCATGATACCAAAATTCAAGGCCAGGCAAAACATGGATCAGGAGGTCTTGTCAGTGGTTGGAATCTACTGCAAGTGTGTGGGAGTCATAGGTTAGGTAAGACAGAGAAGGGAACAATGTGCTAATAATTGTTTGAAATGATAATACCATCCTAGAACTGAGCATTGAATGTAGGCAAAGGGATATTCATGATAACCTCTAAATGTATGTATTGCAAGTCACAATGTGTAAGAAAAGAGAGAGAGAAAGGAGAGAAGGAGTGGGAGAGAGAAGGAGAGGGAGAGAAAGAGAGAGAGAAAAGGCAAAGTGCCTGCCAAAGAGGCAGGCTGGGGGAAGGGGAGGGAATCGGGGACATTGGTGGTGGGAAGTGGGCACTGGTGGAGGGATGGGTGCTGGAACACTGTATGACCAAAACCCAAACATGAGCATCTTTGTAATTGTATATCTCATGGTGGTATAATAAAAAAGTTAAAAAAATTAAAAAAAAAGTTTAGAAAGAAGTAACACACAAATAGACTACGCAGACGTGGGGCAGAGCTGCTACTGACTCTCCCTGTGACCAGCTGCTCACGAGGCGCCCGGGAGGGATGGTGGGTTCTAGTCCTGGCCCACCACCCCAGCAGAGCCTTCGCAATAAGCCAGACGACCCCCCACTCCATGAGGGGCCTCCATTTTCCACATCCGGACTTCTCTCTCGTCAGACCTCCATGCAGCAGACCAGCCTATCAGCGCCCGGCTCATCGAATTCCACCCTGCAGCAGTCTTTCTTAAATCCGACTCAGGTATGCCGGTCCAGAGACTCGCAGACATGGGGCAGAGCTGCTACTGACTCTCCCTGTGACCAGCTGCTCACGAGGCGCCCAAGAGGGATGGTGGGTTCTAGCCCTGGCCCACCACCCAGCAGAGCCTCGCAACAAGTCAGATGACCCCCACTCCATGAGGGGCCTCCATTTTCCACATCCGGACTTCTCTCTCGTCAGACCTCCACCCAGCAGACCAGCCTATCAACGCCTGGCTCGTGGCAGCCACTTGCGGCCGCGTGGTTCATCAATAAATGCTGGACTTAGAGATGCCTACAAGAGTATGCTACCTGCATGGCAGAGCCTGGCAAGCTACCCGTGTTGTATTTGATATATATGCCAAATACCAGTAACAATTATAGACTCATTCCGGAATGGATTGAGGCTCTTTATGTTCCTGGAGAAAGCAGATGCCTTGGGCTCTACTAGCATGAGACAGGACATATGGAGATGTTACTGGGGCCGCTCGAGCAAATAGATGATGAACGGGAAGACAGTGAACACACAAATATGTCTATCTTCTAAACACAGGTATAGGCAAAAATTCCATTTCATGACGATCTCCAGGAAAGTCCCTAGAAGTCACCACTGTTTTGTGCTGGGCTTGAACTATTCCAGATTCTACATATTCCAGCACTCTGGGCCAGAGAGAGGACAGCAGGAAGGGCGCTCACCTTGCACATGTTTGACCCCAGTTAGATCCCCCTGAGCCCCTGGAGCACAGAGCCTTGCTGCACGCTGCTGGTGTAGACCCCAGATAAGAGAAATATCCATGTACGCCCAGGTCTCTGACGCCCGGGAGCCCAGCGCCAACTGTGGCATCGTTCACAACAGCTGAGTCCTGTGCACGATGGCAGAGATTGTCCGCAGACGGCGGGATGAGGACGAGGCACATTGGCCCAATGGACAAAGAGGTCGAAATGCTGCCCTTGGCAGCAAACTGAAAGGAGAGAATTCTGGCAAGGCAGGAGAAGGGCACATCCCGGAAGTCTCCGCCCAGACCCAGCCTGCGGAGGGAGAAGTGAGGAACAGACACGACAGCCACCCCGAGGCGGCCACAGAGGAGCAACAGGGGCTGTGGGAAAGGTGAAGGGGTGGAGGGGAGCTTCGGAGGGTCAGTGTTGCTGGTGGGTTTCTGAAACGTAACCCATAAACGAAAATGGGAAAGAATAATTAGTATTGACACTCCGAGGAGCCAGAGCAGGTGCTGAGCACTGCCTGGTTCATGGAGCACATCGTGTCCAGGCACGTGGGGACCACGGAACAGACCCGCAGCTGTCCATGGGGGACTCCACTGTGAACCCAGTACAACAACCACGGACTTTACCACTCAGTCACCAGAGACCCCACTGGACAGCCCACACAGCCACCAGAGACCCCACTGCACAGCACACACAGCCACCAGAGACCCCACCGTACAGCCCACACAACCAACAGAGACCCCACCAGAGCCCACACAGCAACCAGAGACCACACCACGGCCCACACAGCAACCAGAGACCACACCACAGCCCACACAGCCACCAGAGACCCCACTGGACAGCCCACACAGCCACCAGAGACCCCACTGCACAGCACACATAGCCACCGGAGACCCCAACGCACAGCCCACACAGCCACCAGAGACCCCACCAGAGCCCACACAGCCACCAGAGACCACACCACAACCCACACAGTTACCAGAGACCCCACCGACAGCCCACACAGCCACCAGAGACCCCACCACAGCCCACACAGCCACCAGAGACCCCCACCACAGCCCACACAGCCACCAGAGACCCCACTGTACAGCCCACACAGTCACAGGCCGCTCCCGCCTGGCTTCTCTGCCGTCCCACGAGCCGACCCCCGCAGTCCCCGTGGCTGGGCAAACGCTACAGCCCGCCTTTGCTCCCACTCAGGCCTGTGGGCATGAAAGCTGACCCGCTGCCCAAGCAACGTGACAGAAGCAGAGCGAGACCCGTTGCTACAGCGTCCATGGTCTCTGTCGATTCTGGGAGGCTAAAGAAATGTCCGTCCCCCCTGTGGGTCACGGGCACGGACGCCAACACCCTCAGGATGCGTTCTCGGGGATCAGGACCCTGAGCTCCTTTGGCCTGCCGGGACTTAGTGAAGTGAAGGCCCTTCCCTTATTCTAGCCCTGTCACAGGGTTTCTGGTCCCCGGGAGCCCCTCGTGTGCCACCGGGCGCTTTTAGAAAGGGACTGGCAGCCCTTGGCGAGCCCCGATCCTCTGCCCTTTCCTGCCATGGGGTCTTTCCCAGGGCACAGGCAGCGCCTTTCTCCTCCGTGGCTCCCGCACGGTCCCTCCGCCCACGTCCACTAGCACATTCACCAGCTACTACTCCGCAGAGCCGCTTCAGAATTCCGGAGCTGACTCAGCCGCCCTGACTCAGTTCCCCCCCAGCCCAGGCCGCCCCGTTCCGCGTGAACTCCGGGGCTGATGTCACTGTGGGCACCCAGCCTGCTGCGAATTCCTCCCACCTCCTCCTCCCAGGCCCTCTCTGCGCACAGAGGTGGGGGTGGAGGCACAGAAGGCTGAGCTTCCTCATGCCTGTGAAAGTTTGGCTCCATTATTAGTTCGGGGCAGGGGGCAGGGAGGGAGGGAGGGCAGAGGGAGGCAGCCCTGGGCCTGATTCGCCCTGTCCTAGGCTCCTCCTCACGCGTGGGCTGCAGCCTGAGTCTTGGATGCCCGGAGGGAGGCCCAGAGGGAGGCATCTCTGAGGTCCAGCCTGTGCTTGCGGCTCTCTGTCTGTCCTGGGTCACAGAGGGGCCCTGTCTCCCCCACCCGGCTCCAAATGGTCCCCTGGTGCCCCGGCTGCCTTTTAGGTTAGAAAAGTGGCGGCCTTCGTGGCACGGGAGCTCTGCTGCTGGCCTCGCCTCTGCCCCACCTCCCGCCCCCGACAGGCAGGCGATCGACTCCTTTTATGAGTGACCGTGGAGACTGCAGTGGGCATTTCACAAGGTCTGTAGCAGAGAGACCAGGCCAGCCCGGCCCACAGGTGTTTGGCCAGCTAATGGAACTGGCCCTTTTCATTCTCACTCCATGCCGAGGGCAGCTGTGACAATCCAGAGTGGGCTGGCCAGGCTAGGCGTGGAAAGAGATGGACCCCCGTGGGTCCCTCAAGGCCTCCGCCCCAGGGACAGCAGGGCCTCTGGACCCTCCCTGGTGCTTAGAGGGCAGGCAGTGGCAGTTCTCACACAAACACATGTCCTGAGAAGAGAAGCCGAAGGAGACAGGAAGCCACTGACAGCGGCCCTGAGAGGCCCAGATGACAGAGCAGCGGCGGGGGTGGGGTGGGGGGGGCACCTCTGCAGGTCCCAGCCGTGGACCAGGGCCTGGAGTACAGCGGGGACAGGTCCAGGAGGCCCGCCCTGCTGCAGGGCAGAAAAGGCACCGGCGGGGCTTGGGAGCCAGAGGCTGCATGGAGGGAGAGAGGCTGGACATGGAGGAGGACCCAGACGGCGGCTGAAACTGCTCAGTGACCTCAGCTTCCCGGTAGCTGGAGTTTGGATGTAAATCAGTTTTGCCGGCTCAGGCTCGCCCATGTCTGAGGTGACATCCCGGCTCCCCAGACGTCCTCCTCATCCCGAAGGCCAGACAACCCTGTGAGGCCAAAGTCAGTCCCCCCGACAGACACTGCCCAGTGCAGGCCAGGCCACACCAGCAAACACTGCCCTAAGCACTGCAGCCGAGGGGCTGTGAGCAAGGACACAGGGGAGCCAACCTCAGCTCCCCAGCACCCCGGCTCCGACCACCTGCCTCTGCTTCTGAGAGAGCTTCCGGGAGTCAGAACAGGGACCTGCACGGTGCTGGCTGAGGGCTCAGGGCTTGGGAAGGGCAGCGGGCAGTGGCTCAGCCTGGCAGCTCCTGGCTGGGCTCGGTCTCTGATGCGTCACCCGGCCCGGGCACTCACCTGCCAGCCGTGCAGCCTGCAGTGCTGGAGGAGGAGCCGGCAGGAGTCCTGGGGCGCAGAGGCGGGCGGTGGCCGGTCTCCAAGGAACGCAGTGGCCAAGGGCTGGTACCTGGAGGGAGCACAGGGAGCTGTGAGCGGAGGGGTGTTAGTTGTGGCAGCCCACGGGAGGCCTGAGACCCCCACCCACAGCATAATCATGGCCTCCCTGCCGCACTGATAATGGCCCTACACTGATCATGGCCCCTTTCACAGATCATGGCCCCTCACACTGATCATGTCCCCTTTCACCGATCATGGCCCCGTTCACTGATAATGTCCCCCCTACACTGATCATGGCCGCCCCCACACTGATCATGGCCCCTCCACTGATCATGTCCCCTTTCACCGATCATGGCCCCCCACACGGATCATGGCCCCCTACACCAATGATGTCCCCTTTCACCGATCATGGCCCCCTACACTGATCATGGTGCCCTGAGCTGATCCTCTTCTAGCCCATGGAGTGAGGGAGGAGTCTGCAATTCAGAGAAAAAATTTGAAGACCGGGGTTGGAGTGATAGTACAGAGGATTAGGGCGCTGGCCTTGCACGTAGCTAACCTGGGTTCGACACTTAGCACCACATTCGTATGTTCCTCTGAGCCCCACCAGGAGCCACCCCTGTGCAGACAGCCAGGACCGACCCCTGGGGCAGAGCTGAGCCTGGAGGAAGCCCCTGAGCACTGCCCTGTGTGGCCGGACCCCAGTCAGAAGGCTCTGAAGAGGCTTTCACAGACCTGAGCTTTCTCAACTCACAGGAAAAAAAGCTAAGATGTCATTGGAACCTATAAAATGAAAGATTTAATCACACAGTTTTATTGAAAGAGAGGTGGCTTCCATGGGACATTTAACTGCACAGGAGTTTTACTGATAACGAGGTGGCTTCCTCTGATGCTCACGTGGGGAACATTGGACTGTTTTAGAACAGCCAACTGTATAATACTGTACATTTGTATAACATTGTAGATACAAATATACAATATAATATATATATAGTATATACAAATGTATAATAATGTATAATTATACAGAGGGTACTGTATAATACTGTAGCCAGCTCTTATTCTCACATGGTCCCCGAGGGATACTGTATCTTATTGTGGACAGTGTGTCCGAGATCCCCAGTGACCAACTCTTACTCTCTAATCACGACCATACATTTGTTTCTTCTGTATTCTGTGGTGGGGTCCCAGCGGTGTTCTGGGATCACCCCTGCTCTGGGCTCAGTCATCACTCCTGGCGCTAATCAGGGGACCAAGTTCAGTGCCGGAGACTCAAACCCAGGCTGGTCCATGCAAGGCCGATGTCTCGCCAGAGTACCAGCTTTCTAAACCATTTATGGTTGTTTTAAGCTACCTTTCAACGTTCTATTGCCTGTTTAAAAAATACAGCTATGAAGGTTTTCCTTTTGTGCTTATGGTATTAAAGTTGAGAAGACAGAGGAGGGGGGGGGAGAGGAGGAAGGGGAGGGAGGGAGGGGACAAATGTGAAGGAAGAGGTCGCCGGTGACACTGGGCGTTTCTCGTCTGATTCTCGCCTTGGGAGGCGCTGGTGCTATGGCCAGTTAATCCTTACGGATCCTGCTTCCTGCCACTGTCTTTGCGCTTCACCTAAAGACCGGGCAGCCAATTCAGCATCTGATAAAGGAGTGTCCTTCGGAGGGGTGGGGGAGTGCACGGCCCCCACATAGGTGCCTCCAGCCCCCAGCAGTGTCCCCAGATGCCCTGCGTCCTGCTGGACACCAGCAGAGAAGCCAGGCAGCACTGAGTGTGGATGGCACCCAGGGAGCAGGAGGAGGAGGAGAGAGTTGTGTGTCAAATAACGCGTTCTCAGAAATAAAAGAGGAAGGACAGGGTTTATGGGCAGAACAGGCAGCCCGGACCGCCTGGCACACAGTGGGACCCTCAGTCTCTGAGCAGGACCCCCGGACCTCCGATTACCCAGTGGGACCTGTGGGGATCCGAGCAGACTCCCCCAGACCGCCCTGCGCACAGTGGGACTCACAGGCTCCGACCCGTCCTCCTTCTCTCCCGGGTGCAGGGTGTGACTCCCTGCTCTGCGCAGGCTGTCCTCCCTGTGGTGCAGCCCCCAGAATCTGCCCAGCACAGTATCATGTCCCTGTCCATGGTACTGACCGTTCTTGCTCCTTTCTGCACCTGCAATGTCAGCCCCCTCCAAGAACGCCTGTCCACATCTGTGACCGGCGTCCCCTCCTCAGGCCCCTGTCCTCCAGGGCAGGATTCTGCCCTGTGGTGGATTCAGCAGCTCCTGGAGGGTGTCAGGAGGAGCAAGGGGCTGGTCTTGACCCCTGGATCTGCAAAGGGCTCCCCAGGGCACACCCAGGTCTGCGGTCAGAACGTTCCCCTTGCTGCAGACGGGGACGCAGCCTGAGGAATGCAAAGGCCCCCGCAGCATGGCCCAGAGGGGCAGGAGCAGGCTCAGGCCACGCTGGATGAAGAGGGCGGAGAGCAGTCCGTGTCTGCGACACCACAGAGCTCCTCCACAGGCACAGATCAGGTCTCTGTATTGACCTGGAGTCCAGGATTCAGCAAGGCTGTAGGGCCTGAACCTAAACTAGATTCTACCAACTTCCTGTGGGGGCCAGAGAGAGAGCACAGCAGAAGGGGTCTTGTATGCAGCTGACCTGTGACCAGGCCCAGATTTCACACAAGGGCCCCAAGTCATGCCAGAAATGACCCTGAGCACAGAGCTGGGCGTCATCCCTGAATACAGAGCCAGGAGTCAGCCCTGAGCACAGAGCCAGGAATCATCACTGAGCATAGAGCCAGGAGTCAGCCCCGAGCACAGAGCCAGGAGTGAGCCCCGAGCACAGAGCCAGGAGTGAGCCCTGAGCACAGAGCCGGGAGTGAGCCCTGAGCACAGAGCCGGGAGTGAGCCCTGAGCACAGAGAGCCGGGAGTGAGCCCTGAGCACAGAGCCGGGAGTGAGCCCTGAGCACAGAGCCGGGAGAAGCTGCAAGACCTCAGGTGTGGCCCAGAACAAAGAGAGAATACTAACATTGGGCAATGGACTCTTTGCTTCCAATTCTGTGTGTCTGCAGTCCTACAGCATGATGTGTGGACACCACCAGGACTGAACACAGGGGGAGGCCTCTGCTCCCTTAAATCTCAAGTCTCCTCAGTCAGGCCCCTTCCTCTGCAGGCCCTTCCAGTTCCTAGCTGCAGTGGACTCTGCCTTTGCTACTGTCCCCTTTAGCAACACCGTTGTGCTCTGACTGGCCCCTGTTGCCATATTGATCAGCCTTTCAGCCGCCGAGCTGGAGCCCAGTGTCCAGAACGCAGGCTCCTCGGCTGGATGGAGAGTGGGCACCGCCTCTTGGGGAGGAAGATCTGCTGGGACTGTCCTGGAGCAGCTGACAGCCTCAGCCGCTCTCGCCTGCCACATTTTCTTTCATTTTCCGTTTATAAACTTATTTTATTGAGGCACCGCGCCATACAGCCAGAAGGCGGCTCATGGTCGGGTTTCAGTCACACAGTCGCAACACCATCCCTCCACCAGTGCACGTTTCCCCCACCAACGTGCCCCCTTGCCCTCCTGCCATTCCCGCCCTCCACCCGCCTGCCTCTATGGCGGCACTTCCAGACCCCCACCCCCAATTGGGCAACATGGTGTGCAGACCGAGAGCTACCAGGTGTGTTTCCTCACCTCTTCCACTAGCTCCTCCAGAACTGTGCCACAGAGGTCCCTCCCCTGTCCCAGCCACCTGTCGCAGAGGTCCCTCCCCTGTCCCAGCCACCTGTCGCAGAGGTCCCTCCCCTGTCCCAGCCACCTGTCGCAGAGGTCCCTCCCCCTGTCCCAGCCACCTGTCGCAGAGGTCCCTCCCCCATCCAAGCCGCCTTAGCACCTGAGCATTGGAAGCAGGTTTTCAAGCATGGACCAAACCTCCTGTTGTTTCTGCCGTCCTTGGATACTGGTTTCACATTCTGTTGTTTTACACCCCACAAATGCTTTCTCCTGCAGCTAAGAATCTCAACCTGTGACCAGCTGGGAGGGAAGGTGCAGGTGGGGCCGTGGCAGAAAAGCCCCCTCCCACCAGGTCCTCAGAAGCCTGCAGCTCCCACTCCAAGGCCAGCGGCCAGCCGGGCAGGTGGCCTCACCCTTCTCTCTCACCCTCCATAGATGAAGCCTGGTTTCTCCTCCCAGAGGGTGTGTGCTGAAAGGGGCAAAGAAGGTCCCAAAGGAGGAGCCAGTTCTCTGCTCAGACGAGGATTCGCCAACTGCGCTAAGCATCCACTGGACAACGTGCTCCAGCCTGCTGACCCTGAGGCTCACCACGGCCCAGGGCCTGCGGCTCCTGGCTATGGAGTGCTCACAGAAGCCACAGAGAGGGGAGGGAGGAGAAGATGGCCAGTTCCAGGCCTGGCTAAGCAGCTTGAGCCATTTCATGGGGAGCCTCTCGCTGTATAGACAGCCCTTTGGGGAGGGGATTCAAGCCAGAACTCCCGGCATGCTCTCCCACACACGCACGCGCCGGGGCCATGTGCCCCAGGGGGCCTGGACCTGCCCTCCCAGCTCTGCCCAGCCAGTGTCCACGCTGACGAGCACTTGTCCCTCTGCCTCTGGCTCTGTGGAGCTTCCCTGTCTGTGCCCGAGTCCGTATTTCTCAGGTACAAGAACAGCTTGTTTATGAACTGGCAGGAACAGCTGCTCATTTCGCGGGCGACGCCTGCATAAAGGCTTCTCTCAGCCGCGCTGCTGGCGTGAATTCATCCTGTTCCTACAGCAATTTGCTCCTTAATCAAATATTCGCCAGGGGCGGCCTGACCCGCTTTCTCTGCACAGGGCCGGAACACAGGACAGGTTGGTTTGCTTGAGGGAGACAATGATGTGATTCCAGAGATTTCCCTCCTCAAAAGGAGGGGCAGCCAATTCCTGTGCCCAGAACTGGCGGAACGTTCTGTGAGGAAACGTTCCCCTGGGCTTATGCTTTCAACAGGTTCATGCCTTGCTCAGGCACTGCCCGAAGAGGGAGAAGTTCATTATCATTTCCGCTGGTCAGCAGGGGACAGAGTTTCTAAGCCACTCCCGGCTCCTGAAGGACAGCCTGTCCCTGGGACAAGGCCTGTCCACAGCACCGGGAAAGAGCCGTCAGGGCTCAGTCAGGACTGCGGTCAGCCTCCGAGCCTGCACTGGTGGGCGCAGTTGGAGAGTTTTCATTCCTGAGGCCCACGATCACGATCTTCCCGTTGATCATCTATTTGCTAGAGCGGGCACCAGTAATATCTCCATATGTCCTGTCTCATGCCAGTAGAGCCAGGGGCATCAGCTTGCTACAGGAACATAAAGAGCCTCAAACCATTATATTAGGTCATGGGAATGACCTAATATAGTGTTACTGGAATTTGGCATATCATATACAACACGAGAAGCTTGCCAGGCTTGTCGAGCGGGAGGCAAACTCTTTTAAACACCTCCAAATAGAGCATTTATTGATGAACCGCGCGAGCCGGGCTGTGATGGGCTGGTCTGCTGGGTGGAGTTCTGACGAGAGGGAAGTCCAGAAGTGGAAAATGGCGGCGCCCGTGGAGTGAGGAGGGGTGGTCTGGCTTGTTGTGAGGCTCTGCCGAGGTGGTGGGCCAGGGCTAGAACCCGCCATGCCTCCCGACTGCCTCATGAACGGCTTTGCACAGGGAGAGCAAGGAACAGCTCTGCCCCCATGTGTGAGAGTCTCTGGACCAGCATACCTGGGCCGGATTGAGGAAAAAGCTGCGGCAGGGTGGGTGTCGGTGATCCGGGCTGTGATGGGCTGGTCTGCTGGGTGGAGTTCTGACGAGAGGGAAGTCCAGAAGTGGAAAATGGCGGCGCCCGCGGAGTGAGGAGCGGTGGTCTGGCTTGTTGTGAGGCTCTGCCGAGGTGGTGGGCCAGGGCTAGAACCCGCCATGCCTCCCGACTGCCTCATGAGCGGCTTTGCACGTTTCCTGAGGCCCAAGTCCACCATATTCACTGGGTCAGTGGGTCCTGGGGCCTTGGGCTCTTGGCCTGACTGAGTCAGTGGGTCCCGGGGTTGAGAACATGGTCTAACTGGTTAATAGGTTCCGGGGTTTGAGCTCATGGTCTGACTGGGTCAGAGGGTTCCGGGGCTTGGGCATGTGGTCTGACCAGGTCAGTGGGTCGGGGCGGGAGTGGCTTGCACACGTGTCTGTACCTAGTTCTCCTTCAGGTGGTTTGGTTTGTGTTTCAGTTCCAGGGCCCCACACACGATGCTCTGGACGTACTCCTGGCTCTCTGCTCAGGGATCACGCATGACAGGGACCAGGGGGACCATGCGTGGACCTGCCCATGGTGCTGAGGTCCCAGCCAATTGCCAGATGCACAGGTGAGCGTGGAAACAACCTCTGCCTGGGTCTGTCACAAACACCCCCCAGGTCCTGACCCCGGGACCTCCGAGGAGGTGGGCTGCAGTGACCCGACCCTTGGGTTCCACGCAGGGCCCGTGGGGTCCAGATATGGGAGAGTATGAGTGTGACCTGACCTCAGCTCTGGTCCTGCAGTAGGAGGACCTTCAGCTCCCTGTCGTGGCGGGCCATGGGGGTTCTCCCTGCTGTTCTCGTGCCTCCCACCCAGGGAGGCTACTGTGCCCGGTAGCTGCCCCGTAGAGAGGGACATCAACTCCTGCTCACTGAGCAGCTCCAGCGATGGATTCTTGCCAGCATCGGACTGTGGACTTTTTATTTATTTATTTATTGGCCCTTTGGGTCACACCCAGCAATGCTCAGGGGTCCCTCCTGGCTCTGCACTCAGGAATTACTCCTGGTGGTCCTCGGGGATCCAATGGGATGCCATGGATAAAACCCAAGTCAGCCATGTGCAAAGCAAATGCCCTCCCCACTGTACTACAGCTTCAGCCATCTGATTGGTCCTCTGATAAACCCTTATTTGCATATCCAGGCCTATTGGTTCCCCACATCCTGTCATTTGCATAAAGACACATCTGCAGTCTCATTGGTCGGATGCAATCTGACGCCTATTTGTCTTTTTTGGGTCACACTCAGCGATGCTCAGGGCTTATTCCAGGCTCTGCACTCGGGCCACACAGGGCTGCTCTCTCCAGGGCGCCACATGTAGCATCACCTTTGTTCTCCATTGCAGCAGAAACTCTGGGGCTTCCTGTCCACCGGCTGCATGTCCTGCCTGGCTGGACACTGTGTCAATCCCAGTTTTCACTCTCACATCTTTGCTCACCTCCTATTTCCTGAGCTTTCTGCCTGTGGCAGTCTTCTAATGATAACAGGCATATTTTCAGGGGAATGGTGTTGAAAAGACTTCGAAATAACACGCGGCCCATCGCTGAGTCTTTTCTGAAAGATACATCCCCCAGTACTGGTGTGTTTATTCACTGTGAGCTATCTTCAGACGTTTTTATCTTTATGTCACTATCTGTCCTTGGACTACATGGGTAGATAGCCAACAAGGAATGGAGATTCTCTCCTAACTTATAAATTCTCTAAGCAAAATAGGTGCATTTAAAAAATTCAAAACATTTGGGGGGAGGGCAAGGGATGGGGCCAAATGTTCCGAAGTCTGCTCAGAACCAAGCACACAGATACGCATTTCTGACCATTTGCACCCTGGAAGCTTCCCACTATGAGTTTCCTAATACAGATGGAAGCCATCAGCTTCCTGGGCCATTTCTAACGTGCTTAATTAAAACCCCATGCACATTCATGTAAATATAGTGCTCGCCTCCACTTCCTCCCCAGCTCTGGTCTAGCATCACCATTTTATAAAATACCAGCTGCTCTGTGTTAAATTTTCTACAAAGATATGTCTATTTAGGAAAAGTTGGTATACATAATCTGAATAATCACAGCAGAAAGTTTAGCATTATTTAAACTATTAAAAGTTGCCTGAGAAAAAAAAGATAAAGCAGTTTTCAAACAATAGCATCATTTTAAGAGGCTCCCTATAGACAGACTGACGTGAGCACAGAAGGTACCCAAGGAAGAATAAAGCAGTGAGAATAAAGCACACATTTAATTAAATAAACCAATTAAGAGGCCAGTGGCCGTCTGTTTCCGACCAAGATAGAGGAATAGTGACCAATGTTACTCTCCACCCTCAAACAGCTTGAACATAGAGAAGACCAGTGCATAAATGTTGCAGATGTTTACCCGGGGATCCCTGAGGTCAGAATGCCACAAACTGCACCCTCGGAGGGGCCCTGCCAACTCCACGGGGACAGTCAGGCTGTGGCTCCAGGGGCAGGGTCCAGCGGGAGCCCAAGAAGCCCCATGTTAAGGGGCGAGGTTTGCTGGGAAGCCTGCGCCCACCCCACAGACAAACCCAGGAGAGCAACAATCCCATCCAGAGCTCCAGAGCCCCCAGATGCGCCTGGGCACGCTGTCGGCACGTTCCCAGGAAGAAATCCTGGCAAAGAGCCACACCAGAAGGGGGAGAACCCATGCAGGGGCAGAGCCAGAGAGATGCAGGGCTATTCCGCCGAGAAGAGTAAGAAATGCTCAGAGTTCACGGGCATGGAGCTGGAGTGTTCCCCTGTCTGGGCTCAGCAATGGGAAACAGCTACATCATACCAGGCTAATTCTGCCGAGCAAAGCTTAAAGGCCAAACCTCAGAACAATGGGCCATTTCCAAGCAACTTATATATTTCCTAGACCACATTAAGACTGTTTCTAGAAATAAAAAATATGTATTTCCTGTAAAAGGAGAACTGGCAATACCTGGTATCCAACCAAAATCACCAGACACAAAAAGAAGCAGAGTAGCAAGATCCATGTGTAGCTGAGAGAAGAAACAAGAGCAGACCGGAAATAACAAGAGGCCAGTAGATACACATGCCAGAAGGGAGCTAAAATATGTTGAGTCATAAAGAAACCACAGTTAGACTTCTGGAAATAAAAACTGTAGAAACCAAAGCAAAGAATATACTGGATTAGATTAAGTATAACTTGTAGAGGACAGGATTAGTGAACCTGAAGAAAGAAACAGAAACATCCAAAATGGAAATAAAAAAAATGAAAATGTAGTATTTCAACACAAAGTCAAAATCCAACAAATCCTAATTAAGGCACTGAAAAGGGCTGAAAATGCCAGACATCAGAGACCTGAGCGATGAGCTCAGATATCAAACCAGAGACCTGAGGGAGAAGTTCGGATATCAAACGCCTCCATCACTGCTGTTCCTGAAGCAAAGAAGGGGGAAGCACGCACGGCCGTGAGGATGCGGACAAACGTCATAGATTCATAGGAGAGAGAGAGACACACACAGAGACAGAGAGACAGAGACAGAGAGACAGAGAGACAGAGAGACAAAGAGACAGAGAGACTGAGAGAAACAGAGAGACAGAGACAGAGAGACAAAGAGACAAAGAGACTGAGAGAAACAGAGACAGAGACAGAGAGACAGAGAGAGACAAAGAGACAAAGAGACTGAGAGAAACAGAGACAGAGACAGAGAGACAGAGAGAGACAAAGAGACAAAGAGACTGAGAGAAACAGAGAGACAGAGAGACAGAGACAGAGAGAGACAGAGAGACAGAGACAGAGACAGAGAGGTGGGCTGCACTGGGAAACTGGGGACTTCGGTGGCAGGAAATGTGCACTGGTGAAGGGACAGTGTTGGACATCGCATGACTGAAACCCACCATTGAACAGCTTTGCAACTGTGTGTCTTGCGGTGACTCGATGAACTTGGGGCCTCTGAGTAAACACTAAATAGACATGCAGAAAGTTACCCCAGGATGCTTCATGCTCAAATAACTATAAATCAATGAAAAAGAAAACCCGAAAGCCCACTGGAGAGGAACTCATGTCTAGGAAGATGCAATTATGACTAATGTGCATTTCTTTTGGGAAAATGTGCTAAACAGAGAATTAATGCCTTTAATGTGCTTGATGAAAACTATGTCAACCCCAACTTCCCATCTTATAAAAGATACAGCAGTGGAGGTGAAAATGTGGATGCTGAGGGCAAGCCAGAGAGTGCCGTGAGCTTTGGAGGAGCTGATGTGATCACACAGGCTCATGCGTGGGGAACCAGGCATCACACGTGTTCACATAAATCAACAGAAAAAGAGAACGTTGTAAGATCGATGGATTTGAACAGAGTCTACAGGAGCCCAACACTTCCTGACTGTAGCCAAGAAGTCCTTAACGCAACAGCCGATCCGTAGTATTTGTGGAAGGAAGACTGGAAACAAAGAAAGGAGGCGGAAAGACAGTCCGGGCCTCAACCGCCTTCCAAATGCCACAGCACCCCTACAGGAACAGCTCTGCCAATTCTCGACATTTGCTGTTTATCTGAAATTATTTAATGGAGCTTCCTATATCCTATCTGGCAAACTCAATCACTTCCTTAATCAGCCATCCATAAATTTTTGAAATTCTAGTAAGTCTACTGAGCAGTTATAGTTGGGAATCACTGAGGCAGAGAATCTGGTCCAGAGAATGTTCAGTGTGTATGTGTGTGTATGAGTGAACGTGTGTACAAATGGTGTGTGTGTGTGTGTGTGTGTGTGTGTGATTAGTGACACTGATTTTGGAAAATCTCAGCTGATACAGATCAAGAAAGAACACCCCAGGAAAACATCTGGTGACAATGAGATAAAAAAGTATTAAAGAACAAAAAATGTGATCATTCAGCCCTGATCTTGTCCTGGGATGGTATACTTTGGCGACAGCGTCTACACTCAGAGTTGAACTCTCTCACTAAGTCGCCTGTAGAGGAGGGTGGGCCACAGGCACGGTGCAGGGTGAGACGACTTCACTTCTCCCATCCCTCCCCTTCCTGCATGCAGTGCTTGTACGGGCACCAGCTGAGGTCCAAGACAACGTGGGATGTGCCAATCCTGAGCGACACAGAACCTGCACAAGTCCCCGGGGGGGGTCCTGCCCTCTTCTGTGATGCCTGTGAGCCTTGAATCTGGGATCGGGGCTAGGACTCACGGCTGCTGTGCGGGACCCCGTGGGAACGCTGACCTGTCTTGGGAACCTGTGGTCTTTGCCGCCAGTGCGGGGGAAGAGCTATCAGCAGCTAGAGCATTCACGGGGGGACGGGGGGTGGGGGGCTGTGCAGGGCTGCTGGGAAGAGATCACCCCGCTCCAGACCCCCACGCAGAGAGGCCCGGCAGAGCTTTAGCAGCCAATGCACTACTCTTCCTGGCCGCTCAATAGCGTTCAAGCTGGAATGTGTTTCATGGCTAACGAAAAGTGCATCGTGGACCATGTTTGTTTCACTATACTCTTTTCTCTTTTTCAGTTTTTATTTGAGGGGCTTGCACCTTTCCTGGAGGTCTGCAGTACCGGGTGGATGTGCGGAGTGGATGGAACAAGCTCCAATTCCAACTCCCTGCTCCAAAACTCCACGTACTAGAATGTCCTCGGACAGAGGAAGTAGCAGACATTAAACTGATCAGGCAGACTCTACACCTGCTCTTAGCCAAATGGGCGGAGCCATGTTCAGGACACTTTTGAATTAATCTACAGACTTAGTAGTTTTTTGGTTAATTGTTACTAATTATTACATCACAATGGTTTCCATTCCTTTGTAGGGAACAAACAGAATCCTTTCCTTAAGAGGGGACGGGTGACTGTGGCGACAGCCGTGTGAGGTTCCCTAATGTCGGGGCGAGACTCTACTTCTTAGTGTTGCTCACAGTTGGGAAAAAGTCACGTCGCCCCAACTGTCAGTTGTTGAGGTTGTGCAAGCATCGTCAAGCATTATTTTAACATCATTTAGTGGTTTCTTCTCCAATCTCTCAAGACACACATGGACACCTTCCAGGTCCTTCCGCAAACCTCCCTGTTCCGAGAAGATGGCACATCCCTAACACAAGAACCCATTCTGACAACTGTGGAGAAAGTCATCGAGACCCTGAGTAGAAGCATGCTGGTATTTTTTGCAGGGGTCGTAAGTGGGTGGTATTATGAGAATATGGGTTTAAAATAGAAAAACGTATTATACAAGTCCAAATATGGATTTCCTGACAACAAAACCAATTCCTTTTTATTCCAAAACTGAATCATTCTAAATATTGTTACCTGTATTATTAAATGCCAGGAAAGTAAAGTCTTAGAGTTTAAGTAATAGTCTAATAAGTAAAGTCTTAGGGTTTAAGTAATACAACTATGTATCTGAGTCAGGTATTTAAGAGAAAAAATAATGAAAATTCTATAAAGTGGGTCAGTCTAACTATAAACCACCCTGGATTAAAAATAGCTTGTCCCCTAAAGGTACATTATCGGTGGTGTCTACTGTGATTTGATGTTCTTAATCTTAAACATATATCTACTGCATAAATTATCTATCTTTGCAATAAATAATCATAGAGAATGTCTGTACTTAACAAAGCATTGTAAAGAAGAAATGTTCAATAATAAAGCCATTTTAATATCATTATCAAAACACTACTCTAATATTGATTATTATTGGATTAGGAGTACCAAGATTGGATTAGGCATACATACGCGGATCCTTGTATAGTATTTCAAGAGAATGACTCCACATTTGGGGAGATGATATGAGAGTATTATTCCCACAACAAGCCCAGAAATCAGCCGCTCACAGGAATGTCTAACTGGTGGCCTAAAGCTGGAACTATTAGGCGTAATTAAAGCTGAGATTTTAAGCTGGAGGATAAAAGTTATTTTGGTCCACTAATGCATTTTGTATCCGATCAGTGAACGTCATCTTGGAGCTGTACCAGAAACTACGAAAGCTCAACTATGGCTCCTTGTGCTCAGCTCCCCCACAAGGATCCCGGCCTGCTGTGCGCACAAGGTCAAAGTTCTTCCTTCTATCATTTGCACCTGGCATCTGCTCTTCCTTCACAGAGGTGAGGGGCAAGGACAGCGGAAGGTGCCGGAGAGGAATCGTGCTAAGAACAGGCAGAAGGTAAGGCCAGAGCTAGTCAGGCTGACGCCACGTCTTGGGGGCGAGAGGCAGCCGCACTTTCTCCGCACATTGAGCCCAGCAGGGCGTCAGTGAAGGGGCTCAGCCTGACTCTGGGCCCTCCTGTGGCGGCTGAGGTAAGAGGAGATGTGTGCGTGCGGCGTTTGTGTGTGCATGTGTAAGTATGTGCCTGTATGTGTGCATGTATGTATGCACGTGCATGTGTGTATATGCATGTATGGGCATGTGTGTGCATGCATGTATGTGCATACGTGTACATGCATTCATGTACATGTGAGTGCAAGAGTGTGCATGCATGTGCATGTGTATGTGCATGCATGTGTGTATACATGTGTACACATGCATGTATGTTCATGTGTGTATATGCCTGTGCATGCATCCATGTACATATGTGCGTGCACATGTATATGTGCATGTGTGTATATGTGTATGTGCATGTGTCCATGTGTGTACATGTATGTGTGTATATGTGTTTATGTATATGTGTGTATGTATATGCATGTGTATGTGCATGTGTACATGTGTGTGCGTAGATGTGTATGTAAATGTGTGCGTGTATGAGTATGTATATGCCTGTGTGCATATATGTATGTGTGTGTATGTGCGTGTGTGTGTTTAATCTAGTTAGTTAACTGGATTGGTCTCCTGTTCTTTTTTATTTTCTTTTTTTAATTTTATTTTCTTTTTTAAATTTTATTTTCTCAGCTACACCTGGCTGTGCTCAGACCATTCCTGGCGGAGCTCAGGAAAACTTACGGGATCATGAGGAGAAGAGGAGAGGAGATAGGAGGAGACAGGAGGGGAGGGGAGGGAGGGGAGGGAGGGAAGAATGACAGCGCCCGTTCTGAAAAGGGCATCGGACTCCGACACACGACGTGACTGCTTAGCCCTCTTGGGTCTTGAGGACAAGAACCTCCCTTGGCTCCTGTTGCATAACCAGAGTTCTGCCACGTTCTGATGCCTCACTGGTGTGGGGGAAGCCCAGATAAAGGGAACAGCAAGTACCTGGGGACGCATCCTTCAGCGTGCTCCTGTGTTCCAGACACAAGGCGGCTGAGCGACACTGGCCACCCCCAAGCCTCGCTCCTGTCCTTCCCGCTAGTGACCATCCTGGTCCACCCCTCCCCCTTCCTCCCTCCCTCCCTCTCTCCTTGCTCATGCAAATTTCCCATCTCTTCCCCCAGTGTTCCCTCAGCTGAACCTCAGACAGTCAGCGGCAGGGAGGCTTTGGTCCAACTTGGCCAAGCCACCTGGAGGACAAGGAGCCTTTGCCAACCAAAGCTTTTTTAGAACACCGAGCAGCTCCTCACTTAGTAATTCAAGTTTCCATTTAAGATGCCCAACGGCAACCGACATCACTTCCCCTGCAACACAGAGAGTTTCTGGACCATTCTGCCATGCTCTGGACCTCTGGAACTCCATGGCCCAGGAGCCTAATGGGGCCGGCCCTGGCTGTGTCTGAACCACTGGGACTGGACCGGGAGCCATCCCGTGAATCCTCAGCTGTTGGTTTGGTTTGGGAGGGCACATCTGGCATTGCTCAGGAATGATTCCTGGCTCTGTGCTGAGGGGTCACTTCTAGTGGTGCTCGGGGGGCCAGAGAGTGGCCAGGATTGAACCAGGTCATCTGCACACAGGGAAGTGCCTTTCCCATGGGATGGCTCCCTGCTTTCCCTTTCTGTGGATGCCCATGATCAGACAGCGAGCACGGGAAGGTTAGGAGGCAGAGACACATTCTACACGGAACTTCTCAAGGAATAAGCTTACAGTACATGTTTACATGGGAGCTCTGCATGACGCCAGCTGTTATGTCAGCAACCAAACTGCTCTTCAACCCCTCCGAGCCTTGTTGCTATATCAGTGTTTCACCATTCAGGGATGTCTCTGAATACTTGGGAAATAAGACCAGAGCTTTTATGCCTGGGCATGACAGTCAGTGGTTTGCGTTTCGGGCTTTATAAACCTTACCCGTCTTTCTATAGCTTGGTTTATTTTGAGATACGCGTCCTACACTGGCATCCTTCATTTCAGAGAAAAGTTGGCCAATTTCCATCAAAATGAATCAAGCATCTGTTTCTACTGGTGGGTCACTGAAAATCAGAAGAGCGTAGGACTCGCGTCTCTTTCTAGTGACTGGTCTGGGGAAAGACCGGACAGGGGCCAGGAGCTTGCCTTGGGTGCGGCTGATTCTGGCCGCACAGAGAGTGGAGCACTTCCAGGAGTGATCCCTGAGAGCAGAGAAAGCCCTGAATGCTGTTTGGTGTGGCACAAAAAATAGAACAAGAAAAAATGCAAAGGCTTAGCAGAAAGCATTGTTTCTATCTCCACTTGTTACCAAAGATGTCCTGTTAGACAGGAACATTGCTTTAAATTAAGCAACCATAAATCTTCATGGTCCAGTTCATTCTGAAAACACTGATTAAACATCTGTAATTCTCAGATACTGTGACTACAAAACTGGCAAACTCCCTGTCCAAAGCGATGAATGAATAAGAGATGACTACCCCTTAAAGGTAAAAAATCATAATTAATTTTAAATGATAATAATGGCAAGACCATTCCTTAGAGAGTAGCTCTGGGAAAATACATGTTAAACTAGACCTGGACAAAAAAAACAAAGACAGATGTGTCTAATCATTATGGTCTGTGAACTTTCCTACTTCATATACACACAGACACATACAGCCAAACAGACTGTGCACACAGCGAAACACACACACTCACAGCTGTATTTCCCACCCTCTTCTGGAGCACAGACTGAGTTGCTGCTTATTGGAAGAAGCTCTTGGAGTCACACAGGGTTACCAAAGGGTTCCCCAGGGGACAGCAGAGAGCCCCTGGCAGACTCAGCTTTGATTCATGATTCCAGGGTGGCCTAATAAATCTGACAGACAGAACATGCTCAGGTACATGTTCGCAGACGGTTTGTGGGGAGACACCTCCTGTCCGCTACAGGATTTATCTTCATTCTGCTGGATCTTCAGCCCGTGGGGAATCTCAGCAAAGTGGAAGATGGTGACCCTGAAGCTTCCCAGGCTCAACAAGTCCACTCTGATGACAAAGACATTTGCAGAAGTTTCGGTCCTTGACTGGGGAGGGAAGAGCAAGTTAAGCCACTGTCCCCAAGACCCCAAGTGACTAAAAATGGGACACAGAGGTGGTATCCACACAGAGAGGATGTTGTCTCACCTGGGAACTTGTCAGAAATGTTGGTTCCTGGGCCTCACATGCTTCACTGACCTGGGCTGGGAATCGGGACCCCAACACTGTTCTGACAGCACCTAAGGTCAGCGAAGAATTCTGTTCTTGACAGCATGGTGGGGGAGTGGCCGTTACCCCACCACAATTTGTCAAGACTTTCCTGAGAGCACATGACACCAGCACATGGTTGGCTGGATCTGGTTTACTCCTAGGACTCTAGCTCAGAGCATCCGCAGTGACTGGGGGCTTGTTTATGAGCCAACTTTTAGTCTATGGGCCCTAAGACCACTTTGTGCTCATGGTGGCAGGGGCGGGTGGTGGTGAACTTTCCACCCCCAATGAAAAGTAACAGCCTCATCAAAAGGGTGAACTTTTCTGGCGACCAGGAGCTGATTTCTAGGGAGGGGACAGGAAGAGACAGAGCCACAGAAAGAGTAGGAAGAGGCGGATCCACAGAAGGAACAGGAAGAGGCGGGTCCACAGAAGGAACAGGAAGAGGCGGGTCCACAGAAGGAACAGGAAGAGGCAGGTGTAAAGAGGGATCAGGAAGAGGCAGTATCAGAGAAGAATCTTCCCTCCCAAATCAAAGACTGAAACTGTCTCTTGACTCAAGCTAGTTTTGAGTTTTCCGACACAAAGATTTTGCCTCTCTGAAACATGTTTAACTCACGGTGATTCAGGGCCAACGTTAGCCTTCCTCCCCAAGAATCCCAGAGGTGCTTTTCAAATGCATGAGTCAAGGCAGTTCATGGTTTTTATTTGTGTCTCTGTGAAAGTTGTCAAAATGCACAAGAAAAAAAAATACTTTTTCCCCAAGAACAAATGTTATAAAACTACTTGAGTATGGAATTTAAGTCATAAATTTAAGCATCAGAAGCTCTTTGTTCCGAACTACACATTCCTGACTTTGTGCGGCAGGATTTACTCTGCTTGAGCAGTTTCAGCATGTTGAGATCATAAGATCACATTAGTGACCACTACACACAGCAGTGATGGGCCAAAGCCTCCGCTCTCCGTCTGCAGGAGGGGCCTGTCAGGAAGTCTGCCCGTGGTCAGTGTCATTTTAGTCACAAATGTCACCCCTCTTATACCAATGCTACTAATTTTTAAAAATTCATTTTTCTCTCTGCTTGTTTGGGGTCAGGGCTTACTCCTGGCTCTGATCTCAGGGGTCACTCCAGGTGGTGCTGAGAATCGGACCAGGCTGAGAGCAAAGCAAGTGCCTGTGCTCTGGGTGATCTCTCCAGCTGTCTTTCTCTTTCAGACCATATGATTGCTAAATGCTTTCTGCGTTTCTTTTTACCTGTTCTTTGACTATTTTTGGTAGCCTGGAAAATATCCCAATATCTGTCCCAGGGGCTGTGAGCAATAAAAAGTTATAGTCAAAACTAGGTGTTGGACTAGATTTGGTCCAAGAGGGTAGTTTGTGATTATTCTAAAATATTTTTCCCTCATAGACACAAAGGAGAAAATAACGCCGCTCTGCAACTCATGTGTGTCTTCTGCTTTCTTCTCTTTGGGGTGACACATGGTAGTGCTCAGGGCTATCCCTGGGGGACTGTGCTATGCTGGAGATCAGACCCTGGCTCCCTCAAAGATGTGCTCCGCCCTTTGAACCATCCCAGCTCCATTGGCCGCCGGGAAGGTGGTGAGCTGGGGCAGGTGGGGGGCATGTTTGAGGCCCCAATTTCCAACCCTAAGACTGCATCCCCCAACCCAGACACCACAAGATAGGCCCCTGGCAGGCCTAGCACTGCTGGCCATGAGCCCCCAATACACACAATAGGTACAAAGGCCTACTCTGATTCTTTCATGAGCTTATAATGATAATAACAAGAGTACTGTTGTACTAATCTCTCATTAGTAATTATATAAATACATTATTGTTACTAATTACATTGTGCATTCAGGTCACACTGAGTTTATGCAACAGTTTTGCACATTTTCAAATCCAAGAGAAACTACAAGTTATTGTTTCTCAAGGGAGCAGCCTCAGTGATGTCCAGCGCCCTCTCGCAGACCTGGCCACGGCACCGGCTCCCCCCACATGTCTCCTGACTCCCTGCCCCATAACTACAAGGACAGAAACACCAGCGTCCGCATGCTCAGAGCAACCTGCGGCTCCAGCTGCGGAGGTGACCTCTCTCTCTCCGAGAGCAATTTACCTCTCCAGGAAGTCGGAGAAGGACAGGCGCACGGGGTATCCGTATCGGCTGAGCTTCACCATCTCCAGAACCCCGATGTGCTGCAGCTGCGTGGACACATAGAAGTTGTCAAAGACATGGGGCCGCTGTGAGCTGTTGGGCTTGACGCAGTGGATGAAGTGCGGGGTGCTCTGCAGAAGCTTCCCGAGAATGTCCTCCAGAGATTTCTAAGGAGACACAGGAAAGGCAGCTGACGCCAGAGAAGGTGGAAAGGGGGCTGGAGGCAGAAAGGTATTTAAAAATAAAAATTCTTGCCTCCAAACCACATGAGGACCCTGGACCCAAACTGCAGTAACCAAACTTAAAAATGTGCCTTCCAGGGAGGGTGGTGGAAGGGGTCAGGAAACACCTGCCACGGGAAACCCGCCACGGGTGGTGGGGCTGGGGCTGAAATAGTGTCCACCTCAAACTCAATCATCAGTGACTTGTAATATCACGGTTCTCCCAAAATAAAATCCTCATCTCAACTCGGATTTTTTTTTTTTTAAAACCCGCCCAGGTATGCTGAACCAGAGACTTACAGACATGGGGGCAGAGCTGCTACTGGCTCTCCCTGTGCCCAGCCGCTCACAAGGCGCCCGGGAGGGATGACGGATTCTAGCCCTGGCCCGCCACCCCAGCAGAGCCTCACAACAAGCCAGATGACCCCCCCACTCCATGAGGGCCTCCATTTCCCACATCTAGACTTCCCCCTCGTCAGAACTCCACCCAGCAGATCAGCCTATCACACCCTGGTTCATCAATAAATGCTGGATTTAGAGGTGACTACAAGAGTATGCTACCCTCACGGCAGAGCCTGGCAAGCTACCTGTGTCGTATTTGATATGCCAGATACCAGTAACAATTATAGACCTCATTCCTGTGACCTGATGGAATGGTTTGAGGCTCTTATGTTCCAGAGCAAGCAGATGCCCTTGGGCTCTACTTGCATGAGACAGGTCATATGGAGATGTTACTGGTGCCCGCCGAGCAAATCGATGATGAAAGGGAAAACAGTGATACAGTGATACAACTCAGACTCTTGCTTTTTTCCATCCATTGTGCATCGGTGTTCAAAATCCTCCTGCTCAAGTGAGAAATTCCAACCTTAGGCTGATGCCTCCAGCAGGGTTGATGGACCTACCGAGTTGGGAGGCCACTGTGGCAGGCCTTGTGCGCTCCAGTCTCTGAAGGAAGGCGGCCGACCCTTTCTTCTTAAATAACTGTAAAGGAAATGCGGAGAGTCAGTACCTCCATTTTACCAACCTCCCGGAAAATGAGCCTCTTCCACTGCATATGTCCCCGGCACTCTGAGCTTCTCAGCTGTTGGTGAGGGAACAGCAGGACAGGGCTTCCTGAGAGGGGCTGGGAGAGGCGCAGCCACAGGCAGAGGCCCACACCCGGGGGAGCATGGGCGGAGAAGTGGGGGGGTCCAACCTCTGCAGGCAGCGTGTTCATCGGTGAACAGATGCAGCCTGGAGGCATGTGGGGAGAACTCGCCCAGGAATAGGGCAGACAGAGGTGGGGAGAACTCCCAGGAATAGAGCAGACAGAGGTGGGGAGAACTCGCCCAGGAATAGAGCAGACGGATGTTGCAACGGATGTAGCTTACTAGCTGGCAAAAGGACGGTCTTTTATTTCATTTTGGATCATACCTGGCAGTGCTCCAGGATTACTCCTGGCTCTGTGCTCAGGGGTTACTCCTGGTGCCGCTCAGGGAGCATAAGAGAGGGTTGCAGTGATTTTGGTCATGCGCAAGTAAGTGCCGTGACCACTGTTTCAGCTGTTTCAGCACTGGTCAGTGCCGTGACCACTGTTTCAGCTGTTTCAGCACTGGTCAGTGCCGTGACCACTGTTTCAGCTGTTTCAGCACTGGTCAGTGCCGTGACCACTGTTTCAGCTGTGTCAGCACTGGTCAGTGCTGTGACCACTGTTTCAGCTGTTTCAGCACTGGTCAGTGCCATAACCACTGTTTCAGCTGTTTCAGCACTGGTCAGTGCTGTGACCACTATTTCAGCTCCATGACTCCCACGGCTGCTGTTCCATGCCACAGAGATCTGCTGTTTAAAGACTCGCTGCCTTATTACTCCTTGTCTATTGTTAGCTTCTTACTTGTTTTTTATCCTCTTTTTCTCTTTCTCTTAAACAAAGAGAGGTTTCAGATAGGTTATTATCTACCTGAAAAATGATAAGAGAATGTGTCTTAACTATAAGTAGTTAGATACAGCTATTACACATAGACACACACACAGAGACCCACACACGCTAACACTCTATCACAAAGAATAAAGGACAGCAGAGACAAGAGGTGGCCATGGGCATGAACCAATGGTCTGGATAAAAGGACAGGAGGAAATTAATTAAATTCTCTCAGGGGTTAAAAGGTGTCTCAGGTACTAATGTGCTGTTATATTTCACAAAATCACCAGACTGAGACCAATGAATCTATTGATCCAAAATCATTTCTCATAAAATAAAAAAGGTCTTCAGAGAGGGGCAGCTGGGCAGAAGCTGTCGTCTGTGCGTGTGACGGCGGGCCTGACCCCCTCCTTCCTGGGAGCTGCCTGCAGGCAAGGCTGGTGGACTCCAGGCCCCGTCTTCAGCAGACCTGAGGGGGTGGTACTCAGCTGTGCCCACGGGGGTCCCTGTCTCGCAGGCTGGGGTACAGAGGGGACTGTCAGGGGTGCTGCAGGCACATGGGCAGCTGAGCACTTAAGGGGTGACTGGCAGAAATAAATTCCCAGCCCTGGCAACTGACCCCCCCACCGTCCTCTCGGGAAGAGACAATGGAACCATCCCTCTCCGGCAGTCCGCGGGGAAGACTAATGGCAGCTCTGCCCGGTGATGTTGAATAATTAGGTTAAATATCACAGTGCAGAGGGTGTGGTGATCTCTAGTCCGGGTTTCCAGAATGATGGAGAAAGGAAGGGCAGGAGTCCAGCGAGGCCCAGAATGGAGTCCCTTCCCGAGGGGACCTTGTGTCTTCCTGTGCCAAAGCCTGTTCTGCGAACTTCACCTCCCATGTTAGCCCATTTGGAAATGACTATGCAGAAACCGACCTCCAGGTAGACAGTTACGTGCATTTGACACACACACACACACACACACACACACACACACACACACACACACACATGCATGCACATACACCAAGAAACTTTTATTCTAATTGATCAGAGCTAAAATGCCTCAAGAACGGAATTTCTAGGACTTCTTGTCCCGTCACCTCCACCGATAGCTGCCATTTTGCCCCAGCTTTATTAAAGGTAAACAAGTTCTGGAAAACAATATGGACATTCCTCCAAAGACTAGAAATTGAACTCCCATTTGACCCAGCCATACCACTCCTGGGAACCTACTCTGGGAAACCAAAAATACGCAGCGGAAACACCATCCCTACTTTTATGTTCATAGCAGCATTATTCACAATAGCCAGAATCTGGAAGCAACCCGAGTGCCCGAAAATAGATGACTGGATAAAAAGCTTTGGTACATCTACACAATGGAATACTATGCAGCTGTTAGGAAAAATGAAGTTATAAAATTTGCCTACAAATGGATGGACATGGAGAAGATTATGTTGAGCGAAATTAGCCAGAAGGAGAGAGACAGTTACAGAATGACTGCATTTATCTGCATAACATAAATATATAGGTACATATTATGATACCAATATCCAAGGTCAAGTGAAACATACATCAGGAGGTCCTGTCAAAGGTGGAAATTATCACAAACGTGTGGGAGTCAGAGGCTAGGTAAGACAGAAAATGGAACAGTGTGCTAACAATTGTGAGGGTACTAATGCCAACCTAGAACTGAGCATTAAATAGAGGCAAAAGGATACACATGACAACCCTTTAATGTATGTTCTGTAATCCATAGTCTGGAGAGGAAGGAAAAGAGAAAGATAGAGAAATGGAAAGAAATAAAGAACCTGCCATGGAGGAGGGCTGGGGGAGGGGGGGAGAGGGAACCGGGGACGTTGGTGGTGGGAGATGGGCACTGGTGGCGGGATGGGTGCTGCTACACTGTATGACCAAAACCCAAATATGAACTTTTTAATTGTATATCTTTGTAATTGTAAAAATAAAAAAAAATTAAAAATAAATAAATAAATAAATACTTGAGAACTCCAAAAAAAAAAAAAAAAAAGGTAAACAAGGCAAACGGGGCTCTGGCCTGGGGCTGCTCCTGACACGCAGCCACTCCTGCTGATCCTCACACAGGAACGACTCCCAGTTAAGCAATGCTCGCTCTCGAGCTACGGGCAGACACGAGTGTTTTCTGCAGAGCCACATTCTGTATGTGAGAGGGCCCGACACGTGAGCACAATACGTTAGTGAGACCTGATGCAAAACCTGCAATATAACACACCGAAAATGAAGAATGTGGTATAAAACCAGCACAAAGTGAGTCTGGATTAAGCCGGGCATGTGGACAACACAGGGAAGACGGGGCAGCCTCCAGAAGACACGAACCTGATACCAGACTGTTCAGAGACCAGGAAGATCGTCGGTGACTAACTGCCCTGAAAGAAGGCAGTGGAGTTTATGCCTCCTGAGGCTCTGTCCCCAAAGTCACCATGCAGGCATCAAAGAGACAGTCACAGAAAGACACAGGCGAGCAGAAAGCCTTGGTTGCAGTCCACACTCTGCCCTGCTCTCTGCAACATGCCTGGTCAGTCCCTTTCCTGGATGCTGAAGCCCCAACACACCTTCCCTCTAGCTGCACAGCTGAGCTTTAACAGACACACACACAAAGGAAGCAAATGTGCCCAGCGAGCCGCGCCTGCCCAGGGCGGACGGGGGAGCCTCTACCTGGCCGAGTTCAAGGTAACTCCTGTTCTCTCCCGTGGCCACTGAGGCTGTCGCCTTCTTACTGAGCAGCAGAGATTTCTGTCCTCGGAACTTAGAGGCTGGCGAGCACGACACCAGGGCTCCCGTGGGCGTACAGTTTCGACTGGAACAGGTGACTGATGACGGCGTTCTCGCTGGCTAGGAGACAGACGGAGATTTGAAGGGCATAAAAACCCGCTCACCCCACACACGAGACAGGACTTCCTTCTCTGTGCCGCCGGGACCCACCCTCAGTTGCCCAGCCCGTCCCCCCCACTGTGGGCGATGCTCTCTCAGAAGTGGATCTTCTTCCGCCCTGGCTCAGCCTCTGGACCCCACACCCACCTTCCTCCGAGCCACTTTGCTTCAGCTCCCTTTCTGTCCAGCAGTTGACCCCATTCTCTCAACCCTTCCTAGCGCAGGGAGAGTGTCAGGGCTGGTGCTTTGGTGTACTGTGTGTGTCTGGGCTTGGACATGGTCCCCTCTGCACTGGGGCTCAGGGATTAGGAGGCGGGGGAGTGACTTATGTGACTTATGTAACTTTTCGTTTCCTTTTTTCCTTTTTGGGCCACACTTGGTGATGCCTAGGGGTTACTCCTGGCTCTGCACTCAGGAATTACTCCTGACATGTGCGGGGACCATATGGGATGTCAGGGATCGAATCCGGGTCAGCCTTGTGCAAGGCGAATGCCCTAACTACTGAACTATCGCTCCGGCCCCAGACATGACTTTTTCTAACCCAGTTAGGCTGCAATGGTAAATACCAGCTGTTTCTCTTGGGAGCTCAATTCTATATTACCCATTCCAGCAACTCTGGGACAAAATTGAGCCAGACTTGACTCACTTAGTCCTAGTCTAAGCTCCTCCCTGGCTGGAGTTTATTACTTTTAACCAACTTTTCTATCTTTCATAAGTCAGAGTTTGAGCATCTTTATTACTCGATATTTTCATTTTTGAAGACAGAAGAAGCTGAGCCTGTGGCTGGGTACAGAGGGAGACCCACCCTCACGGACCCCCCCCCCCCCTCATGGAGACCCACCTCACAGAGACTCACCTCACAGAGACCCACCTCACAGAGGCCCACCCTCACAGAGGCCCACCCTCACAGAGGCCCACCCTCACTGCTCCTGCATCAAAGGGCCAAGGAGGAAAAAGCCGTGAGGGACCGGGCGGTAAGGGGCCTACAGGACGAGAGAAATCAGAGTGCCGGAATGCACGCTGCTGCTCGTTCTCCCAATGTCCATCTGAAACGGTCGAGCTCTGAAACGGCCTTAAGCAAAGACCCAGGGCAGAGTCTCCTGCCATCCTGGAGAATAAACCAGGGCTTATACCTGATTCACCATGAGAGGAGAATGGGCAGGTGATCCTGGCAATGCGAAACGTAAGAAAGCGCCAAACTCTTGGAGCTTGTTTGTAAATATTCACCACGAAAGCAGGGGTTTGTGAGCATGGGCGCTCTGAAGGCAAGCGGGATCCTAATCACTAGCCATCATGTTCCACTCTAAGTAAGCTTTTTGTCATTCAATTAAAAAAAATGAGTAAATGGCAGAGCACTACTTTCAAAAACAGGCTAGACACAAGAGATTCTTACGAAACAGAAGGCTTAACTGGAAATGTGTTATAAAGAAAAGTTCAAATCATTGAACAGTGGGAAGAAGATACATCCCGTGGTCATCACGGGGATCAGTGATTTTCACTCTTTGCTTCTGTAGAGCATCATTCTAAGTCCACGCTGGTCCCGTCAGTCTCAGCCTTGACGAGAACTCACTGTCGCCAGGGTTCTGAGAGGCAGCGGGTAATTCCCCGTGAAAAACAATCTGTTACACTGTGCTGCTTGATTTAAGGTAAATTTGTTCCTCAACCCAGAAGTGACCAGGATGTCTTATTTCCACCTCACAGGGACCTGACTACCTCGTAAAAGCCTGTCAGAAGCGCCTTCAGGAGGAAAGACAAATGGCTGTCTCACAGCAACTTCACACACAAAAGCTGATCCATGTTAATTCAGGTTAAGAAAAGGTTATTAGGAAAATGTGAATCGCTACGGAACTGCTCTCAAGACAATAATTATTAGACGAGATAATTACACCATATATGGCACATAATTTTAGACATAGCATAGAATTACAGGAGCATTTATTCAAGTACTGAGGATCACTAAGTAGACGGGGCCCTGTGAATTTCCACACACACAGTCACATATGTATGCATGTCCGCATGTGTTAATTTGCAAGCTCCTATTTCAGGAGCCTCAGTTCTCAGTGACGTAGAGTACGTAAAGAATAAAACAGCACCCGTCGGTGTGCCTGAGCACCTCTGAGTACTGAGATCCTCCCTGCCGTGGTCTCAATAATGCTGGAATCCAGATTCTTCTTCCTCCGTCTTCAGAGAAGAGCCATTTATATCCATGCCACCCGGAGTGGTAAATGTCTTTTATATTTCTATCTGCTAAAAGCTTGGTTAAATTATGGTTTCTGCTAGCATCCAAATCACATGTGACCAGGGCACAGCCTGGCATGCTCTTGCTCATTCTTCCAGGTATTGGGATGCGAGAGATATTTCAGCTGTCCTTTAGTTGGTGGCATATTTAACAGGACGATATTCAGAGACAGGAGAAAGGAGTGTGTGGCATTTTAATCAGCAGGGGACACTTACTTTTCATCACAGACAGAAGGCTTTGCGCCAGGGACTCTCTGTTTTTTTCTATGGCTCCGATAACTTCATACGTTACCTAGAAGAAAGAGCAGACAGCATAGTTACACGATGGAGCACGGCCACGGAAATGAGAGCCTTTCAAGAGCAACCAGACCCAGCAGACATTAGATTATTCATAAAGGAATGTCCTTGGGGCCTGGGGGGGTCCCGTGCATGTAAACGGTCCCCCAGGGAAGCTTGTTTCCCCAAGGCGTGGGGAACTGTGCTCTGATCTCCAGTCAAAGAGGAAGCACTGATGTCTCAGTCACACGGCCCACCCTTGACTCTCTCAAGGACTAGCACAGCTTCTCCCATCCGCCGGACCCAGACACACATGGCATGTTGGAGAGGTGACTCCAGCTCGAGAGAGCCCACTCTCCCACCAGAGGGTTCTCCTGACGCTACAGCAAGCCCGACTTCATCAGGTGAAGCACCCATGGCTGGGAGCCCATTCCCCAGGCCATGGTGCCACCACCCTGCACTATGGGCCACTCACTGACCTCCTGCCTCGGTCAGTCTGGCAGGTTCCATGGCTGGAGACTTTTGGACCATCTTTCTTCCCATCCATGTAGAGACGGCCTGTGATTCAGGGGAGGGCAGGTGGGCTGGGCAGGGCCAACCAACCACCAGGCTGGGGTGAGGGCCAGCCCTCTGCTCTGGGGGTCCTGGGCTGACCTGGGGCGGCCGAGGAAGGACGCCTCTTTCTGCTGCATCGCCAAGGGAGCACGATATTTATTTCTTTTTCCTTTTTATCAGCCAATCCCCCAGAGAGAGGCAGCGCCGGGAAGAGTCAGGGAGCCGTGACTAAGAGCTGGTGGACCCCTGGCCAGATCCTGCGATGTGCTCATGGCCCGGGTGAGCTTTGGAAGCAGTCTCAGATCCCGTGTCTGTCCCCACTGGACTCACTCCGCAAGTGATGTGACAGTATCGGACCCCCAGACCTGCCACAGCACCCAGGTGTTTTGAGGGGCACATGAACGGGGCTGGGTGGCTAAGTGGTGGCGCCTAGATCATCCCAAGACTGTGCACTGTGAGTTTGTGGGCTAACACACACAAGCTCTGCGTTCTTCTTTTTCACTTCATTTAAACCCTGTGGTTCACAGGGTTGCTCCTACGGGCTGTGGATATCCCAACACCCACCTCACCACCCAGTGACCGTCACTCCACCACTGTGCCCATTCTCCAAACCACCAAACTGACCTGCCACCGTAGCAGGCACACCGTGATTTTATACTGCGTGTTACAACCAAATGACTAAAGGCATTATCAGTAACACTTCTGTGAAAGAGAACTTGTGAGAACTGCTAGGTCTCACTGCGGAGCTGTTAAGTCTCTGAGGATTTACTGAGCTGCTCGTCATCTGCTGAGCTTTGTGTCACCATTTGCGTTTGTTTAGTTGGAGTTCCATGTCACTTTCTCATCTAATCTGGTGTGTTCTGACTGGACTCTGGGTGCTGGAGCGTCATGTGGCCATGTAGGAGGCCGCATGGTCCAGAAATTCCAGCATCTGCGGAGCTGGGATGAGCCTGCAGAGATTCTTATTGAAGTCGTGGAGTTAGGCCATTGGCTGGCGGCAGCAGTGGGGCTTTGGCAGGGGGCACTTGGTCCACCCCCTCCTGAGGGTGTCTCAGAGCTTTCAGCCAGAAGACCAAAGAGTCCACAAACTTTAGCTGCTCAGCGTGCATCTCCGTGTAGATTTAGCTTGTGACTGACGAGCAGAGCTGGGGTGAGCTGACAGGGCAGCAGCTACGGGAGCGAGCCCTGCATTCCTAGTTACTTGCCGCCTGTGCACAATGCAGAGTGGTGGCCAGCAGCGTGGCCAGACCATCCCAGGCTGAGCCTATCCAAGGGGCGTGGGGACAGGGAGCCACCCCTACCCTGCACATCCTCACCCCTGCACGTCCTCACCCCAGAGCTGCTGATGCGACCTGGAGCCTCTCACGGGATGTCCCAGGCTGACTGTAGAAAGAACCCAAACATCCTCCTTAGCCGCTTGGCTCTGTACAGACTTTGGAAGCTTCTAGACCTCTGCTTTGCCACAGACAAAATGCAAATAAATAAAGCACCTAACTGTGTGGCCACTTTTGTGCCATGATATACATACACGTTCCCTGTGGACTAAATAGATCATTCGAAGTGCCAGTACCAGGACTCATGTGAGCAATGTCTGGGGCACGCGTGAGCTGTGCTCTCTGCGCCGGGCACTCTGGTTCCGCTGGGCAAGGTAATGGGAGCAGAGATGCGTCTGTTCGGATGTGGCCTGAGCTGGCCCTGGTTAACACTGAGCCCCGGGCTGGGGCCAGGTGTTAGCAGCCATTTCCCCTAGTGCCGTGGGAGGAGGCTCCTGCTAATGGTCTGTCCACGCTGCTCTGCACAATCCCTTTTTCCTGGCCTTGATGGGTGAGCTGAGACTGTTTCCCTCTCGCCGCCTCGGGGGTCCTTCACTCCCAGGGCCTCTGTGGCTACAAAACTTGTTTCTTTCTCCTGATCTCAACTCAGAGAGCTCGAGGGGCTGCAGACGGTAGCCTGGGACGCCCGGCCTCTGTGGCTGGCATCCTCGGCTCCTGGTGCTGACTGGAGGGACTGGGCAGTGCTGGGCTCAAGCCTGGGGTGGGCCTCATGCTGGGCTGCCCCAAGCACGGCCTGTCTCCAGACCTGTGTTTCCCGCTCAGCTAAGATGGTTCCGGACACTCTTTCCTTAGTCTAAGGTCACGGGCTCTGGAAGTTCTCAGAAATGGACCCTGGGTTGTTCTTCGAGTCTGAGGGGGAGCTGAAGCCGGAGAGAGTGCGGGGCAGGCACTGGCCCTACCCCTGACCTGCACACAGCTGACCTGGGTTTAAATAACAAACATCACTCACGGTCCCCTGGGGGCTGCCAGGCCTCGCCCCCAAACCGAAAGTGAAATCAAACAACACTCAAAATAGACCTGGTGGAGGTGCCAAGTGACCCAGTTACCTAGAAAAACGCGTTTAACGTGCACAAGCACAAACATTCAGAGATGCACTTTGACGTTTGTCAGAGGGAGACTAAGAACTTTTTCATTTATATCAAGCAACGGCTTGTGAGCTAGGTTGCTCCATCGTCTTTGTGACAAGACAAATGAACTCTGAGTTTCTCTCTGTGTTAAGAGTCTTTGAGGACCCTCTAGTTGGAGAGTGTCTGACCCTATTCATAAAGTAAGGATGGTCCTGCCACTGACCGGGCCAGAGTCCACAGCTCAACACAACACAAGCCTTAGGCACTGCCCAGAGCAGCTCAGCTACTTGATCACAAGAAATGGAGCCATTCGAGGGGCAGAGAGAATGCGGCAGGAAGGGGCATTAGGGCTCAGTAACGTCCCTCTCCCTGCACCAAGTGTGGAATCAGAGGAGTCTGGAAGATGCTTCAGGGGAAAACTGAAACAAGGAGACCCCTTGGAAGGGCCCCACGGGCCTCTGGCATGGGCAGGGACCATGATGGGGCCAGTCCACGTCTGGAAGGGTTTGCCGGTTGCAGAGTGAGAGATCCATGGAGGAAGAAGAACACAGTGCTCGCCCTATGCAGGAGGGACATTGTGCCACTGAACCGTGTCACTGTTTCAGGGGGGAGAGGGAAGAGGGAGGGAAAGAGAAAGGGAGAAAGGGAGGGAGGGAGAGAAATAGGAAGAGGGTGAATGTCCTCTTTCCTAATGGATGCCCCTTTCCTGGTGGCCACCCTTTCCTGGTGGATGCCTTTTTCTGGTGGGGCGCCCCTTTCCTGGTGGACGCCCTTTTCCTGGTGGATGCCCCTTTCCTGGTGGACGCCCTTTTCCTGGTGGCTGCCCCTTTCCTGGTGACCGGTCGCCTTTCCTGGTGGATGCCCTTTCCTGGTGGACGCCCCTTTCCTGGTGGCCGCCCTTTCCTGGTGGACGCCCTTTCCTGGCGGGTACGCCTTTCCTGGTGGATGCCCTTTCCTGGTGGGCGCGCCCTTTTCCTGGTGGACGCCCTTTCCTGGCGGATGCCCCTTTCCTGGTGGACATCCTTTCCTGGTGGACGCCCCTTTCCTGGTGGATGCCCTTTCCTGGCGGATGCCTTTCCTGGTGGACATCCTTTCCTGGTGGACGCCTCTTTCCTGGTGGAACGCCCTTTCCTGGTGGACGCCCTTTCCTGGTGGACGCCCTTTCCTGGTGGACGCCCTTTCCTGGTGGTGCTTCTCAGCTCTCCCTGGACACTGCTTATTCCTCCCCTGCAGCATCAGGTGCAGGATTTTGGCTGAGGTCGCCGTGTCCCCATGCCTAGATGGGGACGCCTGGGCGCAGACCCCCCCACAAGCTCTGTGGAAACGCACCCACGCACTCGCCGTGGTTGGTCTTTCTCACCATCTGGCAGCTTCGTGAAACGAATTCAATTTTTAACAACTATAAATCAGACTTTTGACATTATAAGTAAAGTCATTTGCCACAACCAGATAGTTTTGTCAATTCACCAGACATGTGGTGGCCTCGCCCTCAACAGGCCAGCCTAGAGAGAGCCTCGGTGCCACACGCTGGCCTCAACATGTGAGGGAATGTGGCCCAGACTCAAAGACTCCCTTGGGAACCTGTGCTCTAAGACCACTCAACTGTGAGCTGGTGTCTGGCCACCAGCATCACTCAGAATTGTGTGGTGTGGGTCCCATGTGAGCACTTTGCAGGGGCCATCAGGCATCACTTGTAGCACAGCCTCGCAGACCAAGTGGAATGAAGCTGTGTTCACTCGGGAAGAAAGAGAAGCACCAGACTTTAGTCCACCATCTCTGCACTGTCCACGGCCCACTGCTCATCGCCTCCCCACTGTCCACTGCCCACCATCCCCAGTGTTTAATGCCCACTGTCTACCCACTGCCCACTGCCCACTCTGACATCTCTCCACTATCTACTGCCCACCGTCCCCCCACTGTCCACTGTCTCCCCACTGCCTACTGTCCACCGCCCCCTCCCGCTCCACCATCTTCCCACTGTGCATTCCCAGGGTCTGCCCACTGCCCACACACAAGTCTGCATTCCCAGCCAAGAGACACAGCCACAAAGCCAAGTGCATTTTGTGCATCAGGGCTGGGTACTCTCCTGGCTGGTCCCCAAAGCAGCATCACCCGCACACAGAGCTCTGTGGTCCTGTGGACGGTGTTGCTCAGAGAAGGCGGAACAGACCTACCTCAGCCTCCTGTGCTGTGGCTGTGGCTGACAGAGCTGGCTTTGGGCCCCGTGTCTCAGAGGCCCAGCCCTCCCCATGTCCATGAGCCCTAACAGCAAAGCCAGACAGCAGGGCAGCCCCCGTGGGATCCCCTGGGTGTCGGAGACACGCACCCCCTTCCCCCCCGCTCCCATCACCGCTGGGAAAGCTGCCATCACCTTTTCCATACGGATCCAGGCTCACTTTGAAGATGGAGAGCAAGGTTTGGGACTGGGGTCTCTGGGCGCCATCCCCAAGTGAGTGGGTGGGTGTGTGCGAGATGGGTGTTCCCAGGACCCTGCAGACCCAAGTTACCATCTGTGCATGACTGCCTGAGTTTGCAGCCATGCTAAGTTTTCAATGAGCCGACGCTCTAATTATCCTCAGGACTAAGTGACTCAGGGTAATTAGCCTTTTGTCAAACCTGCAAAGAATTTTAAACTCCTTTTTATTTAAGTAACGGAAGCCAGTTCCTGCCCCCTCCCAGAGGTTGACGTTGTTCTAATGGCGTAAGGCTTCACGGAACGAAAACATGTGCAAACACGCTTGGGGACAGCCCAGAGCAGCCCAGGACACGGAGGGCACGTGTTGCTCCCAGACACACACACACACACACACACACACGGGGACAGCCAAGAGCAGCCCAGGACAGGGAGGGCACGTGTTGCTCCCAGACACACACACACACACACAAACACAAACCAGCATCAGGGGGACAGCCCAGAGCTGCCCAGGACACAGAGGGTACATGTCGCTCCCAGACACATACATGGGGACAGGCCAGAGCAGCCCAGGACACAGAGGGTACGTGTCATTCCCGGACACACACATGGACACGGAGGGTTTGTGTCATTCCCGGACACACACGGGGTCGCTGGAGTGTTTGTGTCATTCCCGACACACACGGGGTCACGGAGGGTTTGTGTCATTTCCTGACACACACATGGGGTCGCGGAGTGTTTGTGTCATTCCCAGCGCCGGAATTTCAGCAACGGCGACTTTCCTTCAGCTTCTCTGTCTGCATCTAGAAGCAGCGTCCCTCCGACCACCCTTCCCAGCAGTGGTTCCTGTGTCAGCCCCACGCACCACGGGGACTGCAATGACTGAAGCTTCTCACGTGGATCCAAGGAGCCACACGGGAGGGTTGGCGACAGACACTCAGCCCCGCCTCGTCCCGCCCTGAGTGCCCAGAGACCCAGTCTGCGTCCTTCCCTACAGGAGCCGAGAGGCCCCTCTGCTCCAAACTCAGTTTCTTTGTCCAGTTTAGGGCAGAGTTGGGGCCAGTTCTCCCACTGGCGTGATACTGATTTCCCTAAAGCAAACCACTGGTGCTGGTACTGGGAACGGGAGAAGGAGCTGGAGGGTCACGGCGGGCAGCAGTTTACTAATGACCTTTGGTCTGGCTGCTTGCAAGGCTGGTAAACAATACTCTGCCATGCATGGGATGGTCAGGAGGAAAGTCCTGCATCTGGACTACACCAACCAACGCCTCGAGGAGTGACCGTCTGACACACCGCTAACATACGAGCATTTACAAAACTTGGAAAATGTTAAAAATGAAGAAACAAAAATCATTTCTGATTTCTTTTTCCCGCGATGCCACAATTTACCGTCCCGTGAAGTCTCTGTATGTTTCGCTGTCATTGATCTATGCGCCTCTGGCATCAATCTCTTTGTTCCATGCCCCATTTATCGACACATCCATCTATATTCATCTCTATCTGCACGTCTAAATCCACGGACTCTGCTGCATGTTGGCTCAGGAATGTTCCCCTTTTGCTCACGCTTTATTTTCTCTCAGCTATAAGCCGTGGCTCTCAGGAGATACTCCAAGGACCAGCCTGAGCCTAGATGGTCACTGCAAGTTCCTTCCCTACAGGGGACATGCTGGTCACGTGGGAATGCAACATTACAGCTGAACCCTGCTAAGAAAGGCCGCCCCTCCCTGAGTCTGAACCATCAGCCCCACTGAGCTCCGAGCTGTGCTGCCAGAGACGCTGAAGATGGCACAGAGCCGCTGATGCCCCTGGAAGGGAGACACGTGTCCACGCCGCACTGCCCCACCACCTGGCAGAGACTCTCCACCCCCTTGGAGCACTTGGAGGGCTTCACTCCTCGTGTCCAAGATCCCGGAGAGCACGGCTGGGGCTGGCCCGCACCCGACAGTACCAGGCTTCCCTGGGGCACAGGGCCCTTGAGGGTGTCAGCTTGGTGAGGTACGCCCATGACCTCAGAGTCCCAAGCATGGACGAGTGGCCCCGGAAAAGCAGGCGCATGAAAGGGAGGCTGACATTGGCCACGTGAGGAACAGCCAGTTTCTAATTTCACCGTGCGTGGCATATGGGACAAATAGAAAATGACTCTTGGTTTGCTTTTTAGGGACATGAGCTGAGAGGGAGAGAGAAGGTGCTTAGGACAGGGCTAGCGATTCATGCAGCTTCTTCTGGGTCTGTGGAAAACGCAATGGCAGATGAGAACGCCGGCAGGGAGACAAACGTGGGCCCCCTCGAGGAGTGAGAAGACGGTCCCACGTGCTTCCAAAGCTCTGGAATTATTGAGGCGGCAACAAGCGTATACTCAGCTGGTCCCAGGGAGACATGTGGTGTCATTTCCAGGCTGTGACAGTCAGTCCAGGCTGGCCAGGGGAGAATCTCTGCCCACCGGGTTATTCACCTGAGACCAAACACAAGCTGTGGACTAAGAGAGACAGTGACGATTGGTGATAAAAACGGACCATGCCGCAGTGACCCTCACGGCTGAGAGGCCAAGACTGTGTTTTCACAAGAAAAGTATCAGTAGGCCTGGAGTTCTGTTCCTGGCTTTAGTTACCTAGTTTAGAGTTTGCTGAAGTGTCTTAATTTCGTGTGTGACATTCCATTGATCTCTTGCATAGCATCAATATTTGTAAACAGGGGTTTCTTTCTATTTTTCCATTAAGAGATTTTCTCTCGTCTCTACAATGACTTTCACTAAAGACCCACTTTCCGTGGCTAGGTTCTAATTAGCAGAGCACATTCTCTGGGAGTGTCCGGTCTCACCAGTGACCGCCCTTATCTGGCCTCTGCAGATGGACGTCGTCTGGAAATGGACCATTCTGAGGTCTATGGGCAGAGCCGCTGGGTCCTTTTAAGAGCGGAAAAATCAATCACCTCACAATAAGACATCGATAACCCCAGGAACTCTGACGCTCCCCACTCGGGAGAAGAGTCCCTAAATGAGAGTTGCATTTCCTCTCCCGAAGAAAACCCTGAGTCAGGAACCACTTAGGGCAGCTCCTAGAAAGCCCGAGCCCCAGGCGAAGCCGACCACAGCTGTGGATCCCAGGAATGAGCTCCTGGCCTCGGGTTCCGCTGCCAGTCCTCCCTTGAGCGGCCCCGATCCCAGGTAACACCGGGCAGCCTCCCTTGGGACACGGCCTGGCTCCAGGAGGCTCCAACAGTGTCTGGCCTGGCTCAGCCCAGAGCTCACTGCTGTGTCTGCGACGCTTCATCTGTGGGTTCCCTCACTGGGCACTTCTGGACAGGCTCCGCCACCAACACATCTTCAGGGCAGGGAGGAGGAGCCACACCTGAGGGTGTTCAGGGACTGCTGTGTTCGACAGGGCTGCTGAGGGCTGGAGGTGACGGAGGAGATGGAGGAGAAGGAGGGGTCTAGGCCCCCTGCAGGTTCCGTGAGTGAGAGGTGAGCTTGGAGACAGGCGCACCCACACCCACTGCCCTCTGCAAGAAGTGGCTGACACAGACCGTGCATCAGGTCAGGCCGAATCTACTCCTTCCACACAGGGGTGAAGAGCAAAGCCCTTCTACACAGGGGTGAATTCACCCTCGAGGCGGGCCTTACAGCTGGAGAAGGGGAGACCAGGCACAGGCCACGGAGACCCTCCCAGTTCCCCACTCCTGCCTACTGTACCCCTCAGTTGGCGCTGATCAATAGCCCATGGAGACCAGGGTCACAGGTGGGAATGGCCCAGCCTGGGGCTGTGCAGGTCCCTCTTTGTCCACAGTTTGCTTCAGGGACTGGGGGATACTGGGAATTCACCCCGGAACCCAGTAGCCAACAACTGTCTTGCCTCCGAAACTGCCTCAGAACAGGCATCAGAAATGCAGAGCCCTGGTATCCCACAGAACCCCACATGGGTCCCCGAGCACCCCATAGGGCCCCTAACACTGTCATAAGGTCCCCAGCACCGCCCTAGGGTCCCCCAGCACCACCCTAGGGTCCCCAAGCAACCCATAGGGCCCCCCAGCACTGCCTTTGTAGCTTATTCAGTCACCTAACGGGACCCCTGTTTGATCCCCAGCACCACACGAGATTCCCTGAGCCCCACCAGAATGAGCACAGAGCCAGGAGCAAACCCTGAGCACAGAGCCAGGAGCAAACCCTGAGCACAGAGCCAGGAGTAAACCCTGAGCACAGAGCCAGAAGCAAACCCTGAGCACAGAGCCAGGAGCAAACCTTGGGTACAGAACCAGGGGCAAACCCTGAACACAGAGCCAGGAGCAAACCCTGAGCACAGAGCCAGGAGCAAACCTTGGGTACAGAGCTAGGAGTGACCCTTGAGTGCCACTGGTAGGGCCCAAAAGCCAAAACCCAAACCAAACCAAACATCCCAGAACCACCTTAATAGAAATTCAAAGTTATCTGAATTACTATCTTCCACCAAATCACAAATCTTCTTCCCTTCTAGATTCTTCATTTCAGAAGTCGAAAAAATTAGACAGGCTTGGGGATTTAGGATTTATCTAGCATTTAAATCACTGACAGTCATTGAAGAGCTACTTACAAACCAGGAAACCCATATATGATTTAGAATTTGCTGAAAGAAAAAAATGAGAATGGTAACAAAGAAAGCCTTCCTTAATTCAGAGCTGTGCTCATTAACGGGCCCCTCTTAATATTTCATGGACCGCCTCTTCCCACTTACTTTAAAATATTTCTCTAATGGAGACTGGCAAACACACCATGCTCCTATGAGTAATGAAAAATTCAAATGTATTTAGGGGAAGATCTTCAGCTGTAATTCAAATAATGTTGCTTAAATGTTTCTAAAAGGGCCTCTGAGCTTGGGCTGCAGGTAAGATTCCCGACTGGGGAGGGTCTCCCCGAGCAGAGCAGAACAGTGGGGGGACGAGGCTGCCTGCTAGGCTGGGGGCGGGCGCCATGGGCAGCGGTGACTGTCACCCACACTAGGAGCAGACACGGCTCCCACCCACAAAGCCAGGCCGGCCAGTCGAGGAGAAACCAGGAGAGAGGGGCCGGCCGGGCTGTCCATTAGACCAAACAGGGGCCTCATGGTTCTCATGGGGGGGTCCGCTTCATCAGCAGAGAACTTTCCAGGGCTTACCCTCGTGTCCAAGGTGCCTGCAGGCTGGATTTAACCAATCATTGCCGTGCTGCGTTCCCTGACTTACCCAGCGTGGAGCTAGAACGCTTCCGGGAAATGCAGTAACTTAAACTTTGGCCTTCACAGCCACATCCAATGCGCAGACTGACACACAGCCTGCCGGGCATTGCACAGAATCTGAGGAAGCATCTTAGTTCCCAAGAGAGTCTGGAAAACTCGCTAGCACATCCGTGTGCACCGGGGATGCTTCTAGAACCATGGAATTGACTCCAATTATGGAAAGCCTTGCTTTAAAATGTGAAGGAGATTTTACCGGAAAATTTATGATTCTGTGGGGCTCAGGGTTGTGGCAGTTATTACATTACTTTCTCTGCGTGTTTTTCCTCTCAGAAGTCAGTGGACTAGTCATGTTCACTTCAACTGCGTGTTTCCCCAATCATCTGAAAACAATTGAAGTCAACCTTGTATTTAAGAGACAGTAGAATCACCTTTACGCAATCACAAAATACTTCATAAGGAAAATATGATTGAAAGCTTGGTCGCCTGCGTCTGAACACAACCGGCCTTTACTGGCCTGCTAAAGTCTCCAGGGGACCAGTGAGTCAGGCGGACAAGGGAAGCCACGTCTATACTGAGTGAAGAAAGCTGCCTCTAAGAAACTCAGAGGGGAAAACTTTGCCAGGGCCAATGGTTGGGCCGCATATAATTTCCAACCGAGTCTTAATGATTTTTCTACATCTCAAGTTGAAGAAAGCACATATTTAAAAATGAAGAATGAGGAACTAAAAGAATGCCATCAATGTCAAGAACTTTTATTTATTTGCTTTTATTCTTCACTGTGGGCCATGCCCAATGGTGCTTGGGAGCGATCTGAGCTTCATGTCAGGGGGTGGCTCCCAGTGGCATTTGGACGAAGTGGTGTAGGAATCCCACCTGGCACCCAGCGACCTTCCATGTGCGAGGCAGTCATCCGCTGTGCCCTCTCTCAGGCCGCTTTATTTTATCTTTACTTTAATATGGGCAGGGACCATGCTCAGTGTTGCTCTGAGCTTAGCTCCTGGCTCTCTGCTCAGGAATCACTCATGGCGGTGCTCAGAGGACCATATATGGGGACAGGGGATCACACCTGGGTCAGCTGTGTGCAAGGCAAGTGCCCTGCGTGACTCTGGCTCCCCTTTCCTGTTTTGCTTTTCTATACCTGGTGGTTCTCGTCACCATGGCAGTGCTCCAGGGCACTGTGTGGTACCGAGGATTAAATCAGAGTTTCCACTCGGCTTGATGTGCTCCAGCCCTGAACTTTCTCCTTGGCCCATTCATGGACTTTCTGATGACTAACATGGCAGGAGCGAACAGACCCAAAAAAACAGATAAAGACCTAGAACATATATGAGGTTTGTCAGGAGACAAGGGCCAGAGAGAAAGCACAGTGGTCAGAGCTCATCTTGTATGTGGCCGACCCTGGTTCCATTCCCCAGTACCAAATCAGACCCCTGGGGCCCGCCAGCTGTAAAGAGCATTGAGTGGCTGAGTCTCTCGCATCTGAGAAAGGGTCAGGATGGCGCCTGCTCATGTGCCAGTGCCAATTTGTCCTCGAGATCAGCGACTGGAGGCCACAGGGACCTCATCCAAGAGGACCACATGTGGCATAAATGGGGCCACAAGATTAGGCGCCAAGAAGCAGGAGGCCAAGGAAGGGAACGATGGCGGACACAAATGCTGAGGAAAGTTCTCCGTGATGATAGTTTCATCACCACGAGGACCCCTGGTTCTCGCCTGCGAGGCCGATGTTTCGGGGCTGCGTGCTCGCCTCCTGGTCCTCTTCCGTGAGGCCGATGTTTCGGGGCTGTGCCTTCTCACCCCTATCCTTGTCCGAGAGGCCGATGTCTTGGGACCAAATGTCCTCACTACACCGTGGCACTGTGTGGCTGCCTGGCAGCATCTGGTAGAAACGAGCCAGGATATGCCAGGAGCAGAAACCGTCTGCTCTTTGCCCACGGGTCTCACTGTCTCAGTGGGGGCGTGAACTGTCATGAGTGTGTGACCTCTGACCTTGTGAGGGGTGGGGATGGTACAGGGCAGACTGCGGCACGAGAGAGGCTCAACACGGAGCAGGGGCACGGCGCAAGGCGGAGAGCGGCAAGTGAGAACAGCCTGATCAGAGTCTGAGCAGAGAGGGGTGTCGGGGAACACACCCGAGAAGGTGGCCGGGAGCCTCCCGGCGTGTGGGATGAGCCCAGATCAGATTGGTCCCTTGAAGGCACTGCAGAAAGCAGCAGGACTTACAAAGCCCTGGGGATTGGGGAGAGAGCTGGGGGCCGCCTTGCAGCCTCGGATACACAGAGTGCGAGAAGACAGACTTAACCCAGTGCAGGCGAGTGGGAGTAAGTCCACGCAGATGCCTGTGGGCTCGATGGACGCCAAGGTCACATGCCTGTAGCAGCCAAGGACCCTGTATCAGACACGTGGACCCCCAAGATCCCACGCCCATAGCATCCAGCATCCAAGGTCCCTGTATCAGACATGAGGACCCCCAAGATCCCACGTCCACAGCAGCCAAGGTCCCTGTATCAGACATGAGGACCCCCAAGATCCCACGTCCACAGCAGCCAAGGTCCCTGTATCAGACATGAGGACCCCCAAGATCCCACATCCACAGCAGCCAAGGTCTCTGTATCAGACACGTGGACCCCCAAGATAGCACGTCCACAGCAGCCAAGGTCTCAAGGTCTCTGTATCAGACACGCGGACCCCCAAAATCCCACGTCCACAGCAGCCAAGGTCTCTGTATCAGACACACGGACCCCCAAGATCCCACATCCACAGCAGCCAAGTTCCCTATATCAGACACGCGGACCCCCAAGATAGCACGTCCACAGCAGCCAAGGTCCTTGTATCAGACACGCGGACCCCCAAGATAGCACGTCCATAGCAGCTAAGGCCCCTGTATCAGACGCACGCACCCCCAAGATGGCACGTCCACAGCAGCCAAGGTCCTTGTATCAGATGCATGGACCCCCAAGATCCCATGTCCACAGCAGCCAAGGTCCTTGTATCAGACGCATGGACCCCTGCTTGTCTACAGCCACCACTGAGGAAGCCCCAGAGGCCCCTTGGCGTCGCCTCCCCCCCTTCCAAAGACTCTCTTTCTCCAGGTAGAAATCAACCCAGCAGAAAGCGAAGCTCTCCGCCTACTTGCACTCATCACCAGTGCCAGCCCTAAGATGCTCAGCCCGCTGGGCATGTGCTCATGACCCAGGTCCCCGCCTCCGCGCTGGAGCCACAGCCTGGACTCACCCTGCCCGCGTAGTGCAGGACCGTGAAGGCTGTGCCCGGCTCCCGGCGGCCACATTCCCGTTCCCGTCCTGCAGCGCAGAGCACACGGCGTGGACACTGGGGCGGTCCAGCAGGCTCTGCAGCTTCCCGGAGAGGTTCGCCTCTGCCGACCACAGCATGTGAGTCTCTTCGTCCAGTAAAGAGAAAAATCCAGATGGCTTCTGAAAGGGAAGAAGAGAGATTTGATTTTTTTTCTTCTACGGCTCAGTCTGGATGTCTGTGGCATGCCCAGCGATGGCTGCTGGTGCAGTTTCATGAGGTTCCCGTGAGTGAGAGAATACAGGTGTGTCTGCTTCCAGCACACGCCCTGTAGGAACTCGGAAGGAACAGCGGTTGCATGGGTGGGTGAGTGAGTGAGTGCAGCAGCCGTCCGGGCCATGAAGACACCGGAGCTTATTCAAATATTTTTTATCTTACCACTGAAAAGTCCATCTCCAGGAAGAGCTGTCATTTTCCTTGACCTAAAATGGCAGTCCAGCACTTTATGAAGGTTGTAAGGCAAGTGAAGGAGGGACAAGAGAACCTACTGGGCATGCAGCTGAAAGAACTGTGACCAAAATCCACTCCACCCAGAGAAGTGACCATGATTTTGCAAATTTAGAGCCAGAAAGCGGAGCCAAACCCTGTAGAACCCGGTGCAGAAATCAGGCAGTTCTCAGCCAGGAAGACAAAGACAAACGCAGGGTTGGACGAAAATCTGGATGGAAATCAACATCAGGCACAAGGGCAGGGCCGGGAACTGCCCGCTCTGGGACCTGCCACCATCCGGACCACGGCGCACGTCCCAGTTAAGGCTCCGAGGCTCTTTTCCAAGGACAGGCAGTGGCTTTGCAGGAAACACGTTTTCCAAGCATCCGCCTGTGTATCATCTGGGCACTAGGACACCAAGACCGCGTTTGCTCTCTGGATGTTAGATGAGGCTGCAGAGGAACAGCGGTCGGGAAGCAGCAGGCCCGGAGGACGGGGCACTGCCGAGAGGGTGTGTGGTCGGTGCCTGTGTCTGCCTCGGGATGGAAGGTCCCCTGGGGAGGCCACCCTGGGTGTCACCTGCACGTGCCGCCCACAGGCAGGTCTGGAGGGAGTCTGGGCACCTGAGCACTGGTGGAGAGTCTAGGTGGGCAGCTCCCTCAGGGGCGCCCGGAGACCCGCTCACCGGGCATGAACTCACAGCTTGCAGGTCCCGATGACAGAAGCAGAGAGCGTGTGGGTGTGCTGACCGCCCCATTCTGGTACAGGCTGTCCCTGTACTTGGGACATCTTTGCAAGCCATTGATTGCATGTTTCCACAAGGAGGCACCAGAAAGCTCCACTGTCATTTCCAATCACGTCCCTGTCACAGGCCTTTCAGAGACGGATCCCGAGGACAGCGCTTAGGGGACAGAAGGGCCTTCCCTGCGCTCAGAGCAGCAAGCGGGAGAGGAGCTGGGCCTGCCTTTCCGTGAGCAGAGGAGGGAAGGTCGGAAAGGTCATGGCCAGCATGAGGACGCTCTTCCGTCGTCCTCAAGCAGGTGTGACACGTGCTCTGGGGCCACGACTATGGGGCATTGGAGGGGCGGGGTGGGCTTCTTCTGTACCTGCTGGACAAGAATTCTGGCCAGCTGGTAGCAGGGACAAAAGTGTCTCACAGTATTTGGAAACTGCGTAAAACAAAGCATCTCAGCATCAACATGTACGGAACGAAACAGCAGGTAACTACAAACGCCTTCCATGAGCAGAGTCCATCTCAGCCGGTGTCCAAGGGCCTCAGAAGCTCTGCCCAGCTCCACACCTGCCCTCCCACTCTTTAACAAGACCGTTTCTAGGTGAGGGTTCCAGATTCGTCTAGAGATACTGAGACAGAGACTCCGTTGCAGTGCAGGAGCACGGAGGGAAGGCAGCGGCTCCAGGAGCACTGCAGGAAGGCCACCAGGAGTACGGAGGAAGGCAGCGGCCCCAGGAGCACTGCAGGAAGGCCGCCAGGAGCACGGAGGAAGGCAGTGGCCCCAGGAGCACTGCAGGAAGGCAGCGGCTCCAGGCTGCTCTGAAGCAGGTTCTGCAGCGTGCAGCATCCTCCCCATCTGCCCTCTACGGACTCAGAAATGCTGGCCATGGAGGAGCTATTGCATCGCTTTGTTGTCTTGTTGGCCTCGCTATAATTTTAGAAATGTTAGTTTTTACGCTGGGTATGTATCATGTGTGAAGATCTCAGCGTTTCCGATGCTCAGTAGCTCTAGAGCAACTGGACGGTGCCTGCTCGCCCGACACACAAGCAATCCTTTCAACGGCCTTCAGGAAAAGGCCCCTCCATCAGCCTGCAAAGACTGAAAAACCCTTGCGAGGCAGATGAAGAGCCCTGGAAATAGAGTCCTTTGTCCGCAGTCTATTAAAATGCGCGCAAGCTCTAAAGTATCTAATTATATGGTATGAATACCTGGAAGAAGAAATCCAAAACTCCAGTCTGGCTTCCAGGAGAATAAGCTGTTTCCATGGCGACTCCCTCTTGTACACAGTCTGTTTGCTCCTGGAGGAAAAGCACCTCGTTGACGTACTGATGCATCTTCTCGTTGGTCACGTTGACGCAGAGCTATTGTGGGCGAGAGACACAGGTCACAAGCGGCCGTGGCCCTGCAGGCAGCTGCTGAGCCCCCTGACGCAGAAGCCCCCAGTCCTGACGCTGCGGGGTGCAGGCACTGACTCCCTGAAATCCTGACTTTGTGAGCCGCACCCACAACCTTCCACGGACCTAATGGTCAGCTCAGCTGCTAAGTGTGTGTGGAGTGTGTGTGTGGGGGGGCAGCTGCTAAGTGTATGTGGGGGACCGGCTTCCAGTGAACGGCTACAGTGTTGACAAACAGGCGGCCACAGGAAGGCATCTCAAACTGTCAGCATGAAATATTGATTGTAACATTGTAACATGATCACAGCAAGAGCTAAAGGACTGAGTTAACTGGCAAGATGCGGGATTATACGACCTCTCAATTTAAGACTATTCCAGAGGGAGTCCCCTGGGCTGTGGGCTGCAGGGGAAGAGAAGGTCAACTATGAAGACATGGTGCTGTAATAAAAAGTATATATATAAAATGTGTATATATAACATATACAATGCATATATATATGTTCCAACATCCGGACTCCACAGCTCGTCAGAATTCCACCCAAGAGATAAGCTGATCTCTCCCTGTTGCACATGCTGCTTTGCGGTCGTGCAGTTCATCAGTAAATGCATGAGATGAGAGCCTACTACCGGCAAGCTACCCGTGTCGTATTTTATATGCCAAAAACCAGTAACAATTATGGACCTTATTCCCATGACCTGATGGAATGGTTTGAGGTTCTTCATGTTCCTGGAGCAAGCAGATGCCCTTGGGCTACACTAGCATGAGACAGGACATATGGAGATGTTACTGGTGCCCGCTCAAGCAAATCGATGAACAATGGGAAGGCAGTGATACAAGTGATATATATGTATATATATATGTGCATACATATGTAATATGTATGTATGTATATATGTATATGTATGTATGTATGTATGTATGTATGTATGTATGTATAGAACTACTTCTTGCAGTCCTGAGGCTCACATGTGGAAATCACATCCCAGAGCAGTGCCCAGGCCTGGACCATACTGGGAAATTAGCTGTTCACCACCTCTGGTGCCCCGTGTGGCCCAATGACACCAGCACCCAATTTTCCTGCCTGTTCCCTCCCCTTGGTTGACCACGGCCCGGCTTTAGCATGAGGCCTGTGCTCTCTTCCACGTGAACGCACCAGCTCCACAGGAAATCACAGTATTTGCCTTTCCCTGTCAGATTTATTTCTCCAAACACAGCACTCTCTACCAATTAAGGTCCTCAAAACAAACCTGAAGTCACAGCTGACCCACAAGCTAACAGGAGAGGCCACAGGAATGTTTCCACAGACCGAGAGATCCGTCTCCCACTGGCTGCAGCATCACTAGAGAAATGCCGGCACCGTAAAGCTGAGGCAGGGGGCAGAAACACATGGAGACAACCAGCTCTTTGCAGGAAACCTGCTTTCCTCTGCTGAGGGCACCGAAAACCGGCATTCCGGGAAACAGCGGTCACAGACAGGCGAGCAGAGCTCGGGTAAAGAATATAAACGGAGTCAGCAAGGAGCAAAAGAAGGACCCAGGAATCCTGTTTCCAGATGTCCGAGCTCTTCTCAAAGCAGCTGCTAGCCAGGGGGCTCCCCACAGCCCTTCCCGCCCTCCACGGACTCACTTCCTGTGTCTCGGGCTTCCTGTGTCTCAGGCTTCCTGCGTCTTGGTTTCCTGAACCTCCCGACTCCCTGCGTCTCCCAGGAGAGCATGAGCTGTCCACATGCTGCAGATCTCCAGAGGGGTTTGGGCCCTTCCACAGGGCAGCGCAGGGAAGAGCCTCCTGGATCCAGACCCACATGCATCAGAAGCCTCTTCCCACGGAGCTGCCCTCCCGGGACAAGTGCCCCTTCCGCAGGCAGCCCAGGGCACAGCGCTCATTTCTGCCACCACAGAACCTGTGTGCTGGTGCGATGTGCCAGTATCATGAGATAACACAGAAGGGCTTGGGTTCCGCTGGTTTCTGCCTCTTGGGCTTCCCAGTGAGAATTGGTTTCCGAAAATTCACACAGCGGCGAGTGCCAGGGCAGCACCCAGTGTAACAAGACCCGTGTGCGTGGCTCTGCTGTGCCCTCAGCTGACCGGGCTCTCTACACTTGGGGTCTCCTGTGCCCCCCATCGCTCCCCCAGCCCCTCCAGCCGCCTCTCTCTGGGGTGTCTTCATTCTCTTCTTTCCACCTGATTAGCTAAAAGCGTTCCTCTCTGCTGCCGACAGTTGCTTTCCAAGTGACACAAGCTGGGGTTCTCTAAATATGAACGTTTCTTGGCTCAGACATTTTTCTGATCAACTACAAAAAATATGCAAGTTAGTCGTTCCATTGCGACTCTTGTGAGAGAGGGCACAGTTGCTTGTTTGCTAAAGCAAAGCCACTTAACTAAGGATGTACACCGTGTTTGCAATCTGACCAACAGGCGGATGTGGCATTGGTGTGACCCAAGTCACATACAAACGAGAGACCCGTGCTGGACACCGTCTCACCGGAAGGACAGGAGCTAGATCAGGAGGGAGGACAGGAGCTAGATCACGAGGAAGGACAGGAGCTAGATCAGGAGGGAGGACAGGAGCTAGATCAGGAGGGAGGACAGGAGCTAGATCAGGAGAGAGGACAGGAGCTAGATCAGGAGGGAGGACAGGAGCTAGATCACGAGGGAGGACAGGAGCTAGATCAGGAGGGAGGACAGGAGCTAGATCAGGAGGGAGGACAGGAGCTAGATCAGGAGGGAGGACAGGAGCTAGATTGGGAGGGAGGACAGGAGCTAGATCAGGAGGGAGGACAGGAGCTAGATCAGGAGGGGAGGACGAGCTGATCACGAGGAGGACGGGCTAGATCAGGAGGGGAGGGACAGGAGCTAGATCAGGAGGGAGGGACAGGGCTGTCGGGGGGGACGCTGAGCAGGAGGGAGGACAGGAGCTAGATCACGAGGAAGGACAGGAGCTAGATCAGGAGGGAGGACAGGGAGCTTGATCAGGAGGGAGGACAGGGAGCTAGATCAGGAGGGGAGGACAGGAGCTAGATCAGGATGGTGCCCTCACACCCATCCTCCTCTGCAGACCGGCTGCCCTGTATGGAAGAACACAGCGACCTGCTGCTCTCACTGTCACTGAAATGGAAAACCGACATTTCTGAAAACTGTTGTGAGAGAAGAAAACATGCATTTACAAACTCATTTCATGAGCACTGAGAAACACTCCCTTAGGTCTTCCATCCCCTTTCAATAAGGTGGAAATTGTCAATGCTGGGGTGGGGGGGTGTGACAAGAGCCACCCAAGACTGTTCTATGCTGGAGGAGGTATCAAGAGCCACCCAAGACTGTTGGCTGTGGGTGAAATATCTGCAGTAAATGCGCAAACATGGCGGCTCCACGGAGTGCAATGTGGGGAGACGCTTCTATTGGGCACACACCAAATGCTCTGGACTCCGATGTTAGAAACGCATCGAACCATTTAAAGAAGCCACTAGGTGTATCTTGGCAGTCTGACGGACAAACAGGTGGAGAGGCTGAGCCCACAGCTGACGGAGATTGTTCTGGAAATGAGTGCTGAAGCCTCACAGAAGAGTGGCACCCATTGGCTGCTGCTCCGGGCACAGGGGGCCTCGTGGGGACCCTCCCCTCCTCCTTCATGGCTTGTCCAGGAATGACACTGGGCCGAGAGCATCTAATACACCTGAATTCTGTGTCTCTTTTGCTGCTGCTTCCAAGGCCTGTGGTTTGGGAGGTCCCAGGGCCCGCGCCCTGCTCCACTGCCGCTTTCTCTGTGCCTCACCTGCAAAGCATCATCATGGCAGGCCTTTGCTCTTTCATTTATATTTTAGTTTATTTGGGTGGGCGCTGGCTCCTACATGGCACTCAGGGAGGTCCAGGGGTCTGACTGAAAGGACCCTGCAGTGTTGGGGGTTGTCTGGGTCACCCCGGCAGTGCATCGGGCATAGGGGATCACGAGACCTGGAGGGCTGCCCCCGCTGATGCCCAGGGAGTGAACCTGGGCTGATGCCCCTGTGGGAGCCCTGGCCCTGGAACAGCTCTTCAGCCCTTGCTAGTAGCCGCCTGAGTCGCTGCTAGTTCTCACGATGGTCCTGGCTGTGCTTCCCCGCTAGGCCGGAGCCTACCTGGGAGTCATCTGGAGTGGAGCTGGAGGGAGTCACCGTCCCTCTCTCCCTTTAGGCTTCAGGAAGGTCCAGAGGGCAATGCCAGTCTCTGGCAGAAAGAGACGAGATCTGGCCACAATGACTCAACCTGGGACTCATAGTAAATGTGGGGCCACCCACACCAGCCAGGGAGCACTGGCAGGGAGCACTGGCATTTCAGAGCTGCAGCTGGATGCTGTCTGAGACTGTCAATATTGTGCCACCTGATCTCTGCACTCTGGAGAAGGGAAATGGCTACCGATCGATGACTGCCCCACAGAGCCGCCTAGACAGCGGTGCCCGCTGAGAAGCCCAGGACTGGACTGAGGGTCTGCCAGCCTGCATGGCCGCGGCCTTTCTGGAAAAGATACGCTGGGCCCTCGCATCAGGCAGGAGGCTGAGCACCATTACAGGAGGGTCCCTGCCACTTTCCAAACTCAGTCTGACGTCATCCAATGGGAACCTTTTAAAAGACTTTCCCTGTTCTAAGCCAAAGATGTGTTGTCTGAACCATGGAGACAAGAGATGCTGGTGTTTCGTGGGTCTCAGAGCCCTGGCTGGGGAGGCGGAGGGACGTCTCACTGGTATTGTACCCTCACCGAGAAGAGGACAAAAGTCCCCTGCCATCAGGGTTCTGGCTGGCCTCCTGGCCCTGACACCTATTGCTGGCTGTTCTGGGAACGTATGTGGGTGAGCAACCCGAGCTGTGCAAGTGCAGAGTGGGACTTTGCGTGCAAGCGCCTCTGCGTGTGGAAGCCCAGACCTACGCCATCACCCGAGATCCCACCATCTTCCTCGCCTGCGGCAGGCAAACGCCCGTGCTCCTGTTCTCAGCTCCATGCCTCAGCGTTGAGCTGGGGTTCACCCGGCCCCAGAGTTTCCTCTCCTCTCTCAGCATCGAAGCGTGTGGAGGAAAGGTGTTCTTCACGGGTGACAGCGAACAATTACTAAGTACTGCTTAATTAGCATGCAGTGTTCTCTGATGAAAATACATGCTGGGGACATTAAGTGCTGTTGCTAACTGGTTTAATAATAAAAATTATGCGCCCCTTGAAAACACTCGTTAGCGACAGAACATCACTGCTTATCCAGATGGCCCGCCGTTTGTATTAACGACAAACCTAATTTCTTGAGTAAATTTTCGCCAACTGTTCTGCCTTTATTTTTATTACTCAGTGAAACAGATCCAAGGCAAAAAAATATAATAGAGCATGACACCGACATCACGGCACGGAAGTCGGAGGCTAATTAACACCGACCCGCGGCTGGCGGCGCGCCGGCTGTTTGCAGCTCACAATCCGTTACACTCTGGAAGTCGCTACCTGGGCTCGACCCAAAGCACTTAGAGCAGAGCCAGGCCCAGGCCCCAAAGGGTGGCCCTGAGCCCTCCCAGAGATGCGGAGACAGGTGAGGGGTGCACAGACCCTTCTCCAGCTGACTTGCTCATCAATGCGCATGTTTCTCTGAAGGCGACCAGGCACCAGCAGTGGGCGGCCCTTTGGACGTAGGTATTTCTCAGGCACACACCACAGGGCATCAGCTGTCCCCCAATGTGCCCTGTCTGTGATCTGATCTCACACACGACATGGGTGAGGAGCCCGGAGAGAGCTGCCGCAGGGCTCCTCCGTGGTCCTGGGCATATGGCGTTGCCGTGGGCCCCCCCTTCATGGCCAACGCTCCTCCGGGGAGACAGTCTCCGCCCCACAACTGCTCTGGGCAAGTTTCCCAACAAATCACTTATCCCTGACTTCCGCACATTTGCTCCACAATGGCAGGGTGGTGGGGTTAGGGGTCCACGCTGCTATTGTGGCCGGGTCTGCTCTGGGTCTCTGGGAGTTGGGGAGATGTCCCCTGTCTGTGGATCCTTGTGGAGCCTTCCAGAACGTTCTCTCCCTGAGCCGCCACACTGGGCAGAGCACTGACCACGGAGCCTGGGGTGCTTGGAGCCGCAGTGCTCAGGGTTCAGCTTTGCAAATCGGGGGAGCTCCGTCCTGGCCAGGGGGACACCAGCTACCTCCTGGCCTCCCCAGCAGGATTTCCGGCCCCCTGTCCTGAGGAGATTCAGAATCTCTCCAAACAAGGTGCTGCCTGTGGGCGTGGCTTTGCTTTTCTCCTCATCTGGCAACTTCCCCAGAGGAATTTCTTTGCTGGCTTCTGCTACTCAGACAACAGAGACACAAGATAAAAGCACTGATGGGTGAAACCATATTCCCCTCACTGCCTGGGGAGGGGCAAAGGCCAAGGCAAGAATCAGCCAGGGGGCTCGCTTTACTGCCACGGTGTGAGGGCGGAAAGTCATCGGGACCTACCCCCATGAGGAAGGAAGCCTGGACTGTGTCCAGACATGCTCCCACAGCCGCTCAGCGTCCTGCCCCATGGCTGGACATGGTCCCGGCAAACACGCTCTATAGCGTGAGTGCTCTGGGTCTGCGGCTCCTCACTCTCCAGTGAAAAATGAAGGATTTGTTTCGTCACAAGACTTGTTTTAATCAGCCCGCTTTATTCTGCATTTAATCCATTAGTGTGAGGCTAAAAGCAACGGCGAATCTATAATTTCTGCTGGAGTAATTGCACTTTTAAAAACTGTTGTCATTAGCCGAGATTAAACACAGAACTTGGACAGATTTAATAAAAGACTCTTCCTGGTAAAGTCCCACAGGGAGGCGAAGGGGGTCCGGTAGGGGGCAACAGAGGACGAGGGCCCTGGGTCCGGGACAGGGCAGCCACTGAACTCCACCCGGCCCACGGACACACAGCCAGGGTGTCCCTGAAGGATTCAGTAGGGCAGAGAGGAGGATGCAACTTGTGAGCGACCCCCTCTCTGGGCAGGAAGGTCCTTCAGGTGGTAGGACCCAACCTAAAATATGCCACTTCTGAGTCCCAGCACACATGGTCCCCAGCACCCGGGTGTGGCCCCTAAAATCAGGATGTGTCCCTTTTGCTCCCGATATACACCCACCATCATGACCCAGTTTCTGCTCGTCATGGAAATGATACCCTCATTTCCGAAAAATTCTATGCTCTCACTCATCTGTAGGTTATTCAAATTATTTCAGAAACTGCCGTGTCATAGGAGAGGAGCTATTTTAAAGCTGGGCCTGACCTTAACTGACTGTGGCCCTGGTATCTCAACAGGTCACCTGACAGTGGTAGCAGAAACCGACTCCTCATATGGGGTCAGACACTGGTCGGAGACCCCATACAGATGCAGAGCAGTGGGTAACACACAGGCTGATGCAGTGACAGGGATCTGACCTGTGAGGGAGGGGGAGGACCCTGTGAGGACGGACAGCGACTCTGCCCGTGAGGACAGGACAGTGAACTCTCCCCTGTGAGGGGCAGGACAGTGAACTCTCCCCTGTGAGGACAGGACTGTGAACTCTGCCTGTGAGGGGACAGGACAGTGAACTCTCCTGTGAGGACAGGACAGTGAACTTTCCGAGGGGCAGGGACAGTGAACTCTTCCCCTGTGAGGACAGGACAGTGAACTCTCCACGTGAGACAGGACAGTGAACTCTCCCTTGTGAGGACAGGACAGTGAACTCTCCCCTGTGAGGACAGGACAGTGAACTCTCACCTGTGAGGGGCAGGACAGTGAACTCTCCCCTGTGAGGACAGGACAGTGAACTCACCACAGTGAGGACAGGACAGTGAACTCTCCCCTGTGAGGACAGGGTGGCGTCCCTGTGGGGGCAGGACAGTGAACTCTCCTGTGGGGCAGGACAGTGAACTCTCCTGTGAGGACAGGACAGTGACTCCCCCTGTGAGGGCAGGCAGTGAACTCTCCCTGGGGGGCTGGGGGCCGGGGACAGGACAGTGAACTCTCCTCCTGTGAGGACAGGACAGTGAACTCTCCCCTGTGAGGACAGGACAGTGAACTCTCCCTGTGAGGGCAGGACCGTGAACTCTCCCCTGTGAGGACAGGACAGTGAACTCTCCCCTGTGAGGACAGGACAGTGAACTCTCCCCTGTGAGGACAGGACAGTGAACTCTCCCCTGTGAGGGCAGGACAGTGAACTCTCCCTGTGAGGACAGGACAGTGAACTCTCCCTGTGAGGACAGGACAGTGTACTCTCCCCTGTGAGGACAGGACAGTGAACTCTCCCTGTGAGGACAGGACAGTGAACTACCCTGTGAGGACAGGACAGTGAACTCTCCCTGTGAGGACAGGACAGTGAACTCTCCCTGTGAGGACAGGACAGTGAACTCTCCCTGTGAGGACAGGACAGTGAACTCTCCCCTGTGAGGACAGGACAGTGAACTCTCCCTGTGAGGACAGGACAGTGAACTCTCCCTGTGAGGACAGGACAGTGAACTCTCCCTGTGAGGACAGGACAGTGAACTCTCCCCTGTGAGGGCAGGACAGTGAACTCCCCCTGTGAGGACAGGACAGTGAACTCTCCCCTGTGAGGGCAGGACAGTGAACTCCCCCTGTGAGGACAGGACAGTGAACTCTCCCCTGTGAGGACAGGACAGTGAACTCTCCCTGTGAGGACAGGACAGTGAACTCTCCCCTGTGAGGGCAGGACAGTGAACTCTCCCCTGTGAGGACAGGACAGTGAACTCTCCCCTGTGAGGGCAGGACAGTGAACTCTCCCTGTGAGGACAGGACAGTGAACTCCTCCTGTGAGGACAGGACAGTGAACTCCCCTCCTGTGAGGGCAGGACAGTGAACTCTCCCCTGTGAGGACAGGACAGTGAACTCTCCCCTGTGAGGACAGGACAGTGAACTCTCCCCTGTGAGGACAGGACAGTGAACTCTCCTCCTGTGAGGGCAGGACAGTGAACTCTCCCCTGTGAGGGACAGGACAGTGAACTCTCCTCCACTGTGAGGACAGGACAGTGAACTCCCTCCTGTGAGGACAGGACAGTGAACTCTCCCCTGTGAGGACAGGACAGTGAACTCTCCCCTGTGAGGGCAGGACAGTGAACTCTCCCTGTGAGGACAGGACAGTGAACTCTCCCCTGTGAGGACAGGACAGTGAACTCCCTCCTGTGAGGGCAGGACAGTGAACTCTCCCCTGTGAGGACAGGACAGTGAACTCTCCCTGTGAGGACAGGACAGTGAACTCTCCCCTGTGAGGACAGGACAGTGAACTCTCCCTGTGAGGACAGGACAGTGAACCCCCTCCCTGTGAGGGCAGGACAGTGAACTCTCCCTGTGAGGACAGGACAGTGAACTCCCTCCTGTGAGGACAGGACAGTGAACTCTCCTGTGAGGACAGGACAGTGAACTCCCTCCTGTGAGGGCAGGACAGTGAACTCTCCCCTGTGAGGACAGGACAGTGAACTCTCCCCTGTGAGGACAGGACAGTGAACTCCCTCCTGTGAGGGCAGGACAGTGAACTCTCCCTGTGAGGACAGGACAGTGAACTCTCCCCTGTGAGGACAGGACTGTGAACTCTCCCCTGTGAGGACAGGACAGTGAACTCCTCCCTGTGAGGACAGGACAGTGAACTCTCCCCTGTGAGGGCAGGACAGTGAACTCTCCCCTGTGAGGGCAGGACAGTGAACTCCTCCCTGTGAGGACAGGACAGTGAACTCCTCCCCTTTGAGGACAGGACAGTGAACTCTCCCTGTGAGGGCAGGACAGTGAACTCTCCCTGTGAGGACAGGACAGTGAACTCTCCCTGTGAGGACAGGACAGTGAACTCTCCCTGTGAGGGCAGGACAGTGAACTCTCCCTGTGAGGACAGGACAGTGAACTCTCCCCTGTGAGGACAGGACAGTGAACTCTCCCTGTGAGGACAGGACAGTGAACTCTCCCTGTGAGGACAGGACAGTGAACTCCCCTGTGAGGGACAGGACAGTGAACTCTCCCCTGTGAGGACAGGACAGTGAACTCTCCCCTGTGAGGGCAGGACCGGAACTCTCCCTGTGAGGGCAGGACAGTGAACTCTCCCTGTGAGGACAGGACAGTGAACTCCCCCTGTGAGGGCAGGACAGTGAACTCCCCCCTGTGAGGGACAGGACAGTGAACTCTCCCTGTGAGGGCAGGACAGTGAACTCTCCCTGTGAGGACAGGACAGTGAACTCCTCCCTGTGAGGACAGGACAGTGAACTCCCTCCTGTGAGGGCAGGACAGTGAACTCTCCCCTGTGAGGACAGGACAGTGAACTCTCCCCTGTGAGGACAGGACAGTGAACTCTCCCCTGTGAGGACAGGACAGTGAACTCTCCCCTGTGAGGACAGGACAGTGAACTCCCCTCCTGTGAGGGCAGGACAGTGAACTCTCCCTGTGAGGACAGGACAGTGAACTCCCTCCTGTGAGGACAGGACAGTGAACTCTCCCCTGTGAGGACAGGGACAGTGAACTCCCTCCTGTGAGGGCAGGACAGTGAACTCTCCCTGTGAGGACAGGACGGACTCCCCGTGAGGACAGGACAGTGAACTCCCCCCCCTGTGAGGGCAGGACAGTGAACTCCTCCCTGTGAGGACAGGACAGTGAACTCTCCCCTGTGAGGACAGGACAGGAAGCGTCTCCCCCTGTGAGGGCAGGACAGTGAACTCTCCCCTGTGAAGGACAGGGACAGTGAACTCCTCCCCTGTGAGGACAGGACAGTGAACTCTCCCTGTGAGGACAGGACAGTGAACTCCCCTGTGAGGGCAGGACCGTGAACTCTCCCTGTGAGGACAGGACAGTGAACTCTCCCCTGTGAGGACAGGACAGTGAACTCTCCCTGTGAGGGCAGGACAGTGAACTCTCCCTGTGAGGACAGGACAGTGAACTCTCCCCTGTGAGGACAGGACAGTGAACTCTCCTGTGAGGACAGGACAGTGAACTCCCCCTGTGAGGACAGGACAGTGAACTCTCCCTGTGAGGACAGGGACAGTGAACTCTCCCCTGTGAGGACAGGACAGTGAACTCCCCCTGTGAGGGCAGGACCTGAACTCTCCCGGGAAGTGCTCTCCTGTGAGGACAGGACAGTGCTCCCCTGTGAGGGCAGGACAGTGAACTCTCCCCTGTGAGGACAGGACAGTGAACTCTCCCCTGTGAGGACAGGACAGTGAACTCCCCCCTGTGAGGGCAGGACCGTGAACTCTCCCTGTGAGGGCAGGACAGTGAACTCTCCATGTGAGGACAGGACAGTGAACTCTCCCTGTGAGGGCAGGACAGTGAACTCCCTCCGTGCATGCACCTCCCCCCATCCAGGTACATGTTACCTGCCCACCACAGCCCCCACGCCTCGAGCCCTGTGACAGACGCTGGCCCTCGGCACAGTTTCAGTCACTGCTGCTTGAACGCATTCCTAAGTTGACTCAGGCAAATGGGCGCCCAAGATGGGGTCCTGGTGCCGGGCCCAGATTTTAGTGCTTAACTGTCACGGAGGGTCTGCGGGGCGCTTTCCTGCCTGGTGTCCAGTAGTGATCAAGCAGCCCCATTGGGTGTGCCCTGCTGGCCTGGCACCGGGTGCCCTGTGCACCACAGGTGTCTCCCTGGTTCTCAGGGCGCCCGGGAAGGGGCGGGCATGCACCTGTGCTCAGGCTGTCACAGCAGAGATGCTCTCCCGCGGTCTCAGACATGGCCCGGGGGGGTGCCCCTCACTGCTCGCCGCTGTACCTCCCCAGGTGACCTCACATGGTCTACAGACCATTTTATCAGAATGGTCTTTACTATCACACAGTTCCGGAAAAAAAATGAGTTGTGCACAGCAGAAAGAAATGAGACCAGCGTTTCCTTCTGGCTGGACCGGGCTGTGTCTGATACCAGCGTTTCTTCTTGGCTGGACCGGGCTGTGTCTGACCAGCATTTCCTATTGGCTGAACTGGGTTGTGTCTAAAGGAGCTTCTCCACCTTTCCCCGACCCTTGACCCCTCCTTTGGGTTCCCTCCATAACCCCTTGCCCTGTGGGTCTCTAGTCTTCTGCTATTACCCCACTTATGTGATTTCATCTGTAGCCCAGTGGCTATGATGGGGCCCATGGTACCCCACGTGAGAAGGCTGGTCTGAGACAACCTCCATGAGAGGTCATGGACCGAAGCTTTGAGAGCAATGAGGGTCCCGGCTGCCCTGAGACTTTCTTCAGATGTCTCATAGGTCACACTTGTCCCTTCTCCTAGCAGTGGTCAATCACCTTCTGAAGGAGCATCTGTCCTTGCTCTACTGGCACTATTGCTGGTCTGGGGGGTGATTGTGAACACAATATGGATTTGCTAAACACACTGTTGAAAGTCCGCAGTGGAATGAAACATGAAGTTCACTACCTGTTTGCCAATAAGAACCTAGTGGCTTGAAGAAAGGTCACTTGCAAATTTGGGGGTTTTCCAGATACGCCCCAAGAGGAGAGAGAGAGGAGATTCATCACAGGAAAAAAGACCTTCTCCCTTCAATAGCGCCTTCTTTCTCCTGTGTACAATAACTGAGCAAAACTGCTGGGGCAAGACGTGTCCTTAAAACACATTTCTGTATTTCATAACTAAAGTCGAACTGTTGCTTTGAGATTTTCTCCATGAGTGACTAAAACTTATGATTGCTAGTTGACAGAGATTCAGACTTTAGACTTGAAACAATACGAATTCCTTTGAACAGAAAAGTCTCAGGCTGTGAACATATTCTAAGCTCCTCTCTGCCATGTTTAGTGGTGGCGGGGCAGGGGTGGATGTCTGGGATGAAGGTACTTGTCTCACATGCTGCTGACCCAAGCTGGGCTCTCCAGAACCACACACAGTCTCCTGAGCACCAGGAGAGGTGACCCCCGGGCACAGAGCCAGGAATACCCTGTGCACAGCCAGGTGTAGCCTGAGGGGAAGAACTGGTTACCGGAAAGAGTGAATGGCAAGCATGGAGGCCTGTGACTGACTTCACGTCAATGAGTGGTTTAGGGTTTTGGTTTGTTTGGGGCCACACCTGGCAATGCTCGGGGCTTACTCCTGGTTCTGCAGTCAGGGGTTGCTCCTGGAGGTCCTGGTGGGTTTGGGCTTTTGCATGAGGCACCAGCTAAGTGTATCAGCATTCTACCCACGTCCTATCTCTTGGCCTGAAGACGATGAGTTTGGATACAGACATATCAAGTGTCCTGAGAACATGAGCTTGTAGGTGACCGTGTGGGGTGGGGGGGGTAAGAGCTGGGAGCACAGCAGCATGATTCAGGTGGTCTTTTAGCCAGAGGGAGAAGGCAGGGGAGTCTCAGGACAGGCAGGAGGACAGCAAGGTGTGAAAATGACAGAGACAACCAAAAAATGGCCAGTTGCCATTGGTGGGTGTCGGGTATCGGGGGTACCCACAGGGTTGGTGTGGGGGCTGGTCTAGGAATTGGTCATTGGTTTGTCTGGGAGTTGGTCTGGGGGTGTGTGCAGGGAGCGTGGTAGGGTGGCGTGTGGGGTGGTTTTAGGGGTTCATCTGTGGTGTCCGACATTTTCAGCTGTATGTGCCAAGAGCTGCTCCTCACCCCTCTTCCTCCCCTTCTGTCTGTCACTGCTTTGCTTGCAGATGCCAGACAGACCAGAAAGCAGGTGGCCTTGCTCTCGTTGAGCCCACAGAGAAGCAGGTGCCAAGGGAGAAAGGTCCTCGGTGTGAGTGTGGGGTCCTGAGTTCCAGGCCCACTCCCGGTTAGGTCAACCACCATGTTTCAGGATCAGCTGATGAGCTTACAAGTCAATTCTGGCAAGATTCTGTCTCAGCAATGGAAGGCTTACAGAACTCCAATGGCCCAGTCATAGGGACCCACATCCCCACTTCTCAAATATGCCCAGGGGCCTCGAGAGCTGCAGCAGAGCCTGGAAGCCAATGTTTGGGTGAGGATGGGCTCAGCTTTGGCTCCTCTCTAGGCCAGCCTGGCTCTGGAGTTGGGGCCTCTCAGAAGCCCTGGGGTTGGGCCCCCCTCAGAAGCCCTGGGGTTGGGCCCCCTCAGAAGCCCTGGGGTTGGGCCCCCTCAGAAGCTCTGGAGTTGGGCCCCCTCAGAAGCCCTGGGGTTGGGCCCCCTCAGAAGCCCTGGAGTTGGGGCCCCTCAGAAGCCCTGGAGTTGGGCCCCCCTCAGAAGCCTGGGGTTGGGCCCCCTCAGAAGCCTGGAGTCGGGCCCCCTCAGAAGCCCTGGGGTTGGGCCCCCTCAGAAGCCCTGGGGTTGGGGCCCTCAGAAGCCCTGGGGTTGGGCCCCCTCAGAAGCCCTGGGGTTGGGCCCCCTCAGAAGCTCTGGAGTTGAGCCCCCTCAGAAGCCCTGGGGTTGGGGCCCCTCAGAAGCCCTGGGATTGGGGCCCCTCAGAAGCCCTGGGTTGGGCCCCCTCAGAAGCTCTAGAGTTGAGGACCCCTCAGAAGCTCTAGATTTAGGCCCCCTCAGAAGCTCTAGATTTGGGGCCCCTCAGAAGCCCTGGAGTTTGGTCCCCTTAGAAACCTGGGGTTGGGGCCCCTCAGAAGCTCTAACGTTGGGCCCCTTCAGACACTCTGGAGTTGGGTCCCCTTAGAAGCACTGGAGTTGGGGCCGTGGACCACGACACCTTCCACAGTGCCTGCCCCCTACAGTCCAACCCCTAAGCACCAGAACCTTGGCACCACTGCCTAGTGGCTCCCTCCCCTCATCCTGGGCTCCAGGAGCCTCAGAGCTCTCTGCTGGCCCAGGTTCACTCAGGGCTAGGAGAGACAGGCTGGTCTGGGTGACGCCATCCTTCAGCAATATCAGACATCACTAGTAGAGACCATCCCTTCAGTGTGTATCAGACATCTCGAGTAGACGCTGTCCTTTCAGCAACATCAGACACCATGAGTAGCTGCCATCCTTTCAGCATGCATCTGACCCCACGAGTAGACACTATCAATTCAGCACAGATCAGAAACACCTTGCGTAGACAAATCCCTTCATCACCATTAGTACCTCAAGTAGATGCCGTCCCTTCAGCATCAGACACCTCGAGTAGACGCCGTCCCTTCAGCACCATCAGACACCTTGAGTAGACGCCATCCCGTCAGCACCATCAGACACCTCGAGTAGACGCCGTCCCTTCAGCACCATCAGACACCTCAAGTAGACGACATCCCTTCAGCACCATCAAACACCGTGAGTAGACGCCATTCCTTCAGCACCGTCAGACACCTCAAGTAGATGCCGTCCCTTCAGCACCATCAGACACCTTGAGTAGAAGCCGTCCCTTCAGCACCATCAGACACCTTGAGTAGACACCATCCTTCAGCACCATCAGACACCATGAGTAGATGCCATTCCCTTCAGCAACGTCAGACACCTCGAGTAGATGCCGTCCCTTCAGCACCATCTGACACCAAGTATAGACACCGTCCCTTCAGCACCATCAGACAATTAAACACCATCCCTTCAGCACCATCAGACACCTCGAGTAGACAACATCCCTTCAGCACCATCAAACACCGTGAGTAGACGCCATCCCTTCAGCACCATCAGACACCTTGAGTAGACGCCGTCCCTTCAGCATCATCAGACACCTCGGTAGATGCCATCCTTCAGCACCATCAACACCGTGAGTAGACGCCATCCCTTCAGCACCATCAGATACCTTGAATAGATGCTGTCCCTTCAGCACCATCAGACACCATAAGGGATTCAGCTCCTGCCTCGCCACCCCTTGGCCCTTTGGATGTGGATAGTGCCCACAGGAGAGGGAGGCACGAGGCTCGTTTCCACTCAGACCCCTGGCCGGCATCTTGGAGACTCTTGCCTCATGCCCCTGCTCAGGCTCTGCTTCTGCTCCCCATCAGTGAGCCCTGGCGCCTGGACACAGAGGAAAGCCAGTGTCTGCGCACACACACCTGCCGTGGCTGGTCGTGAGACCACATTCATCCTTCACAGAGCAGTCAGATTAGTTTGAAACAAGCTGGCGAGGACTCACCCGAGCCCTGCAGTACCTGCATTCTGCACCGTCTCTATCATCACAAAGAACAGACCCACCCGTTAAAAAACACTGAGGCTCAGGAAATGGCAAAGGATCCACTTACCTGTTCAAATTCATTCTTCTGAAATTCTTCAAAACCGAAGATGTCCAATACTCCGATGTCCCTTGTCTGTGTGCTGAAATGAGAGATACGGTGAGTGGACACGTTCCTCCTGCCCCCTTGCGCCAGGGGGTCAGCCTGCACCTATCCTCAGCCTGAACTCGAAACAGGCCAAATGGCATATAAGGGTCTGGTTCAAGAACACAATTACGAGAGGTGTGAGTTGCCTCCATTCTCTAATTGAAAGAGACATTGGGAAAGCGGCGGGTTTCTGAGTGCAGTGGCCAGGGTTCGGCCATCAGGGAGGCGGGGACTCGCTTGACTCAAACATGGAGCTGTCCCCCATCCAAGAGGGGCTCATGGGAAAGTGGGCATTGCTGTCCCCAAGCGCTCAACAACACTGCCCTTTCCCTTAGCACTGGAGCCGTATGACTCAAGGTAAGGATCCCCTGAGGTAGTGGTCGCTGGACATCTCACCCCACAGCCATAAGGGACTCAGGTGTCACCCCATGGCCATAAAGGACTAGTGTGTGACCCCCACGGCCGTAAAGGATTTTTGTCACCCCCATGTCCATAGGGACTTGACATCCATAGGGGACCTGTGTGTCACCCCCCATGCCCATAAGGGACTCGCATGTCACCCCACACCCCCTAAACACTTGTGTGTCCCCCACACCCCTAAGGGAATCGTGTGTCACTCCACACCCCTAAGGGACTCGCGTGTCACCCCACACCCCTAAGGGACTCGCGTGTCACCCCACACCCCTAAGGGACTCGCATGTCACCCCACACCCCTAAGGGACCCGTGTGTCACCCCATACCCCTAAGGGAATCTTGTGTCACTCCACACCCCTAAGGGACTCGTGTCACCCCACACCCCTAAGGGACTCGCGTGTCACCCCACACCCCTAAGGGACTCGTGTCTCCTTGTGGTCCTGTGGACTCCATACCCTCAGTGCCTGAGAGCAGACTCACACCTGCCCACCCCACACGTCATAACCAAAGCTCCAGGGCCTACACCACTGTCCACTGGAGCCTGCCGCTCTGCCATCAGAGTGACGGTCACCAAGCTTCGCTTCTCCCCCTCTGGGATTTCTCCATGTCCCACAGAGCAGGACCAGCGCCCACTTCTCTTTCTGCGCCCGATTTCCCCAACAGGATCCTCGATGCATCTCTGCGCCATCGTCTCCTCTGAGCATCAAGCCGTGAGGGAGGCAGCACCGCCACGTGTCCCCAGCTGCCCCTGCTCCCGTCCTGTTCCTGCTCCTCCTCCTGTTCCTCCTCCTCTTGCTGCTGCTCCTCCTGCTCCTCCTGCTCCTCTTCCCTCTGACCTCCTCCTGCTGCTCCTCCTCCTGCTGCTCCTCGTCCTGCTGCTCCTCCTCCCTGCTCCTCTTCCCTCTGATCCTCCTCCTGCTGCTCCTCCTCCTGCTGCTCCTCCTCCTCCTCTCCCTGCTCCTCCTCCTGCTGCTCCTCCTCTGCTGCTCCTCCTCCTGCTGCTCCTCGTCCTGCTGCTCCTCCTCCTGCTCCTCCTCCTGCTCCTCCTCCTGCTGCTCCTCTTTCTGCTGCTCCTCCTGCTCCTCCTCCTGCTGCTCCTCTTTTCTGCTCCTCCTCCTGCTCCTCTTCCCTCTGATCCTCCTCCTGCTGCTCCTCGTCCTGCTGCTCCTCGTCCTGCTGCTCCTCGTCCTGCTGCTCCTCCTCTTGCTCCTGCTCCTCCTCCTCCTGCTCCCCCTGCTTCTCTTCCCTCTGATCCTTCTCCTGCTGCTCCTCCTCCTCCTGGTGCTCCTCCTCCTTCTCTTACTTCTGATCCTTCTCCTGGTGCTCCTCCTCCTCTTACTCATGCTCCTCCTGCTGCTGCTGCTCCTCCTGCTGCTCCTCATCCTGCTGTTCCTCCTCTTACTCCCCTTGCTCCTCCTTCCTCTGATCTTCCTCCTTCTGCTCCTCCTCCCTCTGCTCCTCCTCCTGCTCCTCTTGCTGCTCCTCCTCCTGCTCCTCTTGCTGCTCCTCCTCCTGCTCCTCTTGCTGCTCATCCTCCTCCTGCTGTTCATCCTCCTCCTGCTGCTCCTCCTCCTCCTCTTCCTGCCCCTCCTCCTCTCCTTCAGGGACAAGCACTCTTAGGCTCTCGGTTGTGGAGTCTCTGTGGAAATCAACCCCTGACTCCACCCTTCTGAGCAGACGGGTTTTAGCAGAAACGTTTTTTTGTTTACTTCTGTTTATCTTTCTGGGTCTCCCCATACTGCTATACTGAAACACGATTATTTTCATAAATAAAAAATATTTGCTTGGTGTTTAGGAAGGCGCTGAGAACTTTGAAAATGTTTTTGAATGCTCAACTATAAATGAAAGCTTACAACAAAATATATAGTAGCAGCAGCATTTCCAGGATGTTAAACTTATTGCCCCTCCCCAAAAACCAAAAACCAAAAAGCGAAGCCCAACTCCATGCGTAGCCCAGGAAGTGTGAAGCAGGAAGCAGCTGTTAAACCTGGTGCTCGCCCTGCACCCCAACGCCCTGTGCTGCCGTGGGGACCCTCCCTGGGGACTCGCCTCACAAGTCTGTGACCACACACACAACAGGCACTTGGGGTTCAGTGGATGGAGATAACGCTGACAACACGGGGTCCAGTAGTCAGGGGAGATGGGGCCAAGGCCTCTGGGGAGGGGGCACGGCACAGCCTGGACACTGCTTGGTCATTTCCTGCCACGTTCATCCACTGACCTCCAGCCCCGTCGGGCTCTGCTGACCTGTGCACTGCAGTCACACAGGGGTCCCTTGCGGGCACATTCTGTCCAGCCCTTGTCCAGCGCTGAGCTCAGCATGGAGCAGGACGCCCCAGTGAAAACCTCCATGTACCCAACAAACTCCATTTCCTCTCCCTGGGTTTATGACCTTCCATAGATTCCTTCTATAGCAACCACTGGCCCGGCCAAACTGCCTCTGCACAATGCTGAGCTATGACTCAAATGAAATGTGGAGCAGAAAGGAGGCGAGCACGGCAGGAAAATCCATCGTATCCCTCTGACACCTGCGTCTAGACGGGAGACTGATGGTGCTCTCATGAAACAGTCACCCCGTTCTTCACAGCAACGTGGAATACGTTCGCGTTTATCTCTGCTGTTTTGGCCTAGTGCTCAGCTTTGCAGTATTCTCAACAAGAGCATCCGAATCTTATCAGCAGACAGGAGGAAAACACCGCAGAGAAGGGAAAGAGGAAATCAAAGAACACACCATGCATCACTTTCGACAACTTCGTGAACACTCAACACCCCATAGGCTCCGTTTCCCTACAGAACACAAGCCCAAAGCCACCAGATACTGGATTTCCTGCTGACTTGCAATTGTGGACTCAGAGACCCACAGAGCCAGAATCAAGCCGAGATCGACCTTCTCTAAGACGACAAAGAGGGAGTCCCAGCAGTGGCTTCAAGGTCACCACCGCCCTGTCAGCTCAACCCTTCTTGCAGAAGCTTCTCCCACTCTGCCACTCTGAAGAGAAGAGCAATGGAGTCGGCCAGCAACACTGGACGAGAAACACTCCAGACCCACAGCTGCGCCACTCGGCCCCATGTGGAGTGGCCCATGGAGTTTCGGAGGGTGGTAAATGGCTCAGCCCCTGGCTGAGTCCAACACAGTCCTAGAGTTTGCGCACACATGTGGAAGGGCGCCACGCTGGTTGGACTTGGAGCAGGGGATTTGGGCTCCTCCTCCCATTCTTCCACCTCGATGTCGGTGGGTGTGGCTGCCAGCTCCCAGCCTCTACAGCCAGCAACACTGGACGAGACACTCCAGACCCACAGCTGTGCTGGCGTCGCGGCCTCTCCACGGCCATGCGACAGACTTAGACAGTAATGGAAGTTAGGCCAGATCCTTCCCAGGATCTTTCACACTTATACACTGTAATGTTCATTCTAATGGTAACAAACTGGGAAGGTTGATGGGGAATGGGGAATTACAATGTCACACTAGAACTCACTATTGAATATACACATAAAGACATCATAAACCGTTAATATCTGTAGGGCAAATCATAAAGTGTAAGAAAAGAGAGAAAGAAATGCAGAGACAGACAGAGAGAGAGAAAGAGAAAGAAAAGGTACCTGCTATAGGGGCAGGCTGGGGTTGGGTGGGAGGGAGTGTTTGGACATTGGTAGTGGGAATGGGGCACTGGTGGAGGGCTGGGTGCTGGAACACTGTATGACAGAGACCCAATTATGAACATCCTTGTAATTGTCTATCTCATGGTGGTATAATAAAAATTAAGGGAACAAAAGAAAATTTTCTAAAAAAAAGAATGAGTCAACAATAAAATTATGCTCACAATCAAGAAAGTACACTCAGCCCCACTGGAAGGAGAAACTCTTCTCCTCCCTGGGTACAAGAGCTTGGGTGTTTGGCAATGGCAACCATTAGAGCATTGCTGTCTGTCTGGAATTGTGTGTGTGACGGCAGACGGTGTGTCGGAGCTGGGCTGAGGTCCCCACCCTCTGTATCACCCAGTTCTTCCAGCACCCCCAGGAGGAGTCCTCAAGCACCGGGCCGGGAGTGCCCATTGGGCACTGCTGGGTGTGCCCCCTCCCTCAAATAGTAGGCATGTGTAAATCTGACACACATATTACAAAAAATATCCTGATTTTCTTAACAATGTACCTTCCGAGAAATTCTTCCAGCCCCCAAATTTATTTCCTCAAGAAGATAGCACCACTTTTTACTTTTCACAGACATTACAAAATTTGACCCCCCACCTCACACATGCAAGGCAAGTGCTCTAACTGCTGAGCAACACTGCCAGCCCCCACTGCCTGTTGCCATCAGAGGGGCCGCCCTGTCAGGGAGAAGAGTCTAGAAATCAGGGGGCCCAAAGACAGTGGGGACATAGAGCTCACACTTGCTTGTGGACATGCTGCATTTTGACCGCCCCACCCCCAGCAGACAGGAGTGAGCACACAGACACACACACACAGACACAGAGACCACACAGACACAAAATGTATACACTCTCACTCACATAGACATAGACATACACTCACACAGACACACGTACACACAAGCTGTGCCGTCTGCAGGGTCGCCTCTTCTTTGTATGAGAGACCAGAGTGCCCACCTCTCCTCCGCTGAACAAGAACAATCGAGCAAAGGGACCAGCAAGAGGGTTTATTAGCCTATAAATCACCGATCACGTACACGGTTTATAGAATCGATCTGACGCTCAATAAAACTGCAAGTCGCATAATGGTCATTATCCAGAAGGGAAACCACTATCGTTGGATGCTCGAATGGTTCAGCAATCAGAGACACAACAAAGCTCCTTCTCCTCCCAGCTCCTGGAAACACAGGCCGAAGGGGCACCACTGCCCTGTGCGCGGCTTCAGCGAACTGCCCGGCCCATGGAACAGAGGGTCACATGATCATTCATGTTCAAAGGAAACCATGGCTGCACCCACAGCTGTGGAAATAGTCATAATATGCTCCCCCTTAACCCTTATTTTCTGTGTATCACAGAGTAATTTAAAATTAGGATGAAGCTATGTAGATGGTACACAGGATGTTTTGGGAAGCGAGTATCATCTTATTCCTCTGGATACCTCTGTTTGATAAAAAGTGCTTCTCACAGAATGATGGAAATCAAGTGTACAATTACAGAGAAAAGATTCTTAGCTCTTTAGGAAATCATTATACATAGGGGTGTTTTGGTAAAGAAATGAAACAGAAGGAGAATTATTTAGAAAGCAGGTTCTGTCTCAGAGCGCTTTCTAAACTGTGTAGTTTGGTTGTCATGGGAATAAGTATCATGATTTAAATAAGTCTATGCAGAAACAGAAGCCCCTCATGCTATATTCATCAGAGCCACAGAGCCCTCACGGTAGCGGGAGGAAAGCCTTGGGTGGATGGAGGCAGGAAAACATGGCCTGTCAAATTCAGTTTTTGACAAACTGCTTGTTTTTTTCCTCTCTGAAGCCACATAAAGACAAAAATATTGGGAACTAAATCCTGAGGACAGCAGCAAGGCGGGTCTCCTGAGGGGAAGGTGCGGCTCGCATACATCTCTGAGCATGCAGCGAATATTCCACTCAGAGAGAATGGACAGAAAAGGCCAGAGAAAGTTCAAAAGGTAACGAAACTGCAGAAATCAGAAAGGTAAAGTACAAACGAGAGAAATGACAGCACACACACAAAAGGGTAATGAAATGCAGAAATCAGTGAAGGCAAAAGCACAAACGAGAAAGCGACACACACACACACACACACACACACACTCCGTTTTGAGGTCGCTCTTCAGACGCACTCATGGCTCTCACCTAGGAAAGCGGGAGGGCAGCAGGGTGTGAGCGTCCCCTCGCAGCCACGGCACTCCAGGTGCTCAGAAAGCCACCAATCGGCTCTCAGACACACCCTCCTCGGCAGCCCCAGAAGATGGAGGGAAAAATTTCACCCTGAAATCTTCACTAGACATTCAGGAACAAAACGCTATGGTAGAGCTGAGAGTAGAGAATCAAAACTCACTCATAACAGGCCCTTGATGGTAAGGGATGGGATGAGAAGAAAACAAGCACAGACTTACGTCTCTCTAAGGCAAATCAATAACATATTTTTAGTCAAGATTAGGACATGAAATTGAGCACTCCATGAACAAATAGGGTTTATATAGCAAAGGAAGATTCATTCACCATCAACAAATATAAACATGATTTGCTGCCTGGTCAAGGAAAACGAGGAACAGTTGCAATAATCTAGTGGGTGAGGGGAGAAATTCCACACAACCCAGGCACCAGATATCATCAAAACATTCGTTTCACAAACATGATTTACTGGTGCTCTGAGCAAACACATGGCTTCAGGGACGAGCGTTGGGGTATTGCATTAACTTGGAAACAAGAAGAGAATGGCCCCTCTCGCCAGAAATGCTCAGTATTGTACTGCAGTGATAGGCAGCACAATGAAAGATGAATATAAAGAACGGATGTAAGAGAAAAGAAGGGAGGACAATTGTCACTTTCAGAAAAAAACAGTAAGATCTTCCACAGAAAAATTACTGAAAGAAATGCCAGGAAAGTTTCTAGATATAACATCTACAGAGGAAATTCAAGATGGAATACCCCAATAAATTCAAGATGGAGAACTCCAATAATTTAAGATGGAGTACCCCAATAATTTTAGGAGTACCCCAATAAATTAAAATGTAACAGAAGTGGGCATTCCACATGGCAATAAAAATACACACTACACCTAAAAAAGTAAAATCAAAATATGACATAAAATCACAAATATTGCTCAAGGAATAAGTGAACCTACAAATAAATCATTTCAGGTGGGTGTCAGAAAAATCATCAGTGGCCTAAAAAGGGCTTTCCCGCTATATAATTAGAAGGATATTTAATCTATGTTAATTTCAAGTCAAAAATCTCAAAATAGTTTCTTTCAGATGGAGTGGAAGTGATTATAGAATTCATATATAAAACGAAGATCCAGGGATAAACAAAACAAACAATGAAAGTAAGAACTGAGGAGAACTCACGTGAGCGATGAGAACAAGAACCGAGGAGGAATGTGCTTAAGTGATGAGACAGGAATTGGAGGAGAACATACTTCAATGATGGAACAAGAACTCAGGAGAACTTACGAGAACAATTCAGGATTGACAGAGGCCAAACTGCGGGTGGTTTCAGGGAGAGAACTTCGGGGGCCCCTCGGAAAGGGGATGGGCAGACGCCCCTTTGCCAGAGCCCAGCAGCCTCAATCCACGCATCATCCAGGGGGCACGGAGATGGCCCAGCCTCAGGCTGAAACTCAGCCACCACCAAGCCTACAGTGCGTCGCCCCAGCCAACGCCCCGGGAGTGTGCGGCCGTGTGTGACACGGGCGGATTAGCCAGTGCTGACATCCCGGCAGGGCAGAGCAAGTCTCAAGGGGAAACTACGCAGACGCACCTCCATGCCCGCCCACCCGAGCTCAACCAGCAGAATCCCAGGCACAAAGAAGCTCAAGGTGCCCGTCAACCCTGGGGCTCCTCAACGACTTCTGAGGGCAACCACTACCCCAGATTTTCTTATGGATCTGTTGCTCTGATAATTCCATTTGCTGTTTCCTTTCTAAGGAAATATGATGTCCATGTGTTTGCGCCTGCCAAGGGGCAGGCTTGGGAAGTGGGTGAGAAATCTGGGACATTGAGGGGCCAGAGCGATAGCACAGTGGGGAGGGCGTTTGCCTTGCATGCAGCCAGCGGGGTTTGATCCCCGGCATCCCATATGGTCTCCCTGAGCACCGCCAGGAGTAATTCCTGAGTGCAGAGCCAGGAGTAACCCTGACTATCTCCAGATGTGACCCAAAAGCAGCCCCTCAAAAATAAGAAATCGGGGACACTGGCTCAGAGAAGGTGGCGGTGGTGGTGGGATCGATGCTGGAACACCAAGTGCCTGAAACAATATGGGAGCTTTAGTCACAGCTTTTTGAGAGAGATGGATCCTGAACAACTTTTTAAGTCACAGTGTTTAAATAAAAAATACATAATTGATACCGTTTTAGTGAAACAGATTAATTAACCAGGAGGGGTGGCAAAGCATTACTAGAGATAAGGTATTGCTTATTAAAGAGTCAAGCTGCAAACCCATGGAAACCCCTCATGTAGAAAATAAATTCTGGATGTCCTGAAAACATAAGGATTTAGGAAAAATTTAGATGACTTTAGCCTAGGATAAGAATGTCAATGAGATAAGAATGTCTCAGGCCGGACGTCTGTGGAGCACAATGAATCCTCCAGCACGTCTCCAGGCCCAGGGGAGTGTCAGCCCACGGGTATCAGGGGCTGAGAGCGATTCTTGAGCACCGGCAAAGGTGGTTTTAGGCTACAGCCCAGTGCAAGCTCTAAGGGTCCTTTCAGTAGACCCAGGAGGGGCTTGTGTCACCGTCATCTATCTGAGTGCCCTGGAGGAGAGGCTCTGAGCACAGAGACCGAGGGCTGTGGGGGAGGCACGCAGTGAAATATATACCATATACAATATACATATCAACAGATGGCCGATAAGTGGACAGAGCAGACGGCAGGTAGGTAGATGGCAGGTGAAAAAGGACAGTAGGTGCTGGTAGGTACCTGATGACAGGTAAATAGATGACACAGGTGACAGAGATGATAATCCATAGGTGACATGATATATAGATGATACATAGGTGACAGAGATGATAATCCATAGGTGATGATGATATAGAGATGATACATAGGTGACAGAGATGATGATCCATAGGTGATGATGATATACACAGATACATAGGTGACACAGATGGTAATCCATAGGTTACAAGGTGATAGAGATGATAATCCATAGGTGACGTGATATATACAAATGATACATAGGTGACAGAGCTGATACGCCATAGGTGATGATGATATAGACAGATGATACACAGGCAAAAGAGATTATAGTAACTAATCACTTGATCACTTGAATCCCGTTATTCACCGATTTGCTCGAGCGGGCGCCAGTAACATTTCCATTGGACCCTATCACGTGCCAATGTAGCAAAATGGCATCTGGTTGATATAGTAACTAATAGACATGATAATATATAATACACAGGCAATAGAGATTATAGATAACTAATAGACATGATAATATATGATACACAGGCAATAGAGATTATAGATAACTAATAGACATGATAATATATTATACACAGGTGATAGAGATTATAGATAACTAATAGACATGATAATATATGATATGCAGATGATAGAGATTATAGATAACTAATAAACATGATAATATATGATATGCAGGCAATAGAGAGATTATAGTAACTAATAGACATGATAATATATTATACATAGGCGATAGAGATTATAGATAACTAATAGACATGATAATATATTATACATAGGCGATAGAGATTATAGATAACTAATAGATATGATAATATATGATACACAGGTGATAGAGATTATAGATAACTAATAGAGATGATAATATATGATATGCAGGCAATAGAGAGATTATAGTAACTAATAGATATGATAATATATGATATGCAGGTGATAGAGATTATAGATAACTAATAGACATGATAATATATGATACGAAGGTGATAGATTATAGATAACTATTAGACATGATAATATATGATACACAGGTGGTAGAGAGATTATAGTAACTAATAGACATGATAATATATGATACAAAGGCATAGAGATTATAGATAACTAATAGACATGATAATATGATACGCAGGCAATAGAGATTATAGATAACTAATAGACATGATAATATATGATACAAAGGCGATAGATATTATAGATAACTAATAGACATGATATATGTGATACGCAGGCGACAGCGATGGTGACCCACAGATGACAGGTGTGAGCCCTACGGATGAGTGCCAGAGCCAAGCAGGTATGAGGCTGTATTTACGGTCATGCTGTACTCATCGCCCTGGTGCACACACACTTCACATCACCACCAGCAAAGTGCCCAGGACCTCCTGAGTGACCTTCAGTTCAGCCCCTCCCCATAGCCCAAGTTCTCCAATGGACCCAGGCCCAGGTGCTGTGGCACTTGATACCCTCTGCTCCCTGTACACTGGAGTTGAGTAAAACCACCTTGTGCTCATCTCTCTCCCGCTGACTCCTTCCACCCCAGTTCCATCCCAGTTGCAGTGAGAAGCATGCTTTTATCTCTTATCATGGCTGCATACTATTCCACAGCATCCACATATCCAGACCACAACTTCCCTCATTCGTCTGTCCTGGGATGTTTGGGCTGTTTCCTTCACCTGCCTCCTGTGCTGAGTACTGCTGTGAACAGAGGCATGCGGAGATTATTCACTGACTGGTCATTTTGAATTTGGGGACAGATGCTCAGAGGTGGAATTGCTGAGTCACAGGGGTCTGAGAAATTGCCACGTGTGTGTCCCTCAGGGGCGCCAGAGCAGCACCACATCCAAGCACACACGATGCTAGAAAGCCCAGCACTGCCCCGTGGACTGCAGCACTGGGGACCCACACCATCACCTGTGCGGTAGGAAAAGCCAATATCTAGACCGAAAAGCAAATGGTGGCACATTCTGGGGAGAGCTGAGGTGGAGACCCCAGGCAGGGGGCAGAGGAACCCGCCTTTAGCTGTGACTGACTCTGTGGCATGTACTAAGCAACGTGGAGCCATGCTGCTGGGGCTAGCGGTGCCGGGAGGCAGTGCCGACCCCTTTGTACTCTGCTGGATTATTCAATCTTTTTTCCCGAGAAAAGATAGTTAAGGGAGACAGACTATTACGTGTTAAATGAAAATAGAAGAAAAACACCAAGCCTGTTTCCACTTCCTCACGAATGCACAGCAGGGATCTTAGAATGTCTGTGAGGCATTTGGCAACTAATAACATACATTCATTTATTAAAAATTAAGTACTTTACATTATAATTAATAGGGTAATACAGCAATGTCTCTTTACCCACCCTTAATTACTTCTGAGCCGACTGAGTGTGAGGCCGTTATTGGTCTTGAGCTGGTGCTCGCGATTTCCATCTGAGCTTAAATCTTTGCTCTCATCCCAGGAAGCGCTATCGGAGACACAGAGGGCCAGAGCCCACGGTGTGACCCACCCTCCTGTTTGAAGAGAAACGGTCCCTGTGCTTCCGGCTCTGTGTTGGCTGAAGGAGGGTGGTCCTATCTCATGGCCTTTGAAGACATTTAATAGCAATTGACAAAATCCATCTTAAATGGGGGCAAAGAGAGGGGAAGGGCCGTCCCGGGGCTGCCCTGCTCGGTCAGATGGTGACTCGGATTCTCACATCTCCATTCCCGACGACAGACCAGCACCACTGGCTGTGGAGGCGCCGCCTGCTTGCCCCCCCCCCCCCCCGCTGCCCCACCCATGGGTCAGAGAGGCTACAGGAGAGAGCTGGGCAGCTCCTGCGGAATACTGGGATGAGCTTGAGCAGCTCTGCTGGGCAGTGCCATGGAGCCCCGCCCTGCCAAGGGCACTGAACTGGGAATCACTGGGGAGGGTCTGCTAGACCCCAGGACTCTGCCTGGCCTCTGCACGGGAAACCTGCTTCACCCAGGGAGTTCCAAAAAAGTGCTTCTTGCAGTTACACCCCATGCCCGTGCCCAACTCAGCAGGGCAGGAAGCTGCCCCTGGTAGAGCTGACCCCCCACACACACACACTCTCCACCCCCGACTGGGCTCTGCAGGGCAGGGGGCTCACCCTGGGGGAGAACCGCCCCCCACACTCTCCTCTCTCCACCCCCGACTCCCTCCTTCCCCTCGACCCCCCACCGTCCTTCACAGCTTTCCCTGCAAACTCCTAATTCAATGGCTTAACCTGCCCCCCAGTGACCCTGTTTCCTTGCAACAAATCACATTTTTTGAAACAAATCAAATTTCGCATGAACCATTGATAGTAACTATTAAGCTACAGTTCTCTGAAAAAAGCTACAACCTACAACTGCCTTTTTCCTTTTAAAAGAAACGTATTTGATCTTAAAAACTGATTCATCATTTGTTTATGACACTACAGGCTCTAAGGGCTACAGCTCCTTAGCTCTCCTCTCTCTCTCTCTCTCTCTCTCTCTCTCTCTCTCTCCTTCTCTCTCTCTCTCCCCCCCATGGTGTCTGACACCCTTATAAAGCCCCAACGGAGAATTTCACCTGTGAAAGTTGCTCTCGGAAAGCAGGTGCAGAGTGACCTCTCCAAAGGGACAGGGGCTCCCAAGCCCAGAGGCGAGGCTGCATGGCAATGCCCATGGGGGGAAAGCAGCACCCTGGCCTCAGGAGGGCACCGGGCCTGCAGAGACAGAATGAGTGAAGGGCCGTGGGGCCACAGAAGCAGACGGATCCTGGGCGGGAGCACTTAGCACCGAGCTCTATGCCATGACTGCACAGCTGGTCCCCACAGCGGGTGGTCGGGTGGTCTGAGCTGGGCATGGGCACGCCGGGAGCTGTCTGCTCACGTGCCAGCCTCAGCCCTTCACCTTTGACAATGATGCTCCTGACCAGCTTTGTTAATGGACACGGTCATCTGTGATAGGTTAATGGACATGGTCACCCACAACATCTCGCAACCTGAGATCAAGCAGATGGAAACGGCCCTGCAGCAGAGACTGGCACCCACAGCCACCAACGTGTCTTAAAAATACACAGGGAGTAGCCAATGGCCAGTGGCAACAGAGCCAAAGAACTATCCTACAGGCCGTGTGGACAAAGGTGGGCGGGGCAGGGGAGGCTGCAAGGGGACCCTGGGACCATGGCAGAGAGTGGACATGTGTCCATGCGAGACTGTGGCCCAGAGCCCTGTATGCTCAGGGGTCTCCCATGAACAGTGAATTAAGGCACCTCAAATTCTACAGCAATTTCTACATAGACCTAAATTATTTGTAACTTCTATTAACATCTACGAAGTGACACTGGTCTAAAGCCTGAGCCATCTGTATCTTCTATTGACATCTATGAGGAGGTGGCCACGGTATAGTCTACTGACTTCTATGAAGAGGTGACACTGGGTTAAGGCTCCTGCCTTGCAGGATGCTAGCCCCCATGATTCCTGGCATGACAGGGGTCTCCCCTACAGAAGCTAGAGGTGATCCCTGAGCAGAGAGCCACAGGGACACCCCTCAGCTCCATAGGGTGTGGCCCACGCCCCATAAGTCATTAAGGAGGAAGTATCTCAGCACGTAATTTTTATTTCTTAGGATGTACAATTTTTCAAGCTATGTATTTTATCTAAAAAAAGAGATCAATAAAAATCACTGTGAGAAAGCATCGGGGTTGGAGAGAGTAAAGGTCACGGGCCTTGACCGTGGGAGGTTCTGGGTTGGCTGCTGGTGCCCCTGAGGATCCACCCTGCATGGAACTGGGTGCCCAGGGGCCTGCACTGAAACTCGGGGTATGTAGGGGCCCACGGCCCCCAAAGCCCTTCCCTTGGGCTCTCCCTCCCGAGAACCAAGGCCAACAGCGTAACATCTGGGCCCACGGCCCCCAAAGCCCTTCCCTTGGGCTCTCCCGCCCGAGAACCAAGGCCAACAGTGTAACATCTGGGCCCACGGCCCCCAAAGCCCTTTCCCTGGGCTCTCCCTCCTGAGAACCAAGTCCGACAAGCGTAGCATCTACTGTGGTGTGGTTTGATGTAATGTGGGACAAACCCAGTATTCCAAGAACAGACATTTCAGCTGCCCTCAGCTCCTTGTCTTCTACAATATCTTGTTTCTGTATTTATTCTCCTCTGGAAAATGCAGCTAGAACAAGGCCACAGGCCCACCTCTGCTATGCTCCCCCAGTTTAACTGGGGATTCTTCTCTCCCTACTCTGAGCATCAAGGTGAGCTCTAGTGCCTGTGGGTGGCAGCAGCATCTTCCACATACCCCTGCAGATGGTTCTACAAGTGTTATGAGACCCCCATGCCAGAAAGACACAGTCTTACTCTCTAGGCATCACTGAGGCTCTCAGTGCTGCGGTTGTTGTGGTACACTCTTGCCCAGAGCCTCTGCATCTTGCCTGGAGTTGCCTCCTGAGGCCACTTTGTAGATAAGGGGTGGAAAGCGGTGACCTTACATGGCAGTATATGTACATAGAATACCACGTATTCTATGTTAGCTGGTATAAATATTTCATCTCATGCTATCATTATCATCGTGGGACTATATTTACCTGGCCATGTTGGACCTCTAAGTAATTAGACCAGAGAGAAATTCTGTTTGCCTCTAAGCAAGCAAGCATGGCCCTCTAATAAGTCTAAAGGCTAATATATAAACAACTATGAAGTAAATGAGAATCCTGTGAAGGCTTGGAGAAATATGTACCTGGCTGTAGAATATCCATTGGTACAGATGTTTGCCTTTGTATTCTGAGATACAGTTCATCTCAGATGCCCCTCCCCATCTACCAAGGACCTGCAGTCTTGGCTGGGCAACATTAACATTTCAAATGGGGCCAGGTGAGATCCGGAGAAGTTTCCTAAGGGGGATTGACCTAACTGCTTTCCGTTGGTGTGGGCGGTCTGGGCTGAAGTTATTAAAGCTGAAACCCCCTTTGGCCTTCTGTTTTTGCCTTTTCGGCTTCCTCCCTCTGCTCTCCTCCTCTCCATTGTCCTCCCTGTTGGGCCTTAGCACGTGGTGGGGCCATCGTGGCCTAGGATTCTAAAGATGGCCGGGCACAGCCAGGAACCTAAAGTCTGGGGTTTTCCTATTGTTGGATTGTATACCAGAACCTGTGAGTCAAGCCTTTGAAACTTTGCTGGATTCTCATGTTTTTCTCCATCCACCAGCTGCTGATCCCCTGAGGCAGAAGGGGATCCCCTATACCCTATTCCTGGATTTTTTCAGGGTACCCAGCATACCCCAACACTGGGTTACCCCCTGGGAGAAAGGCAGAAAGCCCAGGGCAGACCCACAGAGAATACTCTTGAAGCTGTTGCCACCTGCAATTCCCTGTGTCCCACCCCCCCATCCCAGTCGCCTGCTTAGAAAGGTCTTGGGTGGGGTCAGCCCTGGAGTGGAGCCTTGGAGAGACCCTGAACAAGATTTGGGCCACCTCCCTGACATGCAAGGCGGGGGCCAGCCAGCAGTGATGATCACACACCACCAACTGAGGGTCCCCCCAAGCACATCAGGACCATGTGTGGTTCCTCCAGAATACCAGGTCCACATACAGGCCACATGCACCAGGGACCACATGTGGGCCCCCACACCAGGACCCCATAAGGGGGAATCTCTAATACTCAGGACTAAATTGGGGTCCCTAAGAGGCCAGGACCACTGGGGTCCCACATACACCAGGACCACCATGTTACTGAAGGAGGGGTCCTCGATAACCCAGGACCACATGAGAGAAGGAGCCCAACACAGCAGAACCATATGGGGGGCCCCCCATACTGTCCTTACAAGAGCAATAAAGAGAGGAGTGGGCAGGGCAATGTAACAGAAATTTGAAGCTTGTTCCTTTAAAGGCCTCTGAGCCGAAGGGCCAGATAGATGGCACAGTGGGCAGGGTGTCTGCCTGGCATGCAGCTGACTTGGGTTCAATACCTGACACCCCATTATATCCAAACCCTGCCAGGAGTGATCTCTGAGTGCAGAGCCAGGAGTAAGCCCCCATCACTGCTGGATGTAGCCTGCAAAGCAAAAAACTAAATACTTAATAAAACAAACAAAACCCAAAAGCCATGAACCAAATATTGTGGATTGACATGTCAGTGCTGTGGGACACGTGCCGTGTGTCAGGTGTATGTGGCTGCTTCCTTCTGGGTGTGTGTGAGCAGGGTTAAGGTATTTGCTTGGCTGGCAGGTGACCAACCCCATGTTGATGACAAACTTTTCCCACTTATATGACTTTTAATTTTTTCTTGGGGAGGGGTGGAGAGTGAGGTCACCACCCATGGGTGCCCAGGGGTCCCTCCCGACAGTGCCCAGGGCCCAGGGCAGGTGGCCAGAGGGCGGTCCTACGCAAGGCTAGTGCCCGCCCTGCGGCCCATCGCCCCAGCTCCATTAATGTACTTGTAAGGCCCTGTAAGATATAAATATCAAGGGAAAAAAATTTCTTAAAATTGTTTCTATATTTGGATTTAAGTATTAATTTTTCTCAGCACTCACTTCAGCAGACCTTGGAGCTGTCAATAATTGTATACAAGATAAATTAGGCAGGCGAAGCATATCCGTTTCACCCCGTGAATAATCCTCACATTTAGAGGAAAAACTACCAATTAACTGATAAGAAGTAATAACAAAATCAGGAATTCGCTCTGCGTCGGATACTCAGGTGCGGGCTGAAACACAGATAACGCTCTATCTCTCCCGGGATCACGCGCTCTGCGTGGACATGGTTGGCGACGTGCGCAGTTTGGTGTGTACAGACGTTAATGAGGACCCCGGGACAGCTCTTTTGTCCTTGAACTGTTCAGAGAAGTCTGGTTTGGTTCAGAACTTGCCACAAATCCTTGCCTGATGTTTTCTGGGAAATCCTGCCTGGCCGCTGTTTTCAGGAATTCAGAAAGGAAGGTCCAGACAGACAAAGGAATTCTTGCTCAAGCTCTGGGTGCCCAGTGAAGGGGCAAGGGCCACTGCTCAGAACAGCTGGAACCAACAGCAGGAAAATTAACAGAGGGCTCGTGGCCGAGAGGGCGTGGCGGAGCTGGAATTTTCACATCATCCAAAGGCCCTGAAATGTGACAGCACAGAGACGACTGATGTGTCCAGCATAACTCAGACCCTGAGAGCCCTCCTCAAATAATCCTCAAGATTATTTGGTGTCACCGGTGTGTGTGTGCCGAGAGGTGGGGGGTGGGGGAGGGGTTCATCAGCATGTGAGTTGGGGGATCTGTGACCTCGGAAACGCAGCAACCTCTTGGGTAGGTGCAGGATCCCGAGAGAGAGAGAGAGAGAGAGAGAGAGAGAGAGAGAGAGAGAGAGAGAGAGAGAGAGAGGAGAGAGAGAGAGAAGAGAGAGAGAGAGAGAGAGAGAGAGAGAGAGAGAGAGAGAGAGAGAGAGAGAGAGAGAGAGAGACGAGCTTTCAGCCGCCGGCCGGCACTAGCTGGCTCGTATCCTGTGGCCACAAGAGGCAGTGGCCAGGGGCCATTGCTCCTACCTGCTGGTGTCGGTGTCCTCTGGGCCCTGCAGGGAAGAGTTCACGGTGTTCACCAGGAAGCCAAACAAGCGGCCATACAGAGACTTGGCCAGGAGGTCGCGGTAGAACTCGGCCATCTCGATGGTGTGGTGCCGAGCAATCACTTCTCCTGGGCAGAAGAGGGTCACGGTGAGCGGGGGGCAGCCCCCACCAGGCATGGAGCAAACACAGACTCGAGGTCAGAGACGCCAGACAGGGGTGCGGGAGACTCGAGGCCTGGGCACATCCTGAGTGTGCTGGGCTCGGAGTGGACGCCAGGGCCAGTACTGGGCAATAATTGTAATTATTAAAAATTACAATTATAATTTCTGGAGTTCATGCCAGGCTGCTTTGGGCAGGTACAGCTGGGCCAAATGCTGCTGGCCTGGCCTGTGAGCTACAGGAGCCCCAGTAATGTGGGGTTTCAGATCCTTGATGGTAAGGATGTGCCTAATGCATAGAGACACGATCCATGTGATCTGGGGGACCCCCAGGTGTGGCACCACACAAACCCTCTCCACTGACGGCCTTGGTTGGAGGAGGGCTGGCAGGTCCCACCCCAGGTGCTCCCCATCCCCAGGTGCTCCCTACCCCAGGTGCTCCCCACCTCAGGTGCTCCCTATCCTCAGGTGCTCTCCACCCCAGGTGTTCCCCCACCCCAGGTGCTCCCCATCCCCCAGGTGCTCCCCACCCCAGGTGCTCCCCATCCCCAGGTGCTCCCCACCCCCAGGTGCTCCCCACCCCAGGTGCTCCCTATCCTCAGGTGCTCCCTATCCCCAGGTGCTTCCCACCCCAGGTGCTCCCCATCCCCAGGTGCTCCCCATCCCCAGGTGCTCCCCATCCCCAGGTGCTCCCACCCCAGGTGCTCCCTATCCCCAGGTGCTCCCCCATCCCAGGTGTTCTCCATCCCAGCTGTTCCCCATCCCCTGTAGTTCCCCTACCCAGGCCCTTCTCCAGATCCAGCTGGTTCTCGGGAAGCGAGAGGCCCACACACATCCCACCAGGGTCCAACAGGTCTGAAACAATTTCCCCGTTGGTGCTTGAGGCACAGACATGATCTCTCGAGGTGGGGAAAGGTAGGGTGGGATTTACTCTCGCGTTTCAAAGACGACAGAAGGCCCAGGACCTCTGAAGGGACACTCACCTTTCAAGCAGTGGAGGTCGCTGGTCAGGGCCGAGGCCAGTCCATCCGCTGGTACCTGTAGCATGCTGGCCACTGCAACCCAAGCACAGGGCACATGCATGTGAGCCCACACTTCCCCAGCCAGGACGCTGACCCTGGTCGTGGACAGCTCTCTGGGGTGCCTGAGAAACAAGGTGCCTTCGGGGTGTGGAGCCGGCTTCAAGGCTTGGATTGGAGGTCAAAGGAACGGCCCAGCGGGAAGCAATCAGGCTTTCATAAACTCTTGGGCTGTGGCCAATCACAGCAGTGTTTCCCCGTGGAGTGGCCTCAATTCTCCCCCCCCCCCCCACCCCCGGGGCCCAGTCAGGTCACTCTGAGACGGAGGTAGATGGTAATCACGAACAGTCTGTGGTTTGAAGGTATGTGGAAAATTCTGGAAGTGACTAACAAGGCGGCTTTGAAGGAAGCAGAATTTTGGCCTTTGAAGCGGAGTAATTCTATTCTATTTAAAATGTTTCGCTAATAACATGCCCCAGGGTCTGGGGGTGGCCCGGGATGCTGGGGGCCGGACGCCCACGTCTGTGCGGAGGAATCCACACCGGCTAAGGTGCAGCTGGTTACTCATCATTATTCATTCCTGGAACCATTTTTAAAAGAGAACAAAGTGGCTCTGGCTGCGGTCTGCCCACCCCAAAGGGAAGAAAGAGGCTGTCCCTGACTTCCCTGTGCTGAGTCACCACCTACTGGCACGTCTGAGAAATTGCACTCAGGTGAGGGGCGCCTGCTCCTAGACACTGACTGACCTTGTTCCAGGAGCCGGAGGTCAGCCACCGCAGCCATGCCGGGCCCTGCTGGGCCCGTGAACTGGATGTCTCCAATGTGCAACACCGCGGCCAGAATCACAAACAGATTCTCCACTTCCTGCACGGATCACAGACAGACACAGTGTGACAGGAAGACAAATCCTCAAAGCACCGAAAAATAGGAATAAACGTCGACTCTTTTTTTTCCGGATCCCTTTGGTTCCATGAGAGAACAAGCCACGTCTGGGCTAAGATCTGGGGTGGAACGCCCTGTCCACCCATTCTCATGCTCTGGAAAGGAGGGAGCTGAGGACGGGGTGCTTGGGTGCAAAGCAGGCGCGTCTCCACGTGTCCCAATGGAAGCAGGTAGTTGTGGGCTAAGGGCACGGCCATCGGCTGAGGGGGCCGACCAGTGTGATGTGGAGAGCTGGAGTGGGGCCTGCTCGCCCTGCAGAGCTCGGGAGGAGGGCGGCAGTGCGAGAGCTCCACCACGTTACCGTACTGCAGGCCCCGTGAGGAGGGTGTGAGCACACAGCAGCCCGGCAGGATGGGGCACAGGAGGTGGCAAGAAGGACATTGGCCAGGAGGCCCTCGGGGGATGTGCAGAGTCATGGGTCAGATGAGACAGCAGCTGTGGCTGGTGGCAGGCGTGTGAGGGAAGGCGAGGCTGAGCTGTGCGTTACGGCCTCTGGGGTAAAGCTGGCTGCACCGCAGAGAGAAGCTTTGGAACGAGGGTTTTCAGGACCTGTGGCTACCGGCGGAGGCTCTTCTAAGAATCCCCTTACTGCCCCCCGGACTCCGCCACTGACAGTTTGGGCCCACTCTCAATGCCCCGCACCTCTCACCTTCCAGCCCTGAAACTGGGTGTGGAAAAGGGTCCCCAGGTTGCATCCAACTCTCACATTCCAGGAATGCAGCCTTTGCGTTTTGTAAAGAAAATGTTGGGAACCTCCAAACCACAAGCCCAGGTGGCCCGTCACTGCCAGACGCCCGCACCCCTGTGCCCTGCTCTCAACCCGGAGCTGATCCTCGGCCTGCAGCGTCTCAGGGCACATGGGTGCATGGACTGGGGCCTCTGGCTCTCGGGATCTGGGGGGCCATGGCCTCGGTGCCAAGGGCCACCTGTCCACTGTCCAGTGACCCCGGGCAGCAGCTGCGGTGCCCAGAGCACATTTGAGATTGGGGAAGCTCAGCGGGCGCATCACCTTAAATCCAACCCCAGACTTCCTCTGGGGGCAACTCGTAGGCCCTATGCTGCATGTGAAGTGCCAATAACATGTCGCTAATGAGTTGGCAGCTCTTGGAAGTGGGTCTTCGGGGCATCGCCGGGCACTGCCTGCTTGTGCTGGGTCCAGCCAGTGTACTCTGGTCTGTTTGACCTACACAGGGCCTTTTCGGGAGCAGCACTTGAACCAATGTCTACACTGCGGGACTCAGAATCTCTGGGTACTTGCAGCAATGCCTACACTGCAGGACCCAGAATCTCTGGATAGTTGCAGCAATGTCTACACTGTGGAACTCAAACTCTTTGGGTTCCATCAGTAATGTCTACACTGCGGGACTCAGACTCTTTGGGTTCCATCAGTAATGTCTACACTGCAGGACTCAGATTCTTTGGGTGCCATCAGCAATGTCTACACTATGGGACCCAAATATTTGGGTGTCAGCGGCAATGTCTACACTGCAGGACTCAGACTCTTTGGGTTCCATCAGCAATGTCTACACTGTGGGACTTGGACTCTTTGGGTGTCAGCAGCAATGTCTACACTGCAGGGCTCAGACTCTTTGGGTACTTGCAGAATGTCTACACTGTGGGATTCAGAATCTCTGGGCACCTGCAGCAATGTCTACATGGCGGGAATGTCTCTGCTCCGTCTGCAGGTGGGAGACTCTGCTATGACTCACCAGGTGACTGAAGCCAACTGCGCTCAGGGCGTGTCTGAGGGCTGCCAGCCTCTCCCTGTTGATGCTGCGATCCTCCAGGCCCCGTCCTCCGGCAGGCCTCGCCTCAGGTACCTGTGGGGAACCAGCACATGGCGTCAAGCCTGACTCACAGCCAGACCGCAGAGGGTCCAAGTGACTCGGCCCAAGCCTGAATCCATAATGGTGGCCACCACCCCCTGCGTGCTGTATTCCCTGGTGCTTACAAGCCTGGGCACGGCCGGGCATGGCGACTTTCAGGGAGGAAACGGAAGCTCTCGCCCAGGACACACTGACCCCACTTCCTTGGTCCTGTCCCTCCCCTCTGGCAGCAGGTCAGGCTGAGCCGCAGCTTTCACGGAGACGCTTGCTGGGGCCCTTCTGCGCCTGTGGAAGTTTCTGCACTGAGAGGCTTTACTGGAGAGGCCTGTGGCTGCTGGTCTGGCTCCTAATGGGACGTGGCAGATTCGCTCACTCCTCCCAGCATCTCTGCACTGTTCCCGGACACACCGGAGGTGGCGGCTGTGGGCAGATGGTTCAACCCTGCCACCGACCACGGCACACAGGAAGCTGCCGGCAGGGAGGGGCGGGGAGGCACCACACTGAAGGACGGGGTCGAGGGCAGAGACCACCGGGACCTAGCTGGGAATAAGAAGTGGCCAAGCAGACGCAGGGCGCGGGACGCCGGGTCCAGCTCTGGCCGACACAAGGGTCCCGAATGCGTATGGTGAAGCGGGGGCTGAGCTCGTCAGGAGGAGCTGGGATGCTTTGGATTCCGACCAAAGGGGAACGAAGAGGGAAGCCCCCAGTGCTGAAGCACAGAAAGTGCACCACGAGCTCGGGAGATATTTAGGACGAATGTTCTGGTCTCCCGTGAACAAAGGCTGCAAATAAATGAGGAAATGAGGGATTGCGGTGCCTGGAGAGAGAAGAGCCGTGATAAGCAGAGAGGATGGGGAGAGAAAAAGAGGTGAGAATTGGACAGGAAGAAGGAATTCTTCCAGCAAGGAGAAAGGGGCTGGGATTGCTTAGGGGTTTCCTGAGTCCATGGGAAAGTGGGGCCCGGGCTCCCTCAGCCATCAGGACGATGGTGGAGTGGGGTTGGTCCCACGGAGAAAGAGGACCAACCCCTTTGACCATTTGCAGCACAGATAATCTGCCTTTCCATCAAGCCACACACAGCTCACAGCACCTTGACAAACAATCACCAATATCAGAAGTGTTCACTTGGGGGTCAAGATCATTGATAGGGTGAGAGAACCCTAGATGCTAGCATTGGTGGTGGAATATGTGTATGTGTCAGCTTTACGCTGAAGGCTTGTGTGTGCTTCGTCCCTGTCTGACGGGGCATCATATCTGTCCAGACGCGGACGGGGTTACCGGTGGCTCTGCGAGACGCTGCCGTGATTCTCCCCACCCCGCCCCCATGATGCACATGGGTGAAGACCCCGAGATGCTCTCGGCATTTAGGAGACGTGCTTCAATGCGGCAGAGGAAATATTGGCTGATAAACGAACTTAATGGAGTCGGCGGGGGGAGAAACTTCCCCTCCTTAGCAGGCTAGCTAATTAATTAATTACAAATTACAAAAAAATTACAGAAATTTATAAGGAAATTCAAGGGTCAAAGCAGGTGCTATTGGACCGTGTCCACTGCTACCAGGGCATCAGGTAAATGCTGGAAGAGGTTGTTTTGGAATAAAACTCTCGGGATAATTTCAAAGGGATGAGATTCAAACCTACTATACTTCCTCCCTAGGCACTGGGAGCGCACCCAGGTTTGTGCGCGAGCTTTGGCCCAGGTGAGCATGTTTCTGGGCCGACTGGACTCCAGGTAATGAAACATCAGTGCAAGGCAGAGCCGCCAGCAGAGCCACACGCCTAGTCTCAGCAGGACGTGGACTCGCTCACGGCCCAGCCAAGAGCAGGTAAGCCACATGGAGACAGAGGGAGAGCCGTGAAGCGGCCATTTGCTTCACTCATTTAAGACGTCCCAAGCACGTCGACCTATAAACTGGCTGGACCTTCAGAATGGGGTGAAAACGTGAGAGGAGAGAGGTGAGGAATGGCGGCCCGTGGCTTCATTCATACCCAGCCCTACCTCAAGGCTTGGCCAACCCTCACTTGGAGCAGCACAGCTAGCCAGTGGGTCAGTTCCTGAGAGTGGACGACTTACCTGGAAAGTTCAACCCAGCCTGACTTCTTTGAAGGAGGGAAATATCCCCCGAGCAAAGAATCAGGTTCTCCTGCTTTCTGAAGGCGCTGGAAAGGTCTTGGCCCCGGGGCATTCACCACAGGCTTCAGGGCCATGAGCAAGAACATGCAGAAATGCTGCCAAGCTTAGTGCAAACGAGGGCACAGAGGTTTTCACAGACTTAAGAATTCGGTCAGGCTGGATCTTAGGCAAGTGAAGAGAGCACTTAAACACAAATGTTGGGTTGAGTTGCCCGAAAGACGCTTGTTATATCATTCCTCAGGTACACGTGCCTCACCTCTGTGACTTTTCGATCCTTCTCATATTTCATCTAATTATTAATTAACAGTCATTTCTCCTTGAGGCAAATTCTAGAAATAAAATCAGTGTCTGGCCTTTTAAAGTGAGAATCATGCAAAGCTGTCAGTTTATGGTGAAAAGTCATTTAATATTTCTGCTCGCAGAGTCTTAATAGGCGGGAACACAGAAAATCAAATAAAGACGCATACAGGGGCTCTGGGGCGGGAGTGACCGTCCAGGGAATAAGGCCATTCATTGCCTGACATGCAGCGACCCCAATCCTGGCACCACATGTGGCCCCTGAGGACAGCAAGAGTCACCCCTGGCCATAGAGCCTGGAGTAGTCCCCGAGCACAACTGGGATGTGGCCCAAAGCCTGCTCCCCAGAGACCCTGTGAAAGAAGGCAGCAACCCAGCAACCCCTCCCCAACCAGGGCAGGCCTACTCATGGAAAAGTACCATTTTTAGGGCCTAAATAACCCTTTCTTCCTGCATCTGCAACAAAAGGCCCAGAATGAATTCCTGTTTCCCACCCTGGCAGATGTTGGGAGGCCCCCACCCACATCCTGTTATCTGGTCTGACTTGCATTCCTGCAATAAACTTCCTGACCTACAATCCTGCACGTATGCCTAGCCACACCAAATATAGAAAGAAGTATTAAGTGTGACCCGATTGGTAGGTGATGGTGACTTATTGCAAAGTGATTGGCTGCCTGCGAGCATACCTTGATGTAATGCTTTAAGTCTATTAGATGGTTATGCGCGGGCTTTTCTGTAGCGGTGGAAACTTTCTTTTAAAAGACCCCCATTGAAAGGGCTCGGGGCTCTTAGCCGCTGACTGCTTGTGGTCATGCTATGAGCCCGAGTATACTCGAATAGTAATAATAATAATAATAATAATAATAATAAACACTTGCTCTTAATAATAATAATAATAAACAACACTTGCTCTTAATAATAATAATAATAATAAACAACTCTTGCATAGGTCTGGTCTCTCAGAGTTTTCCTTGATAGGTGTGGCGCTCTGAGGGCTCCCAGTCGGTCACCCCATTGGGTGGCCAACCCTTTCACCTGGACACATCACCCCTCACTCAGGGCCCCTGTCCTTGCACCTCTCACCACACGCACACCAGCATCACCTCTCCCCTGCACCATGATTCATGCCCCTCCCCCTGGGAACATAACTGGGGTTAATTAAAACCCAGACCAAGAAGGAAAGTGCCTGCCATAGAGGCAGGTATGGGGAGGGCAACTAGGGACATTGGAGTTGGGAAATGTGCGATGGTGAAGGGACGGTTTTGAACACTAGATGACCGAAACCCAGCCATGAACCACTGTATAACTGTGTATCCATGTACCTCACCGTGATTCAACAAAAGTGAAAGTGAGTAAATACATACATGCAACACAGACTGCTGAGAAGACGCAGGCGGTGGAAGAGCATGCTCATAAATGTCTGGGCTCTCCTTCGGGGTTTGGTTAGAACCCACCCCCTCTCTGTGCTTTCCCGTCCCCGTTTTCTAAGAATCAGGAAGTAATGAGGTTTGGTGATGAGAGATGTTCCCGAGGCTTAAAGAGTTCCAAGACTGGGCACTAACTCCCTGCAGACTGGCCAGGTGGCCCTGTGTACCAGTGACCAGCTTCCGCTGCCTGGCAGGTGGGATAGCGGGGGACCCCGCAAAGTTCATCCATCTGGCGAGACTCCCCGAGGCTGTCTGAGCAGGCACTTCATGCTTCCAGAGGCCATGAACCTTTCTTTGAGTACAGACTTTCATGTAAACCTTCATGTAAACCTAAGTTCTCTTTCCGTCAGAAGAAACATCACGGTAAGAACTAGGTTGTACAGGGTCTGTCTGTGTGAGACACACCCGGGCCCCTCTAGGGCTAGCTGCCAGTGGGCACTGCCCGATCCACCCCGAGGAAGCCCCTTTCTCTACATCTCTCCTATTTTCATGTTTTATTCACTGTTCTCATGAGGGCAGTGGCATCACTGGAGGTTTTAGGCCATTTCCGAAGGGGCTTGATTTCGTAGTTCAGGATTACTTAAGTTATACTCGAATTGTGTCTTTACACACAGATTTCATACTAATCTCACCCTAGGCTTTCAAACCTGGCTATGAACTCAACAAGAACTGTGTCAAATCTATAATCTGGTGATAACTGAAAACTTTATTGGGTCTCACAGTCCACAAACATTGTATGTCTTTGATTTCAAAGACCGTTTACTAATTTTCAGTATACCAGTCATATATATGTGCTGTTAGCATATGCTAAAGGGTTTCATTTCTTTACAGTAGCTGGAAGTGATAAGGTCTTATTTATTCACTTTTGGCTGGGGGTATACCGAGTGTGCTCGGAGTTCCTGTAGCTCTGGGCTGGGAGGGGGTCCCTCCCGGTGACACTCAGGACACTGAACCATGAGGACTGACCCCAGACCTCCCAGTGACTGACCCTGGACCCCTATAACTGACTTGTGCCCCCCAGTGACTGACCTGTGCCCCCAGTGTCCTGAGTCACTGCTCAGCTCCCTGAGGCATGATGTGGCCAACAGTATGTTTGATTATTGGCTCCGTACATCGATTTTGTGAATTGATCTTACGTCTTGCGACCTGATGAATTAATGTACTAGTTCGAGGAGTTTTTTTATATTTGAGATATAGATTCTCTGAGGTTTCCCATACCCCTTCTTTTCCATGATGGTTCCTTTTGGTCAATGAGAAATAACATTTCTTCTTACATGAATTATATAATGGCATGAAAAGAGCATATGAGGGCTGAACATGCAGAGACCTTTGCTTCTGTTACAGAAATAACACGCAAACAAGACGAATGTGTGTCGAGATACAAGATCCTACTTTGGCTTTGGACAAAGCGGGTTTTTATTGTGGGTGAAGCTGATTCAACTCAGTCAGCTGCTGCTCCTGCTCCTGGCCTTGTCCCGTGTCTCCAAACACAAACTCCACTGTGGGGACATCTACCAAGGTAGGTCGGTTCACACCCAAATTGGTTATATGTGTGTAAAGAAAGTCATGAGTGTGTACTCTGTGTGTGTGAGTGTGTCTCTATGTATCTTCAGATGCATGGCAAAGAAAAAACATGCCAAAAAAAGAAAATAAAAAACATCACAGACTGGAATGAAAGTCTTTAACGGTGCTGAAGAAAGACGAGATCTAACTGTCCCTTGCAGGAGACCTCCCCGGGCCTTTCTCTGTTCATGGGTCCAGACCGGGAAGGTTTACTTGATCACTTGATCACTTGAATCCCGTTATTCATCGATTTGCTCGAGCGGGCTCCAGTAACATTTCCATTGGACTCTATCACGTGCCAGTGTAGCCCAATGGCATCTGGTTGATTCAGGAATATGAAGAGCCTCAAAGCGTTCCTTCAGGGTCTTGACAAAGAAGTCTGACCATCTTATAGGTGGGCAGCCACGTGATCTCACTGCAGCCGTATTAAGGGCTCTTTGGGGGAAAGGTTTAGCATGTTATAAAGGGGCGCACAAAAGTGCCACCAGGAGTGTCAGCACACGCTGTCCACTGCGCCATGCCAGGGCCATGCCCACTGTACACCGTCAGGGGCCAGGCTGGCTCGTGCCCAGCTGGGCTGTGGGTGCTGGGGGGGCTTGTAGAAGCTCCAGGGGGCCTGGCAACAGAGTTGCAGCACAGAGGCGCCAACGGAGCCCCAGCCCACGGACCTTACAGCCAGACTGCTCAGTCCTGAAAAGGGAAACGGTGATGATGAGACCGTTTCCCAGAGTGACAGCTACAGGACGACGCTCGTGCAAAGGCTGAGTCACACATGGGCAAAGAAATCAAAGCAGGTCACTGCAGATGTTCCACCCGTCCTTGTAAGGGAAAACGGATGGAAATGTAAATCAAGAAACAACTTGCTTAAATATTTTGCCCACAAGTTGTTTTCTTTCTACGCACCCAGCGATGCTCAGGGGTTCCTCTTGGCTCTGCACTCAGGAATCATTCCTGGTGGTGTTTGGGGGCCCATGCAGTACGTGAGGGTCAAACCTGGGTTGGCTCTGTGCAAGGCAAGCTCTAGGCCCCCTGTATTATCGCTCTGGCCACCCAAATAAAATCCGACCCAGGTATGCTGATCCAGAGACTCACAGACATGGGGCAGAGCTGCTACTGGCTCTCCCTGTGCCCAGCCGCTCACAAAGTGCCCGGGAAGGATGGCGGGTTCTAGCCCTGGCCCGCCACTCCATCGGAGCCTCGCAAAAAGCCAGACAATCTCCCCCCCCCCACACACACACACTCCTTGAGGGCCTCCATTTTCCACATCCGGACTTCCCCTCGTCAGAACTCCACCCAGCAGACCAGCCTATCATAGTTCAGCTAGTGCAGCTGCAAGCGGCTGCCCAGTTCATCAATAAATGCTGGATTTAAAGATGACTACAAGAATATGCTACCTGCATGGCAGAGCCTGGCAAACTACCCGTGTTGTATTTGTTATGCCAAATACCAGTAACAATTATAGAACTCATTCCCATGACCTGATGGAATGGTTTGAGGTTCTTTATGTTCCTGGAGCAAGCAGGTGCCCTTGGGCTCTACTTGCATGAGACAGGACATATGGAGATGTTACTGGTGCCCGCTCGAGCAAATCGATGATGAATGGGAAGACAGTGATACAGTGATACAGTGATGTAAGTTTTAGAATCTATTTGTCAGATATCCCTTTGAAGAACCCAGTTTTTGATTCGGTATGTACGGATTGGGTCCTATAGATTCAGAGCTACTCTGACTAAGGTGAGGGCAGGAACTCATGTTCACAGGCTTCAGAGACACAAGGCAAGTCTTAACCCCAAATTAATGCAAATCAAAAATGAATGTAACAGCAAAAGGACAGGAAGTGTCAGCTCTGCCTGTCACCAGGCCCCTCCCTCCGGGGCACTGTCGTGAGTGAAAGATCTGAGGACACAAGAACTTTCCTTGATGTGTGCCCCAGTCGGAGGCTGAGGCTACACACACAATGTTTTTCTCAGGGCTTAATCTGCTGCTTAAATACGAAAAGAACTAATCTGCTCTATTGTGGCGAAGCTGCCTTCTACGGGGCTGTTTAATCTGTCAACAGAAACCAGATAAGGCAAAGAATCAAACAGTTGGCACCCTTGAAGGCAGCTCCCCACCGGACGGCAGTCAGGAGGCCAAGCGTGGTTCCTGACCCGCTCCTAGGAAGGTAATTCTTTCCTGTGCTTTTAAAACTCTCTGGAAAGAATTAACCAATTTTAAATTCCCCCAACGGGATTTTAATAAGTTTTTTTTTATTAACTACAGGTTCAGATACATAAATCTCCACTCATGAAAAAACATATATATACATACATATACATATATACATACATATATGTGTGTGTGTGTGTGTGTGTGTGTGTGTGGGTGTGTTTTTCCTTGCAGACCATTTGGTTTGGAAAGCAGGACGCCGGCCCGAGGACTTCAGGAACAGAATCTAGCGAATAAACACAGAGACAGAATAGGATCCGTTTAATAAATGACATAAATGACACATTTCGGGAGAAGCTGGGTCTTGTGACACTCCCAGAATAGCTGGTCCATATTTTTCCAATCAGAATTTCTTCAAAGCATCTGGCAAAACAAGCTCTAAACTAGCACCATCTTTTGTTATTCAGCACAGGCCAACAAACGGAGAGGGGAAATATGGAAGGCGGGGTGGAAGAGCCCTCATGAAAAAGAGCTTCCAGAGGCACCTGTGCCAGGGCAGGGCCAGGGCAGGGCCAGGGCGGGGCCAGGGCAGCGGCATGGCGCGGGCGCTGCTTCTCACAGAAGCATCTGGAGAGGAGGCAGCATGGAGCATCTCGTGCCGACACACTAGGCAGGTCCAGCATCCCTGGGGAGGGCGGGACTGCAACACTGCATCAGCTCTGGACGTTGGCACGCCACGCCCCTGCATTCTCCGTGCACCTCGGCTGGCTCTGGGACTAGGGTGCTGCCCGGTCCTGCTCTGGGTGGGGAGGGACCGTGATTTTGCGGATCTTGGAGTGGGTTTTGGCCAAGCGCAGACGCTGGCGTGGAAAGGGCCCCCGCAGTGCTGCGCCTCAAGCCCTGGCAGAGCCCCCGGGAAAGCCTGGGGCCGACAATCTGTCACAATCTGCCTTCTGCATTGCCCAGGGGAGTCCCCCCAGGCCACGAGCTTCCTCCGGCCAGTGTGGCTCAGCAGGTGTGTGGCTCGCAGATGCCTCTCGGGAAGGCATGGGGCAGGGGCGTGTCCCCGCACCCAGACTCTGCTCTGCCTTAGGGTCCAGCCCGACCTGCGCTTGTCCTTGTCTCGGCCCTGGCCTCCCCTGAAGGAGGCCACCCACAGACAGTGGACACGCCACAGGAGATCCTGACCCCCACCAGGCTGCCATCTCGGGGTGGACGATGGTCAGAGCTTCACATACTTGCCAGGAGCTTCCCAGACGCTCGGGGCTTCCACGGCACGTTCTCAGACGTGGGTCAGTTCCCTGGCAGTGGCCCCCACCAGCAGGGACCCCCCCCCCCACACACACACCATGTGCCCGGCCTAGTCTGGCCCCATCTTCCGGCTCCTGATTCTCGGTCGGGACTGTGAGTGTGGCCCCTCCACATACGCCTGCAGGAGACCCCACGTCAGGGCGGGAACCCGGCCCAGACCCTTCGTCGCCCCACTGTGCCGGGCTCCCACGTGGTCTTGTGGCCCCTTCCCAGGGCAACACGACACGCCTGGGCAAAAGTGCCCCAGCACCGCCCACGGCTCCTTCCCTGCCACCTGCACCGGCTGCTGGGCTTGTCCAAGTTCCTGTGGCCTGCGGGGACCTCTGGGGGCAGAAAAGCAGCAGAGTTGGGGCTGAGTGAAATGACAGCCCCGTGTGTGTGTGTGTGTGTGTGTGTGTGTGTGAGTGTGTCTAGGTCTGTGTCTTATGTGCTTGTGGAGTGTATGTGCATCTGTGTGTATCTATGTGTGTCTGTGTCTGTATCTGTGTGTCTCTGTGTATGTGTGTGTATGTGAGAACATATCTGTGTGTATCTGTGTGTATTTGAGTGCATCATTGTCACTGTATCACTGTCTTCCCGTTCATCATCGATTTGCTCGAGTGGGCACCAGTAAAATCTCCATATGTCCTGTCTCATGCAAGTAGAGCCCAAGGGCACCTGCTTGCTCCAGGAACATAAAGAGCTTCAAACCATTCCATCAGGTCATGGGAATGAGGTCTATAATTGTTACTGGTATCTGGCATATCAAATACGACACGGGTAGCTTGCCAGGCTCTGCCATGTAGGTAGCATACTCTTGTAATCATCTCTAAATCCAGCATTTATACATGGGAAAAACTATCCTTTCACCACTTAAGGAGAGGAAGGAAATTCAGTGAAATTTAAAATATTTTATGGGGCCAGAGTGATAGCCCAGCAGGTAGGGCGTTTGCCTTGCATGCGGCTGGCATGTGCCGGCCCCGGTTAGATCCCCGGCATCCCATATGGTTCCCGAGCACCGCCAGGAGTAATTCCTGAGTGCAAAGCCAGGAGTAACCCCTGAGCGTCGCCGGGTGTGACCCAAAAAGCAAAAAAAAAAAAAATATATTAACATGAGCTATGCAATTACAAAAAAAAAGGATGTTTGTGTTTGGGTTTCAGTCATAGTTCCAGCACCCATTCCTCCACCAGTGCCCACTTCCCACCACCAATGGCCCCGATTCCCTCCCCTCTCCCCAGCCTGCCTCTACAGCAGGCACTTTGCCTCTTCTCTCTTTCTCTCTCTTCCTTCTCTGTTGGGGAACGCCGCCAGGGTCCCCCGACAGTGTCAGGGCAGAGGTTCTCTTCTACCTCCGAGGACGCTGGGAGAACAGATGAAAACTCACCAGTCTGGTGCAGTTCCAAAAATGGCTTTTAATAGTACAAAAGCTCTTCCACAGCACTCCAATATAATGAACAAACTCTAGCTCTGGTCCGAACTTAGACCATACAAAAGAGCCTAAGTCTCCCACCAAAGAGAGAGGATCTCACCCGAGCGGAGTCCTACCCAGAAGAAGGAGCAAAAGGCCAAAGAGCAAAAAGCCAAAAGCCAAAAGCAAAAGGCCGAGGAGCCAAAAGCCACAGGAGCCAAAAAAGGCGAAAGCTAAAGGGCCCAAAGGGCAAAAGTGCATATCTGTTTGTCTGTGTATGTGTGCATATCTGTGTCTGTGTGTATGTCAGTGCATATCTGCGTGTCTCTGTGAGTGCATATCTGTATTTGTGTGAGTGTGCAGCTGTGTGTATGTGTATCTGTGTGTATGTGAGTGCACATCTGTGTGCATCTGTGAGAGTGTGCAGCTGTGTGTATGTGTATCTGTGTATGTGAGTGCACATCTGTGTGTATCTGTGAGAGTGGAGCTGTGTGTATGTGTATCTGTGTGTATGTGAGTGCACATCTGTGTGTATCTGTTTGAGTGTGCAGTTGTGTGTATGTGTATCTGTGTGTATGTGTATCTGTGTGTATCTGTGTGAGTGCGGGTGTCTGCGTACCTGTGTGTGTATGTTCTGAACCCCGCTACCGTCTGGGCTCCCTGGAAGGGGCAGCCCCACCCATGTGTGCTGTGCCTTGTGGGAGAAGCCGCATCTCCATGCAGACTCCAGGGGGCACCGGTCCTTGTTCTTCGCTTCCTTCCCTGCTTTCCACGAGTCTCTGCACCCAGAGGTTCGGGAAAGTTCAGACTTCCCGGTGCTCCTTCCAGGGATGGGCCCCTTGCTTCCTTCCGGGTCACGACTGTGCTTCAGATTTAACCTCCCAGAGAGTCACACTCTCAGGACTGAAACTTCTGTGCTACTGTGGCGGGCCCGGCCCTCCATTTTTTTAATTTTAATTTTTAAATATGTATTTTGGGTCACGTGCGGCGATGCTCAGGGGTCACTCCTGGCTCTGCACTCAGCAGTTATTTCTGGAGGTGCTTGAGGGACCCTATGGGATGCCGGGGATCGAACCCGGGTTGGCTGCGTGCGAGACAAATGTCCTGCCACTGTGCTGTTGCTCCGGCCCTGGCTCCCCCCTTTTCTATGGCATGACAGGCTTTAGTTCCCATTAGTCTCGCCTGCGGGATGCCTGCATGGAATCTCAAATACTATCCAACAAGGGGGCAAGGATCAGACCCTTGTACGACTGCTGAGTTTTGACATGTCTGAAACTTGAGACACACACGGACACACACACACACAAACACCACCTTCCACCTAGGATCTTGGTGTTCACGGACTGTGGCGCATGCGCCACCTGGTGGCCATTCCTAGTAAGTGCACCGTTGCCACCAGAACGTGGACTTTTCCTGTCTGCAGCTAAACCGCCGGGGCCGCAGCTCTGTGTAGGGAGACTGTTAAGCAAAGTGTGTAACTACACTCTGTGCAGCTAAACCACCGGGGCCGGTAGCTCTGTGGGTCCCGTGTGTGGCTGGAGCGAAGCAGAGTGCGGGCGGCTTGTCCTACATACGGCCCGACCTCACAACCGGGCAAGTATTTTTAGGGTGCACTGAATCCCAGAACAAACCCTTCATAAGTTTTCACCTGATCGTCTGCAAATGTTCAGTTTCCCAAAACAGTCAGTGTCAGAAAATTGCACTTCTTTAGTAGCTTTAGTCATGAAATAGCGTCTGACAGTGGGGTCTGTGTGTCTCTGAAACACGCCACGGAGCTAGGTGTGTCCCAGGCCCCGGAGCACCCCACGGCCCAGTCCCCAGAGCATGCCACAGCCCAGTCCCCGAGCACGCCATGGCCCAGCCCCCGGAGCACGCCACAGCCCAGCCCCCGGAGCACCCCACGACCCAGTCCCCGAGCACGCCACAGTCCAGTCCCCCGGAGCACACCATTACCCAGCCCCCGAGCCGCCACAGCTCAGACCCCGAGCACGCCACGGCCCAGCCCCCCAGAGCACGCCACGGCCCAGCCCCCAGGTGTGCCCCCAGCCGCCGCACGGTCATGGCTGATCGCAGACTTGACTGATGAAGGTGACGAGGGCAGTGCTGGTGGCACCAGCATTGTGTGCTGGAGCTTCCTTGCCCAACGTGAGACCCCTTGTCAGTCTCTGCCAGCAGGCGCAGCGTGGGGAGGAAGGAGCACAGGCCGGAGGATGGGCTAGTGGACAGGCCCCAGCCACCGACAGCCCCGGGCGGCAGCCCATGAGGGCATGTCGGGCGGCCATCACTTGTCTCTCCCTCCTGTACCCACCCGTGGGCGCTGGCTCTGCTGTCCCGGGAGGGAGCACCCGCGCCTGCTGTCCCGGGAGGGAGCACCCGCTCTGCTGTCCCGGGAGGGAGCACCCGCGCTCTGCTGTCCCGGGAGGGAGCACCCGCGCTCTGCTGTCCCGGAGGGAGCACCCGCGCCTGCTGTCCCGGGAGGGGAGCAGCCGCGCTCTGCTGTCCCGGGAGGGAGCACCTGCGCTTTGCTGTACAGTCAGGGAGCACCCGTGGCTCTGCTGTCCTGGGAGGGAGCGCCCGTGCTCTGCTATACAGTCAGGGAGCACCCGCTGCACTGCTGTCCTGGGAGGGAGCACCTGCGCTCTGCTGTCCCGGAGGGAGCACCTGCGCTCTGCTGTACAGTCAGGGAGCGCCGTGGCTCTGCTGTCCCCGGAGGGAGCATCAGCACTCTGCTGTCCTGGGAGGGAGCACCCGCGCCCCGTGGCTCTGCTGTCCCGGGAGGAGCAGATCAAGTTCCAGGGCATGCGGCTGAGCCTAAGGAACCAACGACTTCTGGAATGGTGATACTTAATGGACAAAATGACCAGATGAGATTCCAAGAAATCCAACAGCTCTCGGGAGCCACCTGGAGCCTGAACCCCAAAGGTCTTCAGCAGGATGGGCCTGGGGCAGGGGACGAGTGACAGAGTTGTGGGGACAGGTGACACCAGGCTGCCCGTGAGCACCTGCGCCTGCCTAGGGGAGTTGCGACAGGATCCCATGCTGTGCCTGTCCTGTCGCTGTCCACTGTCCCATCCTTTCACTGTCCACTGTCCTGTCCTGTCGCTGTCCACTGTCCCATCCTGTCACTGTCCACTGTCCTGTGCTGTCGCTGTCCACTGTCCCATCCTATCACTATCCACTTTCATGTCACTGTCCACTGTCCATCCTGTCACTGTCCACTGTCCATCCTGTCACTGTCCACTGTCCATCCTGTCACTGTCCACTGTCCCATCCTGTCACTGTCCACTGTCCCATCCTGTCACTGTCCACTGTCCTGTCCTGTCACTGTCCACTGTCCATCCTGTCACTGTCCACTTTCATGTCACTGTCCACTGTCCACTGTCCCATCCTGTCGCTGTCCACTGTCCCATCCTGTCACTGTCCACTTTCATGTCACTGTTCACTGTCCTGTCCTGTCACTGCCCACTGTCCTGTCACTGCCCACTGCCCTGTCACTGTCCACTCTCTTATCACTGTCCACTGTCCCACCCTGTCACTGTCCCATCCTGTCACTGTCCACTGTCCTGTCACTGTCCACTGTCCTGTCACTGTTCCAGTGTCCTGTCCTGCCACTTGACTCATCCTGACACTGTGCCCGCTGTCCTGCTCTGAGTGGCCTGAGTCCCAGCTGGGCTCAGCTGTCCCACATCCAACAGGCCTTTAAAGCATGTTCCCAGAGAACTTCCTTCCGCGGACACTGACTGGTTCCTTCTGCAGCTGTCCTGTGTGGGCTTTGCCAGGGCGGCCCCGACTGACTCTCTGCAGGGTCGCCCTGAGGCTGAGGGACCACAAACTAAGTTGTTCCTTTGAGTGATTTAATTATAGCTTTTGATCTCCAGAGTTGCTACACAAATGAGCCAAACACACGTGTATACATACGCATGGAACTTGCCTGTACACATGTACACACACAGAACACTGCCTGCAAACATGTAAACATGCACAAGGAACTCTGCCCCCACACATGTGCACACACAGAACCCTGCCCACACGGTGTGCACATACACAGAAACCCTGCATGCACTCGTGCACACAGAATCTGCCCCATACGTGTGCACACACAGAACCCTGCCCACACATGTGTGCACATACACATGAAACTCTGCATGCACAATGTGCACGTGCACACAGAATCCTGCCCCCACACATGCAGAACCCTGTCCACACATGTGTGCACACACAGAACCCTGCCAGCACACGTGTGCACACACATGCAGAAACTGCACACACATGTGTAAACGCACACAGAAACCTGCATGCACATGCATGTACACACAGAACCCTGCACACACGTAAACACGCATGGAACCCTGCATGCTATGTGTCAACAGAACCGCAAAACTAAACACAATGGAACCTGCATGCATATGTGTGCACAGAACCCCACGCATGTAAACACAATGGAACCTGCATGCATATGTGTACACAAGAACCCTGAACATGTAAACACACATGGAACCCTGCATGCATATGTGTACACACAGAACCCTGCACACACATAAACACACATGGGACCCTGCATGAACCCAAGTAAACACATATAGAAACCTGCATGCATATGTGTAAACACTCTGAACCCTGCCTGCAAGCACGCAGTCGTGCCCACACACGAGATACAGGAGATGTGGCCAGAGCTCTGGACTTGCTGCAAGCCATGAGCTTTTGCTTGTTCTCACGCGAAGAACACGAGACTGGGAGACCGCCCAGTGTGGCTCCCAGGGCTGCTGTGCTGCAGAGACACAGCATGCGCCGTGCACCTGCAGGCGACTGCGGAGTCAACTGTCGGGGCAGAGGCTTGAGAGCGGGTCTCTGTGGCTTTGGGCTTGACTCCAGCACAGTTAGGCCACTTGGTAAAATCAATGTTTCATCAACTGTCTTTAATCGTTTTTGCCCAGGCACCAGGACTTCAAAATGAGCCTCACCTTCCTCCTCAGAATCTGCTATTCAGGCGCACAGAACACCCCCAATGTGGTCTTTCAATTTATTATTATTTGGCATTTTGGGGTCGCACCTGATGATGCTCAGGGTGTTTTCCTGGCTCTGCACTCAGGAATTACTCCTGATGATGCTTGGGGACCCTACGGGATGCTGAGGATTGAACCTAGGTGGGCTGCATGCAAGGAAAACGCCCTCCCCACTGTACTATTGCTCCGGCCTCAGTGGTCTTTCATTTCTAAATCACTTGTCTTCCTGCTGTTCATCAATTTGTTTGAGTGGGCACCAGCACCATCTCCATATGCTTTGCACACACGCTCAATATAAACAGATATCAGCCCGAAAAGATGAGCTTGTTGGATATGGGGTCAATGCTTCACACACACGTTCAATATCAGCCTGAGAAGAAGAGCTTGTTGATACGACACAACACTTCACACTCATGCTCATTGTACACAGATATCACCCCAAAGACGGACAAGCTCGGGAGCTCTTCACTCAAGTCATCCTGAACAGGAATGGCAGAACATTAGATGAAGGACAACCATGTGAGCAAGCTGACTTCCGAAAAGGATTCAGCACAATCGACCATATCCACACAGTAACCAAGTTCATTGAGGTTTGTAGGGGAGTACAAGATGCCGCTATGTCTCACGTTCATTGATTAAAAGAAAGCCTTTCATTCTGTGGAGACAGAAGCGGTCATCGAAGCCCTAGCCAAACAGGGTGTTCAAACTCAATACGTCAAGATCCTTCGTGAGCTGTATTATGGATTCACCACCAGGATCTCACCATTCTACAAGGAAGTGATCATTTGATGTCAAAAGAGGGGTTCGACAGGTTGATACCATTTCACCAAAACTCTTCAGCGCCACCCTCAAGAACATCATATGACAATTAGAATGGGAAGGAATGGGAGTGAAGATAGATGGTCGGCAACTACACCACCTCCGCTTCGCTGATGATATCGTTCTAATAATACCAAACATTAGCCAAGCGGCACAAATGCTGGCTGACTTTGACCAAGAATGTGGAAAGATAGGTCTACAGCTGAATCTCAGCAAAACAATGTTCATGAAAACCGAACTAGTACCAGAGGCCCCATTCACTCTCAATGGAACAAATATCTCTGAATGCAGCAGTTATGTGTACCTAGGTCGAGAAATCAACATGATGAACAACCTAAAACCTGAGCTGCAAAGAAGGAAGAGAGCAGCATGGAATGCCTTCATGAGCATTGAAGAAATAGCTAAAAGGACAAAGAACCTCCTGCTCCGGGCACATCTCTTCGACTCCACCGGTTCTCCTTGCATTAACATACGCCTCAGAGACCTGGGCCCTATGAAACCAGGATGAGAATGCTATTTGGGTCTCCCAAAGAGCAATCGAAAAGAGTTATGCCATCCGGAGTTCAGACCTATGTCGATGTTCCAGAGTCAGGGAAGCTGTCTCGTTTGCCAAGGCATCGAAAATCAGATGGGCTGGACATGTAATGCGATTTGGAGACGACCGCTGGACTAGAGCTGTTACCAACTGGATCCCACGGGATGTCAAAAGATCACGTGGCCGCCCACCTACAAGATGGTCTGACTTCTTCGTCAAGACCCTGAATGAAGGATTAGAGGCTCTTCATATTCCTGGAGCAACAGATGCTATTGGGCTACATTAGCATGTGACAGGGACAAATAGAAATGTTACCAGCACCCACTCGAGCAAATCAACGAATAACGGGATGTCAAGTGATCAAGTGATTACCCCAAAAAAGACGAGCTTGTTGATACGGCACAACGCTTTGCACCCACGTTCAATATAAAGACATATGAATCCGGTTAACTCTTGGCCTGAGCTCCACATGTCTGATTAATCTATGCTGTCATTTCTTCTCTGGAAAACGAGGAAAGCGAGAGCAATGAGCACAAACTTGGCTTGATGGCGCCGGGCAGGGTCAGAACTCACCGGTGAGTGCGTAGGTCGTCCAGGTGAAGCCCGGGCTTCTCCTCGGCCACCAGCCCATCCGCCAGCAAAGAGAAGATGAGGAAATTGCTGTGACCTGGGGCCCGTGAGACAAGCCTGCCTTTCTCCAGCATGTACGTGTGAATTCTGGCTGCGGCGGGAAGAAAGGGATCCTGTTAAAGGGCATGAATGGGTGCGGATCTGGCCTGTTCCCAGGCCTCTTGGGAACAGAATCAGGCTTGACCTGAGCTCATGCAGGCCCGGGAGCCTGGAAGCTCTGGACTTGGCCCCTCCAGCTGCCTCCCCGCTCCGCCTCGTTTATCACCGAAGACAACTGCAGTTCACCGTCCACACACCTCACTGTTCTGCACATTACAACTTTTATTCAAGAGTTCTGGCTGAGGTGCTCCATGACAGTAACTTTGATTCTTTAATTCATTGTGAGATTCACAGTTAAAGAGTTGGTCATGTTTGAGTTTCAGTTATAGTGTTTCACCGACTTCTCTCCCGCTGCCTCATGGCAGACACTCCTCTCTCTCTCTCCTCTCTCCTCTCTCCTCTCTTTTCTCTCTCTCCCTCTCTCCCTCTTTTCCTCCCTTGCTCTTCTCTCTCACCCCTTTCTCTCCTCTCTTTCTCTCTCTCCCCCCCTCTCCTCTCTCCCTCCCTCTTTCTCTCCTCTCTCACCCTCTCTGTCTCCTCTCTTTCTCCCTCCCTGTCTCTCCCTCTCTCCTTTCTTCTCCCTCTTCCACTCTCTCCTCTTTCTCTCTTTCTCTCCTTCCCCTTCTCTTCCTTTCTCCCTCTCTCCCCCCCGTCCCTCTTCCTCCCTCTCTCTTTTCTATCTCTCTCTCCCTCTCTCTCCCCCTCTCTGTCCCTCTCCCTTCCTCTCTCTCCCTCTTTTCTATCTCTCTCCCTCTCCCTCTCTCTCCCTCTCCTCCCTCCTCCTCTCTTTATCTCTCTCCCTCTCTCTCCCTCTCCCTCCCTCTCTCTTCTCTCTCTTTCTCTCTTCCTCTCTCTCCCCCCCTCTCCTACCTCATGGTCACTTAGAGGTTCTCCTATTTCAGCTTTTTACCATTTTACATTTTGATGTTTCCACTTAGGTTAGGGCTCATTTTAAGTTCTCATCTTGTGAAATGTCTGTATCTAAATGTATTTTTTCCTTTACATTTGACTGCTGTTTGCTCCCTTGTCAATGCTGATGCGATATATCTGCATTAATCTAATTCTGAGCTCTCTGCGCTATCCCATGCACTCTCTTGGCCCTGCAGTTTCACAGTAGTTCTGAAGCTGGTGCCACCAGATTTCCAACTTGGTTTTTGTCAATGATGGGCCATTATGGGTCTTTGACCTTTCCATATAAATTCAACAAATACAAAGTAATTCACAGGAATATCTGTTGGTATTGTATTCACTTCTGGATCAAGCTGGTGTTTTCAACAACCCTAAGCCTTTCCTGCTATGCACGCCGGTTATTTCTATTTGTTCATCTTCGAGCCTTTCTTTTTTTCTGTTATAACTAACACATTATATCAGATTTATACTTAAGCATTTCATTTTGCAGTCCTGATAAAATGGTCTTAGATTTAAATTCCAATCTCGTCACTGCTGGTCTATGGGAAACGGCTGACTTGAATATTAACCTGCTCCCTTTTACCATTAGCTTTGAGTGTGCTGCTCTGCTGGGCTTGGCTTTCCTGTGAGGTGACCGGTGGTCTGTTACAATCCAGTTTGGTTTATTCCTTTCTGACTGTTATTTCTTTCCTTTTTGTTTATTCCTTTCTAATCATTATTTCTTTCCTTCTGTAAGAACTTCCAGCACACAGCAGGAAGGGGATTGAGGGGAAACATTCGTGCCTATATTTTTTTCTTTTTGGGTCACACCTGGCAACGCTCAGGGGTTTCTCCTAGCTCTGCACTCAAGAATTACTCCTGGCAGTGCTTGGGGACCATATGGGATGCCGGGGATCGAACCCAGGTTAGCTAAGTGCAGGGCAAACACTCTCTCTGCTCTACCCTCTCTTTGGCCTTGACTCAACACTTCCTGCCCAAACTTGCTTATAACAAGGCATCAAAAGAAGTCACTTGAGTGACTCATAACGAGAGAGTCCACACGGCCCCCTCAAAGCAATCTGCTGTCTGCCTGTGCCAAGGCAGAGTGGAGATGGCGCCACCAGGGCCAAGGACACAGAGATGCATTTCTCTCTCTTTCCACGCGAGCCACTGCAACAAACGTAAGTCTGGCTTGGATTTATGCAGAAACATGACAGAGACATTTAGGTTCGGACCCTTTTGGGCTCTGGCCTGAGAGGGCAGAAAGAGGATAAAAGCAGGGCTTAAACCATCATGGTAGCTATCGAAACAGACACTTCAACAGTGAAATTTATATCCAGAGAGGAATGGGAGGTGGGTGGATGTGAAAGCAGCAGTGGGTAATGTCCAGCTAAGCCGTGGGTAACGTCCAGCTAAGCAGTGGGCAGTGTCCAGCTAAGCCGTGGGTAACGTCTAGCTAAGCAGTGGGCAGTGTCCAGCTAGCGTGGGTAACGTCCAGCTAAGCAGTGGGCAGTGTCCAGCTAAGCCATGGGTAACGTCCAGCTAAGCAGTGGGCAGTGTCCAGCTAACCCGTGGGTAACGTCCAGCTAAGCAGTGGGCAGTGTCCAGCTAAGCTGTGGGTAACGTCCAGCTAAGCAGTGGGCAGTGTCCAGCTAACCCGTGGGTAACGCCCAGCTAAGCAGTGGGCAGTGTCCAGCTAAGCGGCGGGCAGTGCTCAGCTAAGCTCCCAGTTTGCTGTGACTTTGCTGTACCATAGCAAGATAGCACCTGGCGTATCCTTTCACCCCTGCCTTCACACTGCAAATGTGAACACACAACCACAATCACAAATGCATGTTGTTGAAACAGTTGCCAGAGGCTGAGCCTTTCCCCTTGCAGATGGAAAGATTCTGCAAGGGACTCACAGCCTGAGGTTTGCCTCAGAGATGGCTCGGACAGTGCAGTACTCGGGCTAACCCAGTTCCCTGACCGTGAGCTGGGCTAGCCACCATCCTGTGATGTCCACTTCCAGAGCCTTACATAAGGCTGTGTCTTATCAGCATGAATGGTGTACAATTAAACAGCTGAGTTTCAAGCCCGAGGACAAAATTACAGTTTCCCATTCTTGTTGGGTGACATGCCCTAGCTAGCTCTGGGTCTTTGCTGCTTAAGCCATTTACATGCTTTTAGGCCAGGGCTCATGCTAAAGGGATCTCTCTTTTGTGTAAACACTGATAGAGGGTGTGACAGTTATGGCAGTCTGAAGAGGCTCTGCTGCTGGGACTGAATCCAGGTTAACCATGTCAGAAACAAGTGTCCTGCCCATTGGACTATCTCTCTGGCTGCAAGATGTTCTTCTTCAGAAGGCAGATGGTTGCATTCCTCTCTGTTTTTTTTTTTTTTTTTTGCTTTTTTTTTTGGGGGTCACACCCAGCAATGCTCAGGGTTTTTCCTGGCTCTGCACTCAGGACTCACTTCTGGCGGTGCTCGGGGACCATATGGGATGCCGGGATCGAACCCGAGCCAGCATGGGCCGGCCGCATGCAAGGCAAACGCCTACCCGCTGGGCTATCTCTCCGGCCCCCATTCCTCTCTGTTTTACAAGGTTTTCTCTGTAACTACTCACGTTTACAAACCTTCTGTATGTAGTTTGCTGATAATTACTCAAGAGTCCAGCCCGTGAAAGCAAAGAGGGAATCCAAATTGGATTGTACAGTAAGGATAGAATTGGAATAACATGCCCTGTCTCCTTACTACTATAAACTGGATCAGGGGGTTCATGCAGCGGGAGAGGCTGGGAATAACACGCCCGCCTCCTTACTACCATAAACTGTATTGGGGGTCCATGCAGTGGGAGAGGCCCGGAATAACACGCCCGCCTCCTTACTACCATAAACTGTATCAGGGGTCCACCCAGAGGGAGAGACTCGGAATAACACACCCGTCTCATTTGCCATAAACACGGCAATGCAGAAGGAGCAGTTCCCTGATCCTGCTTTTAAAATGCCATTAAGGCTGTGCGTCACATCGAGTGAAAAGCTAAGCTCGGCTTGTTTCAGCGACAGAGCCCTGGGCCAGCGGGACCCTTTCAGCATCTCCCAGGGGTCCAGAGCACCGTCCAAGACTCACTACCTCTTAGTGTGTGTGTGGGGGGGGTCACAATGGCCCTTGTTGAGGACACATGAACATCAAAGCAAGCAGCACGTGCTCTACCCTCACTCTGTGTCCTAGCAGGCGCCCAACGGTCAGCGGAGAGTGCCCTGACTGGCTCCCTCAGAGCCCCTTGCTGGGGCGGATGCGACCTCGCCAACTCCAGGTCCTCAGAGCCAGCTGACATCTTGGCTTCACTCTCCCTGGGTCGGCACCAGCGAGCCCATGAAACAGCAAGAGGCCAGAGCGTACGTGGGTCTGGGACCCAGTGCCCGGCTGTTGCTTCTGGGGGATGCAGGTGGTCAGCAGCAGCAGCTGGCTGCCATCTCCCGAGCGGCAGGGTCAGTCCAGGCTCTGTAGCCCGAGGGTCTTCTGAGCACTGACGCAGACAGACTCGTGTGTGGCCACCCCGAGCAGGGTCAGCGGCTGGGACATGCAGCTTTGAACACATGCTGACACCCTTCTGTCCATTCCGGCTTCCAGAGCCTCCTGGACATCAAAACATGGTGCCTGATGGTCAGGGTTCCTGCTACTGGGGCGCCGTAGAGGGACATGGTTCCCCCAAAGCCCCCAGGCCACGGAGGGCAGGTTGGGGTCTGCCACCACCAGGGCAGCTCCACAGCTCTGCCGTGAGTGGGGACAAGCATTGTGCCTGCTGCAGGATCCTGGCGCCCACCTTCGCCGGAAAAGGAGCCTTAACCCTCCTCAGAGATTATAAAGAAGCTTCCTCCAAACTTCGGCTTTTAACCAGAGTGCACTAGGCAGGTCATTTTGTTTCTTAAACCCAAGTCAAAATTAACTCGCATGTCCTGACCTGTTACCCTCTGTGGCTAACCTGGCACTTACACCCCGTGGCTGACGTGGCACTTACCCCCCCGTGGCTGACCTAGCACTTACCCCGTGGCTGACCTGGCACTTCCCCTCGTGGCTGACCTGACACTTAGCCCCGTGGCTGACCTGGCACTCCCCATGGCTGACGTGGCACTTACTCCCCGTGGCTGACCTGACACTTAGCCCCGTGGCTGACATGGCCCTTAGCCCCGTGGCTGACGTGGCACTTTTCCCCGTGGCTGACCTGACACTTAGCCCCGGGGCTGACGTGACACTTACCCCCCTGTGACGTGCCTCTGCCTCTCACAAAACTGGAGCTCCCAGTACTTCACGCAGCAGCTGGCCGAGTGGTTCCCAGCGGTCCGGCATTCCCAAAGGCTTCCAGGATGCGTGTGGCCTGCAGAGAGATTCCCTTGACATCTCCTGCCTTACCCTGCAGCCAGAGCGTGGGCAGGGTGGAGGAACGATGGCCGGGCACTAGGCCGCTGTGACCCCACGCCTGCACCCAGCCCTGGGGAGGGAGCTGCCACACCCCACGTCGGCCTGGGGGCCTGCTCTGAGCTGCCCATCTGCGGTGGGAGATAGATGCAGCCCCACACCTGCACACAACACCACACTGCAAGCAACACCTGTGCTCGGGAAGGGTCCAGTTATCGGTCGCCTTCGAGCTGCAGCCCAGAGTGACGCGGAGATACAAGCTCGTCCGCCCCTAGCACACACACACACACACACACACACACACACACACACACACAGACAGAGTTCACACCAGGATGTCAGGCTACCAGGATGAAGCAGCTCACACAGACCCGCAGTTCACACAATTGCTGCCCAAAAAGCCCCAGAGATGCACTTGCTGGAACCAGCGAAAATTGCACTTTGGAAAGTGACTTTCAAGAGCAATGCAGTCCCAGACATAGCCACCAGGGGGAGCATGAGACCGGAGGACAGTTTCAGGGTAGTTTTGGGGTATTTTTTTAAAAAAGAATTTCACATTTAATGAATTTAATTAGGAATAAACTTGGTTCCTAATTTTTCAATTTTATGTATATTTTTGCATTAAGCATTCAGTTTACCTGGAAGTGTTTTATCTTTGAAAGATCATGAAACACCACCAGTGCTCAGCATATATCAAACATGGGAATGACATTTTGGTAGTGATAAGTTGTATTAATTGGTTTTGAAATGTAAACTTCTGGATAGAGACATATACTGAGTTAAGGAACACCAAGTCCCCAGACTCATTTTTCCATAAAAAGCTGCTGCCCGCATCTGTACCCTCAGCCCCGCCTGGAAGCCCACATCCAAGACTTCCAGTCACGGAGCGTGAAACACAGGCAGGTGCTAGGGGTCAGCTCACTGTCCGCCCCGGAGCCAGGTCCTCTGGTCAGCGGGCCCCCCAGGTCCTCTGGTCAGCGGGTCAGCTCACTGTCCGCCCCAGAGCCAGGTCCTCTGGTCAGCGGTCGCGGTGGGGAGCTGGGGTGGGCGGTGGAGTCTTGGGTGAGGCCTGCCCGGTCTCCACACCCAGGGCTCTAGGGTTCACTGACTTAAATCATCCCAGTAGGATCTGGATGGGCGAGGCGTCAGGGCGTCAGGGGAGGGGTCACTTCCTGGCAGTTCTCAGCCCAGGGAGACCCTAAGAGTTGGGGCAGCTTGGGACCTGTGATGTTGGGGGCTTCGGGGCTCCCCGAGTCCTGGGGCTGTCCTCGGGGAGTAAGGCGCTACTCTGACCACACAAGCTGTTTTATTCAAGGGCACCGTTTTTCTATGAAACTATTCTGACGCCTCACAGCCACTTGGCAGAGCAGCGTGCGCTGGCGGTCACGGGTTTGCTCCCTGGAGGGCTGCGGCGAGAGGCAGGCGGCGGCTGCCGCTGTTCATTTCCACAGCGAACGAGAGACTCAGAGTTTCTGGAGTCGGAAGTCATGGGAAAAGTCGGGGAAATCCCAGGCTGGTTATTTCCCCCAGACACGACCTCTCTTCCCCTAACCCTCCTGAGCCGGGAAGCCCCGCTCCCGGGGAAGGCGGTGACGGGCTAGCTGGGCCTTCTGGGACCGTGTGGTCTACAAAGCCAGGCCTGACGCCAATGCTGGCCTCCTTTTGGTTTGGGGACTACGTGCAGCAGGACTCAGGGCTACCCCCTCTGCGCTTGGGGCTGACCGGGCAGTGCTGGACGGGGCTTGGGGAAACCGACCTCCAGCAAACCTGAAGCTTCCCTCCACCCCCATGATGGTGCTTCAGAAAACTCAATCTCAAGGTTCAGGCTCAGCAAAATCACGGCTGAGTTGTGTGCCAAGGATCCCACGGGCGAGGAGGGTCCTGGGCGCCGGCCCATCTGTCCCTGCCATAGGCTCAGCCTGTCCCACAGCCCCCGACACCTCGACACCCAGACACCCCGACACCCGAGCCCCGCAGCGAGCAGCCCTGCCCCCGCACAGACCCGTGGGCCCCACTCACCTGCTGGAGCCGGCAGTCCCAGGCGCTGGGCCCTGCCCCTGCAGGTCAGCTGCCGCAGGAGGTGCCCGCAGGCCACAGACTTGCCCGAGCCGCGCCTCCGCTGCGGGATCCAGAGAAGAGTCAGGTCAGAGACTCGGCCCAGCCCGGAGGGGGTGGGGACACGTGCCCAGAGCCCAGGGCCACGGGGCAGCTGGACCGGCAGCATGGACACAGGTGAGGATGGCGGGAAGGGGCAGAGATGCTGGGCCAGGCCCTGGAGGCTGGACCATGTGGTGTCCTTCTACTCCAGACCAAGATATTTAGGCTTTTCAGGCTGGAAGTTTAATGGCCACAATTTTATTTATGTTAAAGAAAATTCCGTGCTGAGAAACTACTTTCCTTCCTTTGTTGCGTTTTGGGCCACGCCTGGCTATGCTCAGGGCGTATTTCTGGCTCCATGCTAGGGCCGCTCCCTGTCACTCTGTCCTTTTCTCGTCTGTCTTGAAGGTGGTTTCTATGCGCATGGGATGAGCTCGCTCAGCAGACGTGGAAAAGGCTTTTCCTGCGCAGGAGCTGCTGCTTCCGGAATGCTCCAGGGTGGGACCACGCTTGGTCCTTGGCACTTCCCAGTGGCTGCAATGGGCTGACTAGCAGACTGGTGCATTGCTCCTCACTGACCACTGACCACGGCTCCCCCACTGACCACTGACCACGGCTCCTCACTGACCACTGACCACGCCTCCTCACTGACCACTGACCATGGCTCCCCACTGACCACTGACCACGGCTCCTCACTGACCACTGACCATGGCTCCCCACTGACCACTGACCATGGCTCCTCACTGACCACTGACCACGGCTCCTCACTGACCACTGACCATGGCTCCTCACTGACCACTGACCACAGCTCCTCACTGACCACTGACCACTGACCATGGCTCCTCACTGACCACTGACCACGCTCCTCACTGACCACAGCTCCTCACTGACCACGGTTCCTGACAGACGAGATCGGGGTGCGTTCAGGGTGGTGTGGCCATAACCACGGCTCCCGACAGAACAAGCCACTCACCGTGCTCCAGAGCCCAGCAGAACTTTAACACAGGGGCGGAGTTAAGCCCGTCTCCTCATGGGTTAGGTCTGAGGGTCATCTCAGGCAAAGAGGGCTGCGATCGGGCTTGAGCGATTGAGTGGGGGTTGCTCCTGCCTTGCAACAAAGGGCCCTTGAGCCGCACCAGGAGTGATTCCTGAGCACAGGCCCAGAGGAGCAGGTACAGGGTGGATGTGTCTCCTGGAGGAACAGTGTGTGCGGGGTGAGGGAGGGGGTGGACTTCTCTTGGCTGGTCCTTGGGAAGAAAGTGCTTGGGGCAGCCTGGGACCAGCATTAAACTAGCACAGGGGCCCTCAGCCCTCGGGAGCTTCCGTGATCCTCAGGGCAAGGGAGAATGACCTTGATGGGGGCGTGGGGCTGGGCTCCAGCAGAATCCACCAACCCACCGCCAACCAGTGGCTTCAGCTCAAAGAACACCACACCCACTCAAGTGCAGAGCCAACCAGCCACGCCAGGAGTGGTCTCACACGTAGCCAAGGCAGACTCAATCCCCAACATCCCCCATGCTCGTCTGAGCACTGCCAGGGTCTCTCCTGAGCACAGAGCCATGAGTACTCTCGATCACTGCCAGGTTTGGCCCTCAAACAAAATACTCAAAATTTAATCTGAATTGATGTTCACGTCCAGCGGCTCTAGTCCAGCGGTCTCAAACCGCTGGACTAGAGCCATTACCGACTGGATCCCACGGGATGTCAAAAGATCATGTGGCTGCCCACCTACAAGATGGTCAGACTTCTTCGTCAAGACCCTGAACAAACAGTTTGAGGCTCTTTGTATTCCTGAAGCAAACCAGATGCCATTGGGCCACACTGGCAAGTAATAGGGTCAAACGGAAATGTTACTGGCACCTGTTCAAGCAAATCAATGAATAACAGGATTCAAGTGATCAAGTGATCAAGTGAAGTTCAAGAAGATAAAAATGAAACTGGAATGTGTTTCAGGCCACAGGACACCGGGATAGCAGGAATTCTCCTGGTTCAGCCTGGGTAAGAAAAAATCCTCTTGAAAATTCAGGTCCATGCGAAAGCAAGACAGTCAGCCCCGAGTTGGGGCTGAATCCACCAGGGACCTGGGACACTCCACTACAGCAGGCTTGGCTGCTAAGCGTTAATTTAGGGTGCTCCGACCTGAAAGGGTGCCATGGATGGCCCCCACAGCTCCATCAGTTGCTCAGAACTACGGGTCTTCAGCAATCAAGGGGAAGGCACCCTGGCATGAACTCCGATTATTAATCTGTTCATTAATAATCAATCCATAAGTAGTCTCACATGTCCCTGACACCTATAACGACTGATAAAATGAGAAAGTCACAATTTGGAAATGAAATTTACTTTGGGTTTCTGTTTGTTTTGTGTTTAGGGTCACACCCGGCTGTGCTTTGAGCTCACAACTGGTTCTGAGCTCAGAGATCACCTCTGGTAGAGCTCAGGAGACTCGTGAGGCTGTGGGGACCAAACCCAGGTTAGCGCAAGCACGGCAAGCACCCACCCAGGGCACTATTGTTCTGAGCCCTGGAAACAACATTTAAATAAATCAACCTAATTCTGTGGAATAGGGCATTTATTTCAGGAAATAGCTGAGGAACCTTAAGTGCCTCAAGATAAGTCAAGTCCTTTAGAAAGGCTAAGGGTGGGACCCAGCAGAGTCAGATGGTCTTTAAACAGTCCACTTAACCGCATTCTAAATGGGCTCATTTGAATCAGTTGTAATTATTGTAGCGAAGAAGGGACTTAGTCATATCTGTTGGGGAGAGGACAGGAGTGACCGACGTGGGAGGATGAGGAGCTTATGGTTTCTGAGGAGAGGACAGGAGTGACTGGGAGAAGGACAAGGAGCTCTGGAAATGGTGCAGGTTCTGGGGCTCCTTCTTGGCATGCGGAAAGTCTGGCTTCAGCCCACTGCCTACACGATCCCCCAGGACGGAGCCAGGAGCAGTTCCCTGGCATCATCGGGCACGGGCCCAACTCAGCTCCCCCAAATGCAAAGCTCTGGTCATCACAGATCTACTCCCGAGGCAGAAACAGGTCAGCCTCCCGGGGCGCGACTGTCCTTTAATTCTCTGCCCATTTCCCATGCGTGCACACTTTCCCCCGTGAGGAGGAGCTCCAACAACAGCTGATGCCACCGCTGCATTTTATTTATCTGCTCTTTTGGGGTCCCATCCAGGGATGCTAAGGGGTTACCCCTGACTCTGAACTCAGGAATTACTCCTGGCAGTGCTATGGGGCCCCCTGGGATGCCGGGATTGAACCCCAGTTGGCCCCGCAAGGCAAACGCCCTCCCTGCTGTGCTATCATCCTGGCCCCATCGACCACTACATTTTAATCCAGCATTACTCTGGGTGCATGACTCAGGCAGATATGGAAACAGAAGCAAATCTGAGAGTGGGCGGGGACTGGCTAGGCCCAGTCCTGGCTTGGGGCGCAGCCCTGGTTTGGGGACCCCGGCAGGGACTGAGCTTTGGGCCTTTCCTCGGCTGCAGAGCAGATGTGACCAGCTCTCTGCCGTTCACCACCAGATGAAGGGAGTCGCGGGCAGACCCCGTTCCTCTGCGCCTGGCGGTTTCTGAGCAGCAGGAGCTTTTGCCATCTAACCCCTCCAAGCGCCCACTGCAGTGAGGCATGAGCCCGGCCTGCCCACCTGCACAGCTCACCTGAGGACGAAGCACTGGGCCCTTCGGCTCCTGGAACAGCTGGTGAAAGGCTCTCTCGGCACAGGAGAAGATGTGGGGGGCAGCGAGGCACAGGCCTTCCCCGAGTCACTCCTGTACAGCTGCGAGGCCTGAGAAAGCAGACGGGGCGCCAGCTCGGCCAGCGAGGATACGGCTCCAACACGCAGACGCCGGCCACCCCTCACTCTCAAGGCAGCTACGAAACATTTGTGAAACACGGTCTCCTCATCACAGCCCTGTGCGCCTCGTGACAAAGGAAGGCGGCTATTTTCCATTGCTGGGCTGAGATTCTTCTCCTGCCTTTAAGAACAATGTGCCCAACTACAGTTTCTGAGCTGCTGATTTCGGGAATTCAGCGAAAACAGAGCTAGCATCCTCCGCACAGTTTCTCTCAGCAACTTGCTTTCTCGTGGCAGGAGAGCGTGAGGAGACTTCATCTGAAAAGAAGGCAGCTGTGCACACACACATTCGTTTACAAACGCCTTGGGAGAACAGGAATGCAACTAGCTTATTTCACTGGCTTGGCGATTACCATGTAACTCATGGCAAGTATATTTAGTCCTTTCGCGTTTTCATTGAGTTTTGCTACATGACAATACACACACACAATGTATGTATATATATATATATATATATATATATATATATATATATGGTGTATGTATGTATTAGAGAAAGGCTTCTGGGTCATGAAGAAATAGCATCTACACTGAACTTTTTACGTGACCAAAGAACTGGCCTGTGTCTTCATGGATGTCCGGTTTAGGGCGTCAAGAGAGGGTAGGGGGTCCCCCAGGTAGGAACTGACAATGCAGGAGACTCAGAAGAATACGGGGGGCCTGGACATGCCGGACAGATGGGCCAGACCCTGCTCAGAGGGGGTGTAAGCGTGTCCGCATTTCCCGTCTCCAAGGCTGGATGGAAACGCATAGAAGACTTGTGGAAACGCTTAGTTCAGGCGATCCAGGTTGGGAGAAGAACGACTAGCAAGTGTTCTGAAGCTGGTGGAGGGAAAGGCTGGTTCCCCGATTTATTCACAAATGTTCCCAATCCTGAAGTGATCTAAAATGCTGGCAGGAAACATGTCTTACAAATCAAACTGACAATGTTCGGCGACACGGGACAGAGGCACAAGGCAATGCTCAGGGAGGTCTCTCGAATACAGATCGTGGCATTTCACCAATACTGAGTCCCCCTCAGAAGCCACTGCGCGAGCCAGCCCGGAGGACGGGACGGATCAGGGCCTGACACCCAGAAGGAGCCAGAACCAGCCCCAAACGCTGGCTTGCCCACCACTGAGTGCTGTGAACACAGATGCACACGCTTCCCCTCAGCTCGGGAAACGCCAACACCCCAGACCACCCGACAGTCAGTGCAGTTTCTTCCAGGAGCCTCCATGCTTCTTTCCAGAAGCTTCTAGGAGATCAAAGTACTGACGCTTTTTCTGACTTCTGAAGTCCGCCGGGGAATTGCATGAACTCGGGCCATCCCATGCCGCTGCTGGCCTGAGGTGACCTGGGACAGGGGCTTTCACACCCTAGTGTGTCCATAGCCAATGTCCGGCTAGATGCCCCACGGTGAGCAGAGAGCCTGCAGTCAGGCGTCACCTCTGGAAAGGAGTGACACTGACGTAAATGGTCACACACAGCTAAAACCTTCCTGTCTCTGGTCTTTCCCAGAGTGTCCCCAGACTGTTGGAGGACTTGCCCGGTGGGCTCCTGGTCACGGCTGCCCAGAGCCTCTGCATCTTGCCTGGAGCTGTCTCCTGCACGTCACATTGGAGACAGAGGTAGGAAAGCAGTTTGGATCTGTGACTCTCTATGTGGTGGGATATTCTTACCCTGAATTTTATGTTAGCTGGTGTAAGTACTTCCTCCTCATACTTCCACGATCTTCTCCATGGGACTGGACAGTTTCTACCAGGATCTACCTGGCTGCATTGGATCCTTCTTTAAATAAAATATCCCTAACTAAATCAGAGAGAGGCTGTTGGCCTCCTGGCCAGCGAGCGTGGCTCTTAGTAATTCTAAAGGCTAGTACCCAGAACAACCTTGAAGTACAGATAAGGATCTGTAAGGAAGTTTGGCAGTAGAATCTGGCTGTAGAAGATTCATGGTACAGATGAAACCTTTTGCATTAATCCTGAGATACAGTTCATCTCAGATGTCCTGACTCTTACCTCTTGTGAGGCAGCTCTTGGCTAGGGCGAATCAGCATTTGAAAGGCCTGGGCCAGGTGAGCTCACTGGGGGATGCTTGCCGGAATGTGACAGATCTCTGGCCCCTAACTGAGACCCATCCTCTGAGACCATGGGCCAGCAAGGGGAGGAGGTTGGGGGGAAGAAATATAAAAGAAGTTTTCTTCCTCTCTCTCTCTCTCTCTCTCTCTCTCTCTCTCTCTGCCACTAGTCTCCTACCTCCCTGCTGTCTGGTTCTGCTCTCGGGTCTGTGAACATGGTTCGGGGTCCAGCAGCCACCTTGGCTGAGCATCCTAACCCAAGCACGCAGTGTGGGTCCAGCTAGGAATTGGAAGTTTGGGGTTTTCCTGATTTAGGATTGTAATGCCAGAACCTGTGTGAGTAAAAGCCTTTTGGAACTTTGCTGGATTCACGAGTCTTTATCCATCTGCCAGCTGTTGTTCTCCTGGGGCAGACGGGGATTCGTTCCTGCTCCCTGATATTGTTGGGGAACACAGGGGTACCACCCGAATGCAGCAGCATTTTCCAAAATGTCCCCAGACTGTCCCTACACTCTAAGTTTGTCCGAGAGCTGACGCGGGCTTTTGCTTGATTCCAGAGTTGCATTAGCGTCCCGGCCCACTCAGGGAAGATGCTAGAGGCACGTTCAGCCCCAAGTCTTGCTCTTCCCTCTCCTGGCACTATTCATCCTTTTCCTGGTTTTTATTTGTTCGTCTGTTTTGTTTTGTTTTAGGATCAGCCACACTCAGCGATGCTAGAGGTTACCCCTGGCTTGAGGAATCACTCAGAGCAGAGCTGGGGGAACCATGTGAGATGCTGGGGCTGGGCCCCGGTCCGCACACATGGCCAGCAGCCTCCCAGCGAGCTCTCTCCAGCCTCCCATGATCATTCTTGCTTGAGGCAGGATGTGCCATGTCAGACCCTTTGTAATGCTCTTACATTACATCTTACTTACGTCGGCGCTTTCCCAAGCCCTGATGAAGAGCTCCGAGATCGGCCGCGGTGCAGGACGCAGCACTGGGGAAATGAGCACCGGGCACTGCGGGATTCCACGTCACCTCCTGGAACTGGGGATCGCGTCATCGAAGAACAGGGAGAACACCCAGGAGGATGGATGCGGCTGGTGTTTATTCCTCGAGTGTTTGTGCTCTCATACCGTCCCCCTCCGGCCTTAGTTTCCACAACGCAACAACAGTCAGGCACCAGAACTTTTGGACGGCGACTCTGCATGCATGTGACCAGGTTCCGGCTGCCTGGTTTCCTCTTCTCATCCCCCACCTTGCTCACGTCTAACCTCCCACCGAAATGGGAGCACCACGAGCCTCCCCGGAGGAGCTCTTTGGCTCTCTCGGCCTCCCAGCCCACAGCACCCTGTTCCTCCACGATGGGTTACTGGACCGTTATTGCTTCCGGAGCACATGGCCAGTAGGATACAGCTGCCTGCGGTAGTGGGCACCCACCAAGCCAAAGTTTGCTGGAAATACAAGGAATTTGGGTGAAGGCTGAATAAAACACAGTAATCATATTCAGAAGCCACAGGCGGGCAGGTGGGTTTGGGTTTTCCTGCCTGAAGCCTCAGAGTCGTTCTCCCCGACTCAGGCGTCTGTGGAGAGGTTTGGAGTTAACACTTCTTGCTCCTCTTTGGCTAAACTCATGAATGTGTAAACGAGGCACTCACTGAACTTTATTGTTTTGATAAATTTATCAAAGGCACCAACACTCGTTCAGATCAGATTAACAGCAGTGAAGGGGGCAGGCCACCAGTGCCTTTCCACAGGGGTCAGTGGAGCTGCTGATTTCCAGCCTGGAGGTGTTAAAGTCGTCACAGCATGGAACAATTTCAGCCAAAGCACCTCGTCCCTCCCTGCAGCGAATTTCTAAAATTTCAGGTGCTATTGTAAGCCAGGAGAGTGCAAACTATGTAATCCTACATACCAGATGTGAGTTCTAAAAGCATTAATTATTGTAAAAATTTATTATGGACCATAAATATTCATTGCAAGTCTTATCCATGTGTTTTCCTCCAAATATATATTTATTTCCTCTTACCATCCTGCTCAGGGGCAGTTAGAAGTGATGAGTAAAAGAGTAGATACATAGATTTTAAATACTGTATTCATTATTCTAAGCCTTAATAAACTGTTTTGGAAAAAAAATCTATTATGCCCCTAGCCCTACATTAATTTAAAAAAAACACATCTCATAAATGGATGTGGATTTAAATGGATTTAAAAACATCTCATAAAAAACACATCACATCTCCTTCACTTTTCTGAAAGAAACACACTATAATATATAATTTGAGGTCATACTGTTGACACTCTGAATGAATAAACCACAAAATAACATGCTCTTTTCATTATACGATACAATTAATGCTATACTGTAGCAATTTATTATGCTAAATTTGCTTTTCCAATATGACCTTTACACCCATAAAAGCATTAAAATAAGAGCAATATATACTTTAAATTCAATTACTTGCAACTGACATTTTTTCTTATCTGAAGATTCGTGTTCTAACTCTCCTTACCAACGATCAAATGTCACACTGCGAATATAAGCGAGGGATAGACCATTAACAGCCTTTGTGTTCGCAGAATCACCTAACACTCAACCCAGATTCCAACCATGCGGAGGGAACCCGAAGGCCAGAGATCTTTTCCACAAACAAACGCTGGGAAGAGACGGGGCCTGTGTCATCTCACAGCTGTGAGCAACTGCGGCACCAGGCTGAGGTTCTCACCCTGAAACACTGTAAAAGCTCAAACCGAACGACTTAAGGAAGACTCTGGGAAGTGGCTCGAGGTAGGACTTAGGGGCATATGAGCACGTCTCGCCAGAAGACCCCCGGCTCTTCCTTGCCACCACGCCCAGTTGTTTTGCTTACAGGCCGGCAGCCTTGCAGGAAACAAAGCTAAGTATCTGCAGAGCCAAGTCAGCGTGTGTCCCTGCCGGTGGCACCCAACCCAGCTCACATCGGTGGCAATGTGAGCTCTCCCCACACACTCTTCTCCATCGCTGACCAACAGGACCTGCCAGAACAGGACTGGGAGAGAAACGCCGTCACTGCGGCCAGGAAACGCCACTAAACGTGCCTGACATCAAGGAGAGAAGCCTCCCAACTGCTCCGGAAGAAGATGCGACCGTCCCAGCTGTATAACAGTACTTCGACGTGGAAGGTTCCATATTCTACCAACGTTTTTCAGGAATGCAGATCACGCATGTATGCTGGAGTGCTGACACCACACACGGGAAAACTGGATCTAGATGCGTTAGGCCTAACGGCCAGATTAGCGTTACTGCCATCCAGCGTTCTGAGATCAATAAAGATGGCAGTTACTGGGCACGATTTAGCAGATGGTTTCACCTGCCTGTTCAGGACAACAGGACCACTACTGAGCTGGGCGGCCAGCACAAGCTTCTGCACATCCAGGAGAAGCCGCTGGGGAAGTTGGGGTAAGGCGGGTTATTCCTCCAGCCGGGCAGTTCCTTCACTTGGATGGTAATGAAGTTACTAGCAAGAGTAAGAGCAGAGGTGCAGAAGTCTGTGAAGGTGTGTTCGCAGGAGAATTCACAGCTCAGGGGCAGGAGCAATAGTATGGGGGGGGGCGCTTGCCCTGCACGCAGCAGGCCTGGGTTGAGTCTCCGGCACTGAGTCTGTCAGGAGAGATCCTGAGTGCAGAGGCAGGAGGAAGCCCTGAGCACTGCCTGGTGTAGCCCCACCCCCAAAAAAGTAATAATAAGCACAATAGTAATAATAAAAAAACGTAAAGCCCCCAATATTTATGAAAGACAGAAAACTATTTTACTGTGAAGCTGAAGTGACTATTAAACTCAAGGAAAGAAGAAATAAGGTAACAAGATAAATAACTGAAATAACTGCATAGATTATATATAATTAAAATCAAGGTAAAGACCTTGATTCAAGGGAAAAGGCCTTGAATATGAGTTAGATGAAGACATTTCTAATAAAGGGCCTTAAAAAGGCCAGAGGGTGAAGCAGAAATATCCACTCAGGTCTGAGGCTCAGAGATGAGAGTCCAGGAACAAGATGTATTTCCCTTGATATTTTTAACCATCACTAGCCGAGGGGCAGCAGCTCTCATCTTGGCAGCTGACTGACCACCTAAACAAGGACCCCAACTTCCTTATATCCCATTGGATTAAAGGGCAGTACAGGGCGAGCGTAGCCGCGGGGCGCGCCGGCCTATGCGCGGTTCGTCCCTGGCTCCTATGGTCCCCGGCCCGCCGGGTAATTCCTGAGTGCAGAGCCAGGAGCCCTGGCTAGCCGGGTGCCCAAAAAAAAGATAAAAAAGGGCAGTACAACTTAGAGCTAAGTTTGCATAGTTTACACTACAAGGACATTTTACATTTTTATGATAGGAGTTTGCTATACAAGAGTATGCTACCCGCATGGCAGAGCCTGGCAAGCTACCCGTGTCATATTTGATATGCCAAATACCAGTAACAATTATAGACCTCATTCCCATGACCTGATGGAATGGATTGAGGCTCTTTATGTTCCTGGAGCAAGCAGGTGCCCTTGGGCTCTACTTCCATGAGACAGGACATATGGAGATGTTACTGGGGCCTGCTCGAGCAAATCGATGATGAGTGGGAAGACAGCGATGATAGGAGTTTAGGATGATAGGGAGGAGACAAACAGGGGCCCCAAGCTCGCAGGTGGTGCTATCTAAGTGCGGTGAGAAAAGCCAAAGAACGTAATGGTACATGGGAGGCGAGAATCCTGTCAGCTACCAAAGCGAGAGTCTGCGAGACAGGAGGCTCCGTTCCTGTCTCCGCCGAAGTCCCAAGCTCACAGGTCCTGCAGCTGAACATGAGCACAATCTCTCTTTTGATTTTGAGAGTATTATCATTAAAACCAGAAAATCATTTCAGGGACGCATAAATTCAATATGGTTCTTCTAATTTACACAGATTCGGTCCCATAGGCTTTCTCAGGGTACAGACTCATTTTAACTGAGGCAAGAACCCAGAGCAAACACAGCCCTAAGGGATCAGAGGCTTAGAGTCTTCTAGATCATGAGAATTGCACATTACATCTGCACAGAAATATTTTGATAAAAGGATATTCACTTTCAATATCTGAGTTAATTAAAATCAGTATTACATAAATTTCCATTACTTTAGAAATTTCTAGAAAATAATTTTGACAGTATTTGGTTTTCCTTCATAATCTGTTTGTATGGCATTACAATCTGTCATACGAATAGGTATGTCCGATGAGAATTACTCAGACATTCAAAGAAACATTTTTAATTTATACTCACCACAGTTGAATAAATCTGCAGGTCCTTGAACGGGTTAACAAGCAAGAGGCTCTCCCCAACGAAAGTCTGTAAAGAAAATATTTAAGTAGTTTATGGGCTTTATAACAAAACTGATGGTTAAATCATTGTGAAAAATCTAGGTCAGTAAAAGCCATATTTTGACATTTTTCACATTGTTTTTAAATGTAGAAGTAAAAAAGTCAAATTCAAACAAAGCAACTGACCTCCTATTGGTAGATGAGGAATAAAATATTGAGTCCTTTCAAGTTTTGGAGAACTGGTTGAATAAAAACATATAAAGCCATAATCAATGGTATAAAACATGAGAAGGCAAATGGGAATGAATTCAACGTCGCTACAGAACAAAAGATAAAATGTGTCAACAAAATATATAAAGCACAGAAATCAAAATTCTCTTTGATTTAAAACAAAACTGATGAGCTACAAAGACACAGAGAAAGAATCTAATACAAAAATGTCAGATTCAAACTCAAATGCAATAGTAAACACAGCAAATGGAAAGCAGTCATACTCTCGACTTAAAAGACAAAGATATGAACAAAATTAAAATACTATGTGTGACTTTAAGGAAATTTTCTTTAAATATGCAGAATGAGGTCATCTAAACCAACAGAACAATTTCAGATAGGAACCAGCAATAACACAGAGAAAGGAAAGGAGACGATGACTTAGTAATTCCATTTCAGATAAGGACGGAGGGTGGGACCCCGCTGTCTGAGCAGGCCCACCTGGACACCTCTAAAATCATTCCTAGACCTCGTGTCCAGGCAGACCGGCCGTAGGCAGCCAAGGAGAAGTGTCCGGTCTGTTCTGTCTGAGGGTAAGGCCCCACCTCAGGCTCATGCTCCACCCCCCTCTAAGGTAAAAACAGTATATATGATAAAACGGTTCTTTATAATTAAAAATGATAAATACACTAAGAAACTAAAGCACTGTAAGATTATATGTATGTATACATATCTATGCAAAGAAAACAAATTCACAAAGAGTTTGAGAAATTAAAACTTTTTTCTAAGTAATTTATATATGGAATAAAAAGAAAATTTTAAAGAGCAAATGAGCGAGCTCACTAAGCAACTTTTCTTGGTTGGTTTGTCCGGGGGCTGCACCTGACTGTGCTCTGGGCTGATCCGGCTTCCGTGCTCAGGGCTCCCCGAGACACTCAGGGATCTTGTGTGGTGCCTGGGATTAAACTTAGTCTGGCTGCATGGAGACAACTGCCTCAACCCCGTCCTCTGTCTCTGCACAACCAACTGACTTTTAAAAATGCTGCCAGCCAAAACTACAGAATAGACATTCCTTTCTTTAAAGGGAAGACAGATCAGTTTCTTCCCTGTAAAGGAACTGAGCTATACCACATATATTCCAAGAATGGCAGAAGTGTTAAATTAGTAATAGATGCCTAGAAAACCACCAACTGCTTGAGAACATACAATATTAGCAAATAACCTGTGAGCAGAAAGGAGCCACAAAGCAAACCAGAAAATATCTCTCCTAGGGGAAACACATTTACTAGAAATTTAGGGGCAGGAATGTGGACCGAGGATGGAGCACATTTGCATGTGTGTGTCCTGGAGTCCATTCACACACATGCACAGACACACATACAATCACACACACACACACACTTACACACATACACACATATACACATACACACAACAACACATACACACATAAACACACACAGTAAAGAAAGAAATTTGGAGACTTGCATGATAAGAAAAAATATTCTGGTTCCATCATATAATTCGTGAGATACAATTGAAGGCAAATTTGGTCTGAAAATTATCTCCCTCAAGGCACATGTTAGGAAAAAACCAAAATCTTATCATTAATAAACTAAGTTTCTATTTTCAAGAGACTCAAAAATTTCATAAAATTGCCAATAGTTGAGCAAAAATAAATAGTCTATAGTGTCAAAACCAAAAGTGAACACTTGAAAAATCTATCAAGACAGTAATAGACCATGAAGACAGAGGAAAGCTGCGAAGAGACTAGCAGTAGCCCACGTATGAGATCACTCAGAAACCCAGTCACTGAGGCTCCAACGTCTGAACATAGCTACACACATGTACATGCCCACACATATGTATACTAAGAGGCCTTTATAAATCTGGTGTTAAGAATCAATAGCACACAGTAATAAAGTACAATTACATCTTGCTATCTCTTATTAAAATGCAATTAAAAATCCTGAGCAAACATTGGCTAATAGAATTCAGGAATATGTTCAACAGATAATATATTTCAAACAAATAGGCTCTATTCTCTATGCCAGTTTAATTTCAGATGAGAAAAAAATCAACATTTGCAACATTACAATACTAAAAACAACTCATGCAATCATTTTAATAAATGCTGAAAATTATTAATTTATTTTGCTTAAAAATAATGCCAGTGAAGACTAAGAATTGAGTTATCTTCATCTAATCATAAAAGTAATAACAATCTTAAATATCTCTAGCCTCCCCACTGCAGACAACTTGCTTAGTCATGACACTTTGAAAACGTTTTTTGGTGGGAATGAACCGGGCAGCCTTTCTGGAAAACAGTATGGACATTCTTCAGTGTAAATCCTAAGAGTAGAGTAGAGCTTCTGTATAGCACAGCAATACCACTCCTGGGAGGCGTACACGGGTGCCCAAAACCATGGCACAGAAAAGACCCCTGTACTCCTGTGTTCGCTGCAGCCCCAGTCACAACAGCAGAATCTGGAAAAGGCCCGAGAGCCTGAGAACAGACACCAGATAAAGAAACTACGGTCTATCTACTCAATGGAATACAATACAACTGTTAGGAAAAGTGAGTCATGAAATTTTCTTATACATGGATGGACACGGAGAGTATCATCCTGAGAAAATTGAATCAGAAAACATCACATGATTTCATTCATTTTGGGATGTGTGTATATGAGAGAGAGAGAGAGAGAGAGAGAGGGAGAGAGAGGGAGGGAGGGAGGAGGGAGAGAGAAGCTTCTACCATAGAGGCTGAGTCGGTGTGGGGCTAGGTGGGAAGGCAGGCAGTGGTGATGGGAAATGTCCCAGTGAAGGGAGGGTGTTGGAACACTGAATGACTGACGATCACGAACAGCTCTGTAACTGTGTATCTCACAGAGATTCAATTTAAAAAAAACCAGTGAAACAAGACCCGGTGTGACGAGGCTGGTGGGAGAGCCGGCAGGTTACAGCTCAGCCTTGCATGAGGACAGCCCCTGTTGGAGTCCCAGCCACAAGTGGTCCGCTGAGCGCTGCTGGGGTGGTCCGGGATCCGCCATCACAGGGTCACCGGGCCAGCAGCACCATGTCCTGTTTCCTCACTGAACCACTGGCCAGGCTTGTTGAGAATCACCAAGTGGCCCCAGAAGCTCCAGAGTCCGGAGACGACTCTCAAAAAAAGACAAAAGTAAACAAATACACAAAACAGCTGAAAGCAGGAAGAAAACAAGGAAATGCAAAAGGAACCTGAGAAGTGGATTCCAGCATATCTCCCGGACATAGAGAAGGGGGAAGAGGAGGGGTCGGGGCGGAAGCAGCCTGGACAGACAGGCAGACAGACAGAGCGTGAGAAGACAGAAGCTGTCCCTGCAGTTGGGGCGGAACAGATTCGGGACCCGGGCGCCGAGGGCTGGTTTCACTCATTCCGAGAGCGGCATTTAATTGTAAGCGTGTTTACAGTGGCTGACAGTTTATCCACGCATTGAGAGAGGCACTACTGAATTTTCATAGGCTAATTTTCAGAGGCTAATCAGCACCTGGCAATTTATTACTTGTAAGGAAATCGCCAACTTTACATTTGCATGAAAATGACTTAATCAATTTCTCAGTAGACTAGGAGAAAATAGTGTTATCAAGAATCGGGTTTCTCTATAGACGTACTGATTGAATTCCTCTGTGTCAAATATAAGAAAATCAAGAAGAGATTGAGGGAGATAGACTGGGATTATATGGTGTCTGAATCATCGCTAGTATTGGATATCGGAAGAAATATCAGAGAGGAATACGGTTACAATCACTGCAGCTCAATTTCCCACGCTGTTTGTCATCTGAGTCGTATATTTCTATTCACAGCCCCCTTTATTTCAGATCTCTGTTAAAATAATTTACTTGACAAAGAGACTTCCTGATCATTTAGAGGAACAATTGTATCTTCAGGCAAATAGACAAACCTTCCTTCATCGCCACAGTTCACTTCCTTTCTCCAGACCGAGCGACTGTATACTAATGGCGCCTACAGGAGATTTGCACACCAGCTGCTCCAGCAAGCTCTTCCCTGCACTCAGGACAGGGGAGTTTTGTGCTGGCAGATGCTGGGGTCTAACCTCTGGACTCTGGCTTGGCAGCACTGAAAAGTGAATTTCCGCTGAACGCACCTATGAAGAAACTGAGGCACACGCCTAAACTCAGACTCTTGAGAAATCCACCTGGAGTTAGCACAAGCCTGGGGAGGGCGACCAGCCTTTGGCTGTCACACTTGCAGCTGGGAAGGGTGACACGAAGCAGACAGAGAAACAGCACGGAAAGGTGGGTGTCAAGGTGCTTACGTAGATCTGGTCGTTCCCAAAGCGTTTCTGGATCTCGTAGAGCAGGCTGGCATCATCCAGCTCGCTGAGTGTGGCCAGGTTGTCACTGGGAGCAGGAGGCATTAGCTTGACCTGGGGAAGAAACAAGCGTGAGCCATCCCAACTGCCCCCAGCCAAGTCTCCTCATAGCCTGGGGTGCAATGACAAAAAGCCCAGAAGATCTCAGGGCTGCAAAGCTCAGTAGGAGACTAATGGTTCCCTCACAAGAAACAAAATTCACCAGTCTGAGATGTATATTCAGAGGGCAGCTTCTGTCTGGAAGCCAGGAAGGTGCACAACTTACACACAGACACACACACACAGACACATACTCATACACAGACACACACACTCACACACAGACATACACACACAGACACACTCACACACATATACACAGACACACACACACACACACACACACACACACACACAGAATTCCCTGAACGTGATCTTGTATTCCTTTAAAGCACTGAGTTGAGGCCAACTTCCAGAGTGTGGGAAGAGACGCCTGTTGTCCACGCCACACCCATCGCACCCTCCCTCCAGTTCTGGGGGTATTTCCTGAAGGCAGCCTGAGCTGACCAATATGCCATGGAAGTGTAGCCGCATTCCAAAGTTTGGTTATTTGGGTTATTTTAAAATAAGCCAACTTAGAAGCTTTTTAAAAAAAAAATATAAATTGAAGAGAGTCTTTAGAAAATCTAGCTAGAGGTGCTAAAAACATTTAAAATTCCACACAGTGAAACAAGGCATTTGAAAGTATGACTCTGACATTTGTAAAACTGCTCCTCCACCAGCTGTAAAACATGAAGCGTAGAATCATTTATTTCTCTGGAAATCACAGAAAATAAATTTATTGCTAATAGCTTCAAGCTCGTCCAACTGATTTTCCATAAGTTGGGCGCTGGGGTACTGATAGATTCACACAGAGCACATGCATACACACACATGCACACACATACGCACATATACATACATACATGCACATAAATGCACACATACACACATGCACATACAAACATATTCATACATAAACACATGTACACACATGTGCACATAAACATGCACACTCACACACCATACATGGGCCCACACACACATGTGCGCACACAGAAACCCCCGAGTTACTTAGGGGCGCGCCTGTCTAGCTCTATCACCTGACTCACATCCTCATAATAGTGACTTTTAAGGATAAGCAATTGGTTTATCTTCCACCATCCCCGTAATAACCACGGTGGTGACTAGGATGGCTGTGGCAGTCTTCAGGATGTCAGTCTCTGCCCGGTGACATTCCTGTCAACAAGGCATGCAGCGGTAGCCCCTGCTTCAGCGCCACAGCACCAAGGTGTGTTAACAGGAGGTGCAACCTCCAGGAAAGTAAAGTGGGAATGTTAGACAAGGCGGCACCCTTCACTCTTCTCTGAATGGACTCGGTCAGTGCCTGCTCTGGAAAGGCTGACTGTGGAGTGCGTGTTACCTGCTCAGGAGTGCCGGGACGGTGGCCATGGTCGTGTAGGGAGCACTGCCCTGGGCCGGCCGGGTGCAGACACCTTTTGCTGCATCTTTGAACATAATGTCTTTTTCCAACAAACTGTCTTGCTTGGCGATCGGCAACACCAGGGGGCTTCTGTGGGGACAATAAATATCAGAGTTAGTCCCCACCAGCCATGGCCGGTCCATCGGCTGCCCGGGAGGGAAGGCAGCTCCACGGCAGCAAGTGGACAGATTCAGAACAAACCACTTGCTCAGCACCGGGTGGAAAGACTCAGTGGGAAATTTGTAGACTTTTCTGTTAACTTGGAATTTCATCCCGTTTCACTATGGAAAGAAAAATGTTTTTATTTCAATGTGTGAAGAAAATGCTCATACATGCGTACTATAATGGATGGATACACACAAATCGATAAGCAATTTAAAAGCTCACTAAGCAGCAGAATTAAACTAAGATGCTCAAATATGGAAGGAAAGTACATGTAAGGCAGATTGACGTAGCTAGAGCACTGTTCACATGGGATTTAAATATGTAGTAGATGTGTTTGGTCAATTTCTTTGAAGAATGTCATGTCCAGACCCACAGCTGTGCCAGCAACACGGGAAGAGAGACACTCCAGACCCAACCACTCCAGACCTTGCAGCTGCACCGCTCAGCCCCACATGGAAGCAACCCACGGGGCTCCGGAGGACAGTAAATGGCTCGGCTAGCCCCCAGTCGAGTCCAACATAGCTCCAAGGGTTTGCTCACACGCGGGCGGGGAGGGCCACGCTGGCCGGACTTGGAGTGGAGATTTGGACTTTTCCTCCCATTCCTCCACTTCCATGTCAGTGGGTGTGGCTGCGAGCTCCCAACCACCACAGCCAGCAAGCCCAGAAGAGAGACACTCCAGACCCACAGCTGCACCAGCAACACCCAAAGAGAGACCCAACTCTAGACCCAACCACTCCAGACCCACAGCTGCACTGGTGCAAGGCTGCAGAGCAGTCGCGCGACAATCTTAGATAATACTGGAAGTTAGGACCAGGTCCTTCCCAGGATCTTTCACATTTATTCACTATATACAGCTCTAGGCAGGTTCTGTGTGCTGATCCAGAGACAGACATGGGGCAGAGCTGCTACTGGCTCTCACTGTGCCCAGCCGCTCATGAGGTGCCCGGGAGAGATGGCAGGTTCTAGCCCTGGCCCGCCACCTCAGCAGAGCCTCGCAACAAGCCAGACGACCCCCTACTCCATGAGGACCTCCATTTTCCACATCCAGACTTCCCCCTTGTCAGAACTCCACCCAGCAGACCAGCCTATCAGAGCCCGGCTCATGCGGCCGCTTGCAGCCACGCAGTTCATCAATAAATGCTGGATTTTGAGATGACTACAAGAGTATGCCACCCGCACGGCAGAGCCTGGCAAGCTACCGTGTCGTATCTGATATGCCAGATACCAGTAACAATTATAGACCTCATTCCCATGACCTGATGGAATGGTTTGAGGCTCTTTATGTTCCTGGAGCAAGCAGGTGCCATTGGACTCTACTTGCATGAGACAGGTCATATGGAGATGTTACTGGTGCCCGCTCGAACAAATCGATGATGAACGGGAAGACAGTGATACAGTGAGGCAGGTTCTAGCCATGACCCATCATCCCAGTGAGACTAAGCAAGAAGCCAGAGGAATCCTCTACACCATGAGGTCAGTCATTCCCGACATCTGTACTCCACAGCTTCTTGGAGTTCCACTCTGGGGAAAAGACAATCTCTCCCTGTTACTGTTCATAAGTAAATGCTTGAGATGAGAGCCTACTACTGAGAGTGTACCACCTACACGGCAGAGCATGACAAGCTACCCATGTTGTATTTGATATGCCAAAAGTCAATAACAATTATAGACCTCATTCCCATGACCTGAAGGATTGGTTTGAGGCTCTTTGTGTTCCTGGAGCAAGCAGATGCCCTTGGGCTACACTTGCTTATGACAGGATGTATGGAGATGTTACTGGTGCCCACTAGAGCAAATCGATGAACAATGGAAGACAAGTGATATAAGACAAGTGATGTCATGGGTATCTTTATAAGGACTTCATTGAATCTGTATAAAGCTCTAGGGAGTATTACCATTATAATGTTAATTACCATGATAATGTTAATTCTCCCAATCCATGAGCAGGGAATGCATCTCCATTTCCTCAGGCCCTCTTTTATTTCATGAAGCAACATTTTGTAGTTTTTTTTTTTAGAACTCCTTTACATAATTTGTCAAACTGATTCCTAGGTATTTGATTTTCTGTGGCCCAATAGTGAATGGGATCATTTTCTTAATATTCCTTTCTTCACTTTCATTATTTGCATATAGGAAAGCCATTGACTTTTGGGTATTTATTTTGTACCCTGCCACTCTACTATAAGAATCTATTGTTTGTAGGAGCTTTTTGGTAGATAATTTAGGGTTTTTCAGGTATAACATCATGTCATCTACAAATAGTGACAGCTTGACTCCTTCCTTTCCTATTCGGATGTCCTTAATGTCCTTTTCTTCCCTGATTGCTATGGATAGTGCTTCCAGTACTATATTGAATAGAAGCAGTGAGAGTGGACAACCTTGTCTTGTCCCTGATCTTAGGGGAAAGACTTTCAGATTTTCCCTATTAAGAATGATGCTCGCTGTGGGCTTGTAGTAGATGGCTTTGACTGTATTGAGGAAGGTTCCTTTAATTTCCATTTTTTAGGGAGCTTTTATCATGAATGGGTGTTGGATCTTGTCAAATGCTTTCTCTGCATCTATTGATATGATCATATGGTTTTTATTTTTCCTCTTATTGATATGATGTATTATGCTGACTGACTTGTGAATGTTGAACCATTCTTGCATTTCCAGGATGAATCCTATTTGGTCATGGTGTATAATATTTTTGATGACTCTTTGGATTCTATTTGATAGTATTTCATTGAAGATCTTAGCATCTGTGTTCATCAGGGAGATTGTTCTGTAGTTTTACTTTTTCATGACATCTTTGCTTTTTGAATCATACCTGAAAATACTCAGGGGTTCCTCCTGGCTCTGCACTCACGAATTACTCCTAGTGGTGCTTGGGGTCCCTATTGGATGCTAGGGATTGAACCTGGGTCAGCCACATGTACTACAAATGCCCCCTCTGCTGTACTATGACTCTGCCCCCAATGGAATTTTTGTTTTTAAAAAATTCTGGTTTATCAAGGCACTATTTACATATAGTGAATATGCATTCTGGTAGGTCTGTCCGATGAATTTGACTCACACATACACAGTTATACACACAATGTATGTATGTACATCTGATAGGCAGCGACCCCCGCCCAGAAACACAGAGTTATTGACCCCCCAAGCTTCTCTCTGTGCTCGCTGCTGTGGTTTAATTTACACTGCAAGGTGCTTCAACTAAGGGTCTCTGCTGAAGTCTAACATCAAGTTGCTGGACTCTTTCACCATTTTTATCCTTTGCCATCAGAGTACTGAGTTTGCATATTCCTGAGATCGGATTCAAGCCCCTTACCAGTCACACACTTGGAAAATATTTTCTCTTTTAGTTTTGGACACTATGTTTAGATGAATAGTTCCTCTCTCTCCTGGTCTGTGCTTCTTGTGTCTCATCTGAGAATTCTTTTCCTAACCCAAGGTCAGAACAGTTTCCCCTTATCCCAGAAGCACTCGGGTTTCACTGGGTAGGTCCGGGACCCACCGTGAGAGGCTTTTTTTACTTTTTCCTGTGGTATTTTCTATGTTCTGTCAAGGTTCATCATGCTGCCAAATGACCTTCCCATGGCCCGACATCGTCTCTGAAAAGCATCTTTCCTCCCCAGCCAATTACCTGGGGACTCCTTTGTTCAAAATGATCTGACTACAATGTGTGAGTCTATTTCGGGGCTCTCCATTGTGCAGCCCTGAGAGAGAAACCATTTCACCCCTTCGCTAGAGTCTCTGATTAATGGCCCTTCACAGCGAGGGTGGAAACCGGGCAACAGGCCTTCCCTGCATTTGTTTCCTCTGGCTATTATTGGCATCAGCACGTTGTACACATTCAGATTCTATCAACTTTATGAAGCATGCCTGCTAGGATTTTTCAGCCTGGTAAATCAATTTAGGAAGAATATATATTAACAAGCTTGATTTTCCTCATCCATACACCCTGTAAACGCACTCTATCTGATCTCTAGCAATTTATCTCAGCAGGTTATGGTTTGGGATACTAACATTCTGCAAACAGTTGGATATACTATGGTGTTTTTCACATTCTCTGCCAGCATATATATACATATACATATACATATACATATACATATACATATACATATACATATACATATACATATACATATACATATACATATATATATATACTTTTTCATGCCCGTTTCCGGTACCGCTTGCTGGTATCTAGAAACACGCTTCTGTGTCCTTGCGGTGCAAGGGAAGCGACGGGAGGGTCCGTCGGGGACAAGAGTCCCCACAGCTCCGCTTTGCAGCCTCTGTGTGTCCAGAAACTCGGACCGGATGAAACCAGCATCCGGGCGGTGCTTGGGCAGAGCTAAACAGGGACTCGCAGAGACTGGGGTCAGCTTTACGTCCTCTGTACCCAGCTGCTGCTCTCTGAGTTTTCGTGAAGGAGCAGAGAGACAGGACCACAGCTGGTCAGGGATGTTTTCAACAGTGTGACGGTCAGTGCAGACCACACAGACGCTCTGACCATCGGTCATCGGTCAGGAAGGCTTTTCTGTGGGGTCTGGCCCTGTACCACCACCTGTGCTGGGCTAGACTCGGCACTGCAAGCCTCAGTGCAGTGAACAGGCCGAGTGGCCATTGCTGGCCTATGGTCAGAACTGCGGAACCTGGGCTCTGCTCTATGTCTGGTGGACGGGGTGCCCTGCTGCAGCCCTGGACAGGAGAACCCCTGACAATGGTCGCTATCGCTCACACCGAAGGGCTTCTGGAGCTTCCTGCATCACCAGCCTCCCTGCCGCCGCTCCCTGCTCTGCGGGCAGAGAGAGCGTCCCCAGGGCCTCATGGGGGAGACTCTGAGAGCTGAGTGTGGAGTGAGAGCACGCGGGCAGGAGCCCAGGCTGGGTCACAACAGCCCCTGACCACAGCGGTGTGAGCAGGTGCCTGTCCACCATACACCCTGGGCTTGGGCCAACCCTGGAGAGAGGGAGGACACTCTGGGGCTGCCCTGGCCCGTGTCCCTCCCAGGGGCACCTCCCGCACTGGAAGGTTCCCTTGGAAAGGGGCAGCTTACAATGCCAGGGAAGGTTTCTCCAGGCAGCCCTCAGCAGTGCTCAGCTCCTCGGCCAGCACCTTTCTTCCATGACTGACTCAGGAAGGACCTGGGCCCCTGTGTCACGGGCTTCCCCCCCCCTGGTGCTGCCGAGAGGGCCCTGCGCCAGTATTGGGCTGTGTAGTCCCTGCACACACTCTTATGTGCGTGAGCCGCCATGATGCAAAAGTGTATTCAGGGGGCCGGAGCCATAGCCCAGTGGGTAGGGATAACCCCAGTGGGTTGCCTTGCACGTGGCCGGCCCATGCCGGCCTGGGTTCGATCCCCAGCATCCCATATGGTCGCAAGAGCACCACCAGGAGTAATTCCTGAGTGCAGAGCCAGGAGAAACCCCTGAGCATAGCCGGTGTGACCCAAAAAAGCAAAAAAAAAAGTGTATTCAGGGCATCTTGCTCTGTGTCCTGATGTGCTACACATACGAACCCTCTTACTACTCTTCAGGCCCCTGGACAGCCACCACTGTTAATAGTGACACTTTGAGCGTTTGGGGCAGCCACGCCCAGCGTGCTCAGGGCTTACTCCTAGCTCTGTGCTCAGGGATCACCCTAGAGCGGCTCAGGAGACTATCTTGGGTGCTAGGGTTTGAACCCGGGATGGTTTAACCTTGTGCTACCTGCTGCGCCCCCCCCCCGTCTGCTTAATCTCTGCTCCTGGACATGTGAGCCTTGCTCTCGGCTCTGGGATCCTAAAGGTGGGAGAGGTGGGACTCATCTCTCCCCAGTGTGACTACGAGGCAGCAGCCCAGCCCTTGCTGTAACTGCCGTAACTGTCTATTAATGAAGAGATTAATAGATGGACCATCTAGCCACAGCCTCAGCCACTGCCCCAGCCCCAAGGATCGCTCTGGTTTGTTTTCTTCAGAGTCAGTGTCTCTCGCCCATGCAGTAATCATGAAGCGAGTCACCACTGCACCTAGACGCCCTAACAGGCTCCAACTGCTGCTCATGTCTGTCTCTGATGAGTGACTTTTTATGCACTATCAAATTTTTTCTGCACCTTCCAAGTTTTCTTCAATCAGAGCATATTAACTTGATGATACAAAGCAACCTACTATGAACACAAGTTTATCCAAGGAAAAACAGAAGGAAAGGGATTGGAACAGACTCCTTTCAAATGTGGCCTGTCAAGAAGGCGAACTCCGTACACGCCAAGGAAGTGAGCTCACTTCACAGGAAAGGCAGAGCAACGTAGGGAGCCGAGAGCCCACAGGGGAAGAAATTAGGCAGAGCCGACAGCAGACAGCAAACTGCTAAGCTCTGATGTGTTTGTAGAAGACTTGCTTCTGTCAACATAAGGGCTTGCTGGCAGAGCAAAGTGCCTGCAGGAACTGGGATTTTCTGAAAATGGGAACAGAAACATAATGAAACTAACAAAGGTGACAATTATTGGCTTTTATATATAAAGCAGTTTTATTGGAATCAGATGAAGAAAATAAATAAAGCAAACTATATTGAAATCTGTCAGAATAACAAAACAAATATAACAGACACGCATGAAGAAACGGCAAAGAAGATTCAGTTCTGGTATGTAAAGTAATGGGAGAGGGATTTCTTAATATTAATCCTATGGACACATCCACATAAATTATTTGCTGTAAGAAACTTGTTCTTTCAGCACCTATAAAATAATGATTCACGAATTATTTTTGAGTGAAATAGCTCTTGGAGAGTTTTTTTTAATTGGTATCTTGGCCCCTCTGAAAATGACAAAATACTACAATTTAAAAGCTACTTAGGTAAAAGAATTACTTTGTCTAAAAATAGTAATTGTAGTGTGTCATATTGGAAATTACATTGTTTTTAAAACACCTAATTGTCTTCGCATATCTGCAAAGAAATTGTTTTGTTTGTTTGTGTTTGAAATCACACCTGGCAGTGTTCAGGGCTTTCTCCTGCCATGTGCAAAGCAAGAAAGTTCCTCCCTGCTGGACGACCGGTCACCTCTGGACTATGGCTCACTTGTTGGGCAGTGGCTCCAGCCTATTCAATGAGATTCTTGGGGGGGCGAAAATGCCTCAATATAAGCAGTTGGAGTCAGTTTCTTTATTCACATACAATGGGGGTTTCTGAATTATGTCTACACTACATAGCAGAAGTCACTCTAGAATATATTTATCTTACTAAATACGTATTTAAGGAACTCTGTTTATAGGAAATGACACTACCATAATTAATTTAAACCAAAGGAATGTTCAATAATATGCTGCATTTCCAGACATTTTTAGTAAGGAGATTTGACAGAATTTTGTAAAGCGTGTTGTTACGAGAGAGAGAGAGAGAGAGAGAGAGAGAGAGAGAGAGAGAGAGAGAGAGAGAGAGGGCGCTTATATGGTGGTAGATGGAATGACCTCACTCAAGGCAATGGGTCCCTATTTCCAAGCCAATGGGACGGTCTCACCCTTCCCCTAGCTCGCCAACTCTGGAAGACAAAGAACGCCCAGCAGTGCTAGAGAAGCATATGAATATTCACATTTAAAAATAAAATCAGAATCAGACAATTCTCTACATCTTATTCTGTCTTTATAGTCGATGACATTTCTCTCTGTGACCTTCTAGACCATAGAATTCCAGCTTGGGTGTTAAGATAACTTATTTAAGCTGTGGCTCTGTCCATTCTCCTGGCAAGCCGGGTACTCACAGCTTACTGGCGAGCACTGGGGGCTGCTGCATAATCTCCTCATAAGTGTCGTCCTGGGCCAAGGCTGCCAGTGGGAAGGGCTCTGCCGCTGCCTCGCCCCACGCCACCTCGGCCTCCAGCAGCATCTCCTCAACAAACTCCGAGGCGGCGACATCTGCCGGAAAGAAGGAGATTGGGGGATGTGGGTGATGAAGGCGCGGAAAATGATCTGCTCTCTCCACCGATCTTAACCCACTCAAAGGTTCAAGCTTATCAACACACAGAGAAATAGGAAACCCTTGAAAGTTTACGGCAGGACCAAATGGCATTATTCCATCTATAATGACAGTCTCCTCTTCCATTGGTGATAGATTTAATCAAAATACAAAATATAAACATTTTTATATTTTTATAAAAGGGAAAAGGCAAAATCACAGTGACGCCATCTGAGAGGCTCAGTGCTGTTTCATTCTCAGCAAAACGCATCTTATCTTGATGGATACGCATCAAGATGAAGACGGTACACATCCCAAACACATCCCAAACATAGGGGAACGTGCAATGAGCCGGGACCATTCTCGAAACAGCCCAGCAAGTGGGGAGATGAAACGGAGAGGGGCTCATTCTACTGGAAAGCAAAGCTAGAAAGATCTCGGCCTCTCTGCGGTCTTTCTGGTCCATCTGAAACACAACCACGTTTCGGTATGACCCTGTGTAGGCAGAGAGACAGCGCAGGGGTGGAGGGGGCTTGGTCACAGGGGCGGAACCCTCCGCATCGCCAGCACGGGAGGGCCCGAGCAGCACCCACAGACTCTCACACTGAACTTCTGTCCGGCTGGCCGAGAACTGCTGGGAGGGGGCCCGACCTCCTGAACCTCGCCTGGAAGGTCCCCCTGAAAGTTCCCCAACAAATTACTCGTGGTCAGCAAGAACTGTATAGACTGGATGAAGATACCGATAACCTTTCTTCGAAATCAAACTACTTAAAACTGGTGGGTCCTGAGTGAAAATGCACATTTGTGTCAATGAGTCCTCGACTGCTGCTTCCCGACATCACGAGGCAGCAGCGCCAGCAGCTTCTGGCCTGGGAGCGTCAGACCTCGGGCCCACACGGGAAAACAGCAGCAGGGCTCAGCGAGAGCAGCCTCAGCCTGTGACACCACTTCTGTCCCCCTACCAGAGCCCCTGCAAGACGCCTGAGCCCCCAGAGTCTGTGTGTGTGTTTCTGGTCCAAATGCAAGAAACACAAGGGCCCCGTGGTAGACCTGGGACCACGTTCTGCTGCTTCGGTCACAGGATGTCTCCGCTGCCCTCTGCCCTACTGTCCAGGCTGCCCCTTTCTCTTGCTGTGGGAGGGGGAAGCAGGTGTGGCCTGTCCACACTTAAGGCCTCTCCCATCGTCTTGGTTCTCATGTGGGAGAAGTGTTCAACTCAGTTCGCAATTGTTAACTGGAGTGTGTGTGTGCCCCACTCCCGTGACCTCCGGGACTACGGTGGCAGGTACGGGGGTGGAGGACTTTGCTGGCTGATCTGCAAGGCTGACAAGAGCCGCACAGTCTGACCGTCTTCCTGCATCAGGCCCCAGGGGACAGGGCCCGAGTATAGACCTGGAGCTTGGTCCTTCTGTGGGATGCCAGGGCCAACAGCTCCAAGTCCAGCACGGCCTGTTCAGGACAGCTGCCGCCACTCTTAACAGAACGCGGTCAGGGGTCCATGCAGTCAGGGCAAATCCTGTCATCCCTCCCCAGGAAAGAGGCCGAAGACCTGAGCTCAAAGAGAGGGTTGGTGAGGGCTGGGGGTTCCTGTGGGAAGTTGAGTTCTCAGAAATAGGACTTGTATTCCACAATAAATGTGTTTGTGGAAAAATTAGGTGAAAGATACCCAGATTCCTAATTACTCTTTTAACATTTACCAATAGGCACACACTTAGCATTAATGCTAAGATAATTATATCATCATTGAAATTAGTCTGAAATCAGACTAATAACTAATCAGTCAGAATGAGTTAATTCAGTTATTGAAATCACTGAAATGACTCTGAAGTCAGAGATTTTTGTTGTTTTTGGGTCACACCTGGCAATGCTTGGGGGCTACTCCTGACTTCACACTCAGGAAGTAACCCTGGTGGTGCTCAGGGCACCCTATGGGATGGATGCCAGGGGTTGAGCCCAGCAAGGGAATATGCCCTACCACTGTAATTTCGCCCCACCCCTGAAATCAGGTATTTTAACGCTATTTTATATCTCTCTTGAGTCCAAGCATTCTTATTATATTCTAGAATCCTATTGGATAAATATTTTGCTTATTTTAGCAGAGATAAATAATCATCAAACACCAGGAACTGGAGGACTAGTATATTGGAGAGAGTCTTGCTTAGCACACTGCCAAGCCAGGTCGATCCCCAGCACCCTGTGGTCCTCAGAGGACCACCTGGACAATTCTTGAGTACAGAGCCAAGGGTAAGCCCTGAGCACTGCTGGATACTGCCCCCAAACAATACAAAACAAAACAAAGAATGTGAATACATATGAAAGAAAGATGGCAAAAAGAACTCTAGAAAACGTTAAATGGTATTTCTTTTAAATTAAGATTTTTTAAGTACAGGGGCTACCCCTGGCTCAGTGCTTGGGCTTCTGTCCTGACAGAGCTCAGGGGAGGAGATGGGGGCTCCAGCATGTGCAACATGCCCACCAGCCCTTTTGGCTCTTTCCCTGCTCTGACTGACACCCAGATGCCGTCTGACTCCAGAGATCTGCTGTCATCCATGGAGGCGAGTAGAAACAGCCAGATTTGGGGCCAGAGTCATAGCACAGCGGGCAGGGCATTAGCCTTGCACGCGGCAGACCTGAGTCATATTCTTGGCATCCCATATGGTCCCCCGAGCACCACCAGGAGTAATTTCCGAGTGCAGAGCCAGGAGGAACCCCTCAGCATTGTAGGGTGTGACCCAAAAATAAAAAAAATCTTGCAATGATTGTGGGGCGGGTAAGAACCCCACATCCACTGTCGGGAATGACGCGTGCCATTCAGCCCAAGGAGTTTAGACTTATGGCAGTGAGGCCTGAGTTACTCTTCTCGTAAACTCAGGAGCTCCACAGAGCCTGTGCATTTGCTCAGGGAGCTGTGATGGGACCTTCTGCTTCACCCATGTTGCGTACCAGAGCCCTAGAGACTCAATGACCCACAACGCTCTTCCTCACTTGCATGAAGACTGACTCACGAGTGGCCCCGAAGACTGACTCACGAGTTCACTGGCAGCCTCTGCCTGGTCCCAGGGAGGCACATGGGCAGGGTCTAAAGTCCGCATTCCTTGGGCGTCTCCCCACGAAGAAGCCACGTGTATGAGACCGTGAACTGGGCCTGTTCTGCAGTTTTCCACGGGACTGCTCAGGGCGTGAGACTCGCATCTACTGGCTGCGCCAATGATGCAAGAAGAACGTCAGTGCCACAGGCAGAGACGAGCCACTCACCTGAGGCCTTCTCTTTGCTGCAATTCAGAAGAGTGGGGTTGGCTTGATGCATCAAAAGGAGCTTCACCAGGTTTGTCTGAAACATTAAAGAGGCGTGAGACAGGAAGCACCTACTGGCCTGCCTGGAACCACCTGCCTGGAACTCTCCGTTGCTGCTCTGGGGTGGACGATGCCTGGGAATTCTTGTTCTTTTTCAAAATGGCAGGCACACAAAATATTTCAGCAATCACACATGCAAAGCCAGAATGATTCATAACTGAGTGGAAAACTGCTGAGGATTTGCAGTACCTTGGTTCCTTCCTGAGAAGACCAGATTGTTCTAGTGGTTCAGCTTTCAATGGGCATCTCTCATGCTGTCTATTGATGACAGCACTGTGGACAATGTGAACCCAAAGTCACCTCGAAGAACCAAGTGTCAGCTCATAAGAAAGTAGCTAATGATGAGAAACTGCCATATTTTGAGAAGCTGCTATCTATGTAAATGCTCTATTTTAGAATACTGCTATATTGCTACACGGCATCGTTATCTATCTGTCCTCCACTGTGCTATTCAGGTTAATATTGACCTCTGCAGGTCTGCCAGTGGGAACAGGCTGGTCACTCACGTTTTGCTTATTTGGTTTCATAGGGGGGCAGTGAGCAGATACACCACATTCTGCTGCCTTTGGATATTTGAGACACGTGCAGACATTTAATCACTTAATCACATTCACAAATAAAGTTCCTGTAAAACTTCTCCTTGGTGTATGTGCACAAGATTGTTTGAATAAGTGGATGGAGAACGAAGATTATTGAGATTTAGATTTGGAGAGCATCAGAGTCCACAGAATAGTTCAAAGATCTCAAATTTGCACTCCTATTCTCAAAAAGAACTCCTACCATCCTAGTTTTCATTTATAAATTTTACTGCTACAAATTTATATATTTTAGATTCTTATCTTTCTAGCAACTGATAATAGTTATTTAAAAAATACTTAACTAACAAGCATTCTTGGTATACAATAGCTCAGTATTATTTAATTCATATTTCCCAAATAACTGATTTTCAATACTTTCTCAAATGCTTAACAGTCATTTCTATATTTTGTTTGTGAAGTATCAATTAAGATTTACCTATACATTCCTGGACTGTTCACCTTTTCATTTCTGATTTATAAATTATCTTTACATGGTATGGATACGGTTGCTGAATAAAAGCAGAACAACTATTTCTTCATATTCGATTGATTGCTAACTAATCTTAAAAGTGTATTTTCTGAGAAATATTAAAATATTTATTCTTGCTTAAGTACAACATCTCTTTGCTTTCCCATGTTTAATACTTTTTGTGTTAAAAACAACTTTTTGACTATTCAAAGGTCAAGACAGTATCATATTCTATTTTCTGATCTAGGCTTTTTTAGAAAATAATATGTACATTCATCAAAAATAACCCCCTAGAAATTGAACTTTCATATGTCACAGTAATGTTGCTCCTGGAATATATACTGGGGGCAGAAAAACACACAGCAGAAATGCCATATGCGCTCCTATGTTCACTGCAGCACTATTCACAATAGCCAGAATCTGAAAACAACCCAAGTGCCCGAGAACAGATAAGTGGATAAAAATAACTATGGTACATCTACTCAGTGGAATACCATACAGCTGTTAGGAAAATGAAGTCATAAACTTTGCTTGTAGTTGGACAGATGTGGAGAGCACCACAATGGGTGAGATGAGTCAGAGAAAGAGGGAGAGACATAGAATGATCGCACTCATTTTGGGCTCAGGGGATCATGGGGTGCCAAGGATGGAACCTAAATCAGCTATGTACAAGGCAAGCATCCTACCCTGCCATGTTACTGCTCTGGCCTCTAAATAACCTTTATTAATCCATTTTACCTTAGATAATTGTACTGACAAGTAGAGGTTTCATCCAATATCTAAAACAAGAAAAAATCCACTCAATGGTATGATGTGGGGAATTATGTGTGAAATTGAGGGTGATTAATTTTCTCCCATATAAAGTGATGACAGTAATGCTCCCAGACCCAAACAATATCCTACCAAACCAACTCAATCAAACCCAACAGTACCCTAACCTAGCAAACCAACCCAATCAAACCCAATAGTAACCTAACCTACCCAACCAACCCACTCAAACCCAAAAATAACCTACCAAACCAACTCAATCAAACCCAATAGTATCCTAACTACCAAACCAACCCAATCAAACCCAACAGTAACCTAACCTACCAAACCAACCCAATCAAACCCAATGGTAACCTACCAAACCAACCCAATCGAACTCCCACAAGTTGCTAGATACAGACTACTCGTTTTTTGAATACTTATTTCATGGATAGTTGTATTTCAGTTTAGTTACATTTAGCACAATTAATCCTTTGTCGTTTAAATGAAAAAAAGCTGAAAATATCAAAGAGTCGAGGCTGAAGCCACGGTCTGCTCTGGGTCTATAAGGGGTTGTGACTTGAAAGGCCCAGGATGTCCCTCCTGGCAGTGAGCAGCAATGTTGGGTTCAGCTCAATGCCTGGGCCTGTTCCCCAGGGTGAGGAGCTGGTGAGCTCAGAGAGTTCCTGGCTGGGGTGGGGGAAGGTGACGGCCTATCTGGGCAAGAGGAAATGATGGGACTGACCAAGGGCAGTGGAAGGAGATGGTGATCCTGTCCTACACAGCATGAGGGTAGGTATCCTTCAGGTGGTGGGTCTGGAACTGGGAAAAGCAATGAGGGGACTCTGTGGCCTGCACTGGGATGCAGGCAAGGAGAGCCCCAGGCGCAGGCTGTGTGCCAAGAGCTGAGGTCGGCAAGGCTGTCTGCTCACAGGTGAAGAAGAAAAGTAGCTGTTTCTCTGAAGCAAAGATTTACATAAGAAACAAAAATCCAAGGCTACCTGGCTTTTGATGGATCAGGGTCCCGATGAATATATTAGTACAAATGCCTCCCCTGAATCACAAACACAGAGCGGCGATACACAATGACTTTGAAAGAAGGATAATTGGAGCCTAGCATCTGTGCCATTATTTCCTCACTGTTTGCTAGAGCGTTACCAGCCCTGTGTCAAACATGAAATATGTGCAAGACTAGAATCAAATTTTGTTTACACAGAACTCCAGAACGAGTGGCAGACCTGAAGGTTTACTGCGCGGGCACTGACGCAGCGCCAAGGTTTAAACAACTGCAGAAAAATCTTTCTTCTTTGCTGGAAAAGTTAATACATTTATTAAGGGTGATTTAAAAATAAATATGCAACACTGGCATAAATGTAAACCTTAAATGCTGCCATGCTTTATAAACTGCCTCTGCACAACGGTATTTGCGGTAGTTATTTATGAGAAAGCAAGATTTCTCTGAAAGCCTTTCAAGTGCCATTATTCTCTCTAAAATGCTCGCATTTTAAAGCTTTTTTTCACAACAAAGATACATTTATTTCCAGCAAATTTCTTTAGAGACTTTTACAAATCTCACATGCACATAAATTGAGTCAAACAAACCCTGTTTCTAAATTATCGTTTCTGAAATGAATGCAAGTGGAATTTTTATGGGTGAACAATTAAAAAACTAATTCTGAATTAAAAATAGTTTTCAGGAACAAAAGAGAACTGAGATACGACTGCCACCACATCCCCTGAGCACAAATCTCCAAATCCGGCATGACAGCAGACGCGTCCCCTCTCTGGGCCTGGGGCATTGCTCGGGCTGGCGCCCCACTGGCCTGGTCCCTGCACTTGCTCATTTCCTGTCTGGGTCAGGGAACGGAGGGGTCTTCGCCTCTGAGATGGGGGCTGGGGAGCATCCACCGCAACAGACCCATCTGGGTGGGTTCCTCCGGGAAGAACAGAAATAGCAGAACCGGGAGCTTCCAGGCTCTCCTTACCACTAGCATGAACAAGGGCTCAGAGAACAGTGGCTGAGCAGCTGGTCTGTATCCAGAGAAGGGAAAGATAAAGCCCAGCTGTAACACGCAGATTCCTGAAAAGGCAAATCTTCTGTCCTATAAGTAAACTTCCAAAATATTTGCTTGGTTGGAATTTGGAATTTGGAATTTGGAATTAAACATCAAAGCACAGAACGACTCATAAGTGGTTTAAGAGAACAATATTAAATTGTTAATTTGTGGCTGGACATGTAATGCAATTTGGAGACAACCGCTGGACTAGAGCCGTTACCGACTGGATCCCATGGAATGTCAAAAGATCATGTGGCCGCTCACCTAAAAGATGGTCAGACTTCCTTGTCAAGACTCTGAAGCAACGGTTTGAGGCTCTTCATATTCCTGAATCAACCAGATGCCACTGGGCTACATTGTCACGTGATAGGGTTCAATGGAAATGTTACTGGCGCCTGCTCGAGCAAATCAATGAATAACGGGATTCAAGTGATCAAGTGAAATTTGTGACTGAAGGACCACGAAGTGATTTTGTGTCTGTTCATCTGGGTTACACCCAGTGATACTCCTGGCTCTTCACTCAGAAATTATTTCTGGTGGTACTTGGAAGACCATATGGGGTGCCAGCGAACCAACCCAAGTCGGCAAGTGCCTCCCTCGCTGTGCTATCTCTCCAGTCCTCGGGGTCACAGAGTGACTTTTCAGAGACTGGGACATGTCGTCTTACCTGGCCATATTTTGCTGCCACGTGGAGAGGTGTCCAGTACTGATTATCTGCCACGTTGGGGTCCACACCGTGGTCCAGGAGCAAAGTCACCACTTCCTTATGGCCCCCGCACATGCCATGTGTAACTGCGGAGAGAGATGCCCGGTCACGAAACTCCACTGAAGCAGCCACTGAAATAGCACTGTCTGGTGACAGACCCCAGTGCAATTGATTCAGTTGTTTACGGAGAACTAGATAATTAAACATCGGCTCTGAAGAAGGGCTAGATAAAACATTGGCTTTAACACAGTCAGCCTGTAGGAAAGTCCACACCGTTTTATTTATGTGTAGAACACTGTCCTCCCTCTCTGGAGCGAGACTTAGGGGGTGACGCCTCACTTTCCCTCTGTTCTCACAGTCCACTTTCCTGTGTGATTCCTGCAGGGCTGGTAATTACCCCAAATCCAAAAACGATGATGACTTGTGAAGTTGGAAGAAACCAGCAAGAGTCACGTGTGGGATGGAAGGAGAGGCCGGAGGAGGCCTGGGGTCTGTCTGTCTGTCCAGCCCCTTTCTCGGGGCGGGGGTGGGTCTCTCTGGTGTGGCTCCCCAGGACAGCCAGGGTAACAGGGACATATCAGAATGAACCTGATCACTGTGCGAGAGGTGAGGTTTGTGCATCTTTGCTGACTCGCTTCTGGTGCTCCTGAGAACGAAATTCTTATTCTAAAATGATAAACATTCTTTATATTATTTCCACATACAGCCACACTGAGCGCCAAGCTGCTTTTATCAATTTATATTCCAACTGGCAGTGTGTGAGACCCCTATTCAGAGACCCTTCCCTTTCCTGGTCTTTGCTATTATTTATTTAGGGAACAGTTACAACTGATTTGCATGTAGTTAATTACCAACTCTGAGCCTTTTCCTATACTCATGAACAGACTGCATTTCCTTTTGTGAATGGACTTATTTACTAGTGTAATTTTCTGTTGTGAGATGGTCATCTTTCTGATTACTTCCGATGAACTTGTGTTGGGCATAAAACAGTTCAGGGACTTTGCCTTGCATCGATGAGGCCCTGGATTCTATCTCTGGCATTACAATTTTTCCCTATAAGTTCTACATATTTTAAAGTTATTAACACCTGGAAATACTTGTCACAAATATGATTCTGGTTAATCTGCCTCTTAATTTAGTTTACTGCCCACTGAACGGCGCAGTGCTGGTGTTAGTTTCTGATGCATGCAGCAATACTGTGAATTCTCTGTAGTCTCTGCTCCTATTTTCATATCAAAAGGACTCTACTGCCCAGAATGACGTTTTGGTCTGTTTTTGCCATTAATGTGGACCTATGTGTTGTAGGCAGCAGGTGCTCAGCATTGCTAAGTCATGTATTCTTTTATTTGCGAATCTAATTTTCTCAAAAATCTGTTTTAGGTTTAGCAATTTGAAATCTACCCATATTTCACCCCCGCAACTTGAAAGTTAGTCTGAGGCCTATGCCACCTACTGGCTGATGAGACTACATCAAGAAGAGTCAACGCCACACCCAGCAGTGCTCAGGGCTTGCTCCTGACTCTCTGCTGAGTGATCACTCTTGGCAGGGTTTGGAGAAACATATGGAATGCCAGGCATTGAACCCAGACAGGTCAAGTATAAGGCAAGCACCCCCGCCCACTGCACTGTCGCTACCTGAAAAAGGCAGAAGGATTTCTGTGGTTTTGCTGCCCACATCCACAGGACGTGTAACAAATATTTCCTCCATGAACTGATTAATATATTTTGTTATTAATATGTTTTGTTAGTATATCCATAGTTGTATTGAAGTTGAAACATACTTTATATTCTTTCTGATAGCTTACAGTTACATTTTGGTTAGTTTTCTGAAACCTGTATTTTAGAATCACTATCTAGGAAGAGAAATCTATATAGAATATTCAAGGCACTTAAGATGTGTCTAATAAATGAAAAAAAAGTATCAGGCAGGTGGGAACTGAGTTCAGTTTCTTTGCTGACTACAGTGTCCACTCTCATGCTACGTTTCCATGATAGAAAAGATGCCGTGATCCTCACCACTCCATGCGTCACGTGCACGGCAGCTGCCAATGCCCCTCACCCCCTACTCCTTGTTTAAGTCCAGCTTGTTTTCTTGTGAGACTTAATGCACTATTTCCACTCCAGTAAATTTCCTGATCCAGGCACACTGTGAGACAGGAAGACTGACTGTTCTCACCTTGACGTCTTGTCATTATGCTTATATTTAAAGTAATAGAAATGTGATAGTTCTATTTATAATCTCTTTATTCTGTGCCTGCTAACAGTAAAAACCAATGGCACATATAAGCACATGTATATGTACGCATATATACACACAGATTACACACATATGTGTATATATGTGCATATGTATGTCACTGCATTTTATTGCTATAATACATAATGTCAGGAAGATAAACATTTTTATTATTATCTTCCTGCTTCTTCAAGACCCTGAAGGAATGGTTTGAGGCTCTTCATATTCCTGAAGCAACCAGATGCCATTGGGCTACACTGGCACATGATAGGATCAAATGGAAATGTTACTGGCGCCCGCTCGAGCAAATCGATGAATAATTGGATTCAAGTGATGAAGTTATCAATATATAATGTCCTGTCCCTTAAAGTGTTGCAGGGGTGGCTGCAGTGCTTGGCTGCATCAGCAGGTGGCAGACAGGAGACAGGCTTGTCTGCACCAGGGCTCTGCCCCGTGGGCCCTGGATGGTTGATGGTCTGACATAGAAAAAGACTGGGCCCCCTGGGATGAACCCAGAGCTACAGCAGAGCCTGGCAAGCTACCTGTGGTATACTTGATATGCCAAAAACAGTAACAATAATGGACCTCATTCCCAATACATAATGGCATCCTACTCAACTGTGAGAACGGATGAAATCATGCACTCTGTGACAACACAGCTGGACCAGAGTCCCACGCTGAGGGAAGTCAGTCAGGGCAGGGGACAAACACGGCATGACCGAGCGCATGTGTGGACCGAGACTGCTGGAGGAAGAGACTGACAATGGGCAAGCGGTAACAGATCCCAAACAGGCAAATGGTAATAGATCCTGAACGGGCTTGGAGACCCTGGGTCATTGAGGGAGGACATTAACACTGATATTGGCAGTGGTGTTAAACACTGTATACCTGAAGCTCAACTAACACGACTGTTTCAACTGCTCCCATTGGTAGTGTCTTGAGCTCTTTTGTTCGTTTGTTTTAGGGTCACAGCCAAGAATGCTCAGAGGTCACTTTCGGGAATTACTCCCGCAATGCTGGGGAGCCATAAGGAACACTGGGGTTGAACCCAGGTTGGCCACATGCAAGGCAAGCTTCCGACCCACTCTACTATTGTTTTGGCTATGCTTAGGGTTTAACATTGTTTTTAAATTGTGTGCCTAAATAAAAATTACTGGTGCTGCAGTAATGGTCAGAATTGACTTGAACATAGAAATTCGTTCACCAGAGGAACCCATAGCTTATTTTGTTAAAAATTCAAATGGAAAAAAAAATTACAAGTGCCATCTAACAAAAATCATATCAAGAAAGCAAGCAATGGATAAAATTTATTCTAAATCCATAGAGAAAATATGCTCAGAAGAAAGGCTTATAGAAAACATCTCAACATATAAACATGGACTCTCTGGGAGGTGCCGAAAGTGATTTGCATTAGCCACAATGTGTAAGAGAAGGGAGGAGAGAGAGAGAGAGAGAGAGAGAGAGAGAGAGAGAGAGAGGAAGAAAGGTGCCTGCCATAGAGGCAGACTGGGGAGGGAGGGAATCAGGGGACATTGGTGGTGGGAAATGGGCACTGGTGGAGGGATGGGTGCTGGAACACTGTATGAATGAAGCCTAATCATGACCAGTTTTGTAATTTTATACCTCATGGTGGCATAATAAAATGTAAAAATAAGGATTTACATTTTTCCTTTTGCATATTTATGTGTTTTCTAAAATCTCTACCATGAATATTACCTTTATGATGGGATAAAGCTCACACTATTTTTTTTTTTTTTTGCTTTTTGGGTCACACCCAGCAATGCTCAGGAGTTACTCCTGGCTCTGCACTCAGGAATTACTCCTGGTGGTGCTCAGGGGACCATATGGGATGCCGGAGATCGAACCTGGGCGGCATAGGCCGGCCACGTGCAAAGGCAAACGCCCTACCTGCTGGACTATTGCTCCAGCCCCAGCTCACATTATTTAATGGTTGATAATTCTGGGTGTTAGAAGCCCACACAGCTTCTTGGTGAAGCATAGTTCTGAACTTACCAGTGTTACCCCCTCATCATTTTTCTCATTCACATTCCCGCCACAGGACACGAGGTGTGTGACGTCTGTTAGCATCCTTATCGACCTCTGAAGCTTCAGCTGATGCAGAGAGGCGAGATCCACTCCTGGGGGCAGAAGAGCCTTTCAAAGACAGCTCAACAGAGGATCGAATAGCAACCCCGTCAAAAACGGGGAGCAGACACGGACAGATTCTTGCAGAAGACACGGGAAGGCTAGCAGGCACGGGAAAGGTACTATCATTATTCAGTATTACCTCAGGGACATGAGAATCACTGTTAACTCACACCAAGGGCAATCCCCGAGAGACTACACAGTCACCGTGGGCTGGGATTTGGTGGCAAGGGGGCCCTTAGTTACTGCTGGGGAGTGTCGCCTCACTGGATCCTCTGAGGAGCACATGGGGTTTCTCAACGGATCTGCTGCATGGTCCAGTGACACTTCACTCGGCATCTGCCCAGGTGCTCAGAGAGAGCGACTGAGAAAGACACGTGCACACCCAGGTTCACTGGGGCAATGGGGTAACAACCAGGAAACGGAAAGACTCAAACATCCACTGACAGGCGGTTGAATAAAGGAGTGGTGCACACACACAGACACACACACAGACAGACACAGACACACAGGCACACACACAGATAGACACACACAGACACATACACACACAGACACACACAAAGACACGGACACACAAAGAGACACAGACACAGACACACACACACACACACACACACACACACACACACTCTGAGTGTCCGGACCATTCTGAGCCCCTTCAGTGCTTTTTCTCCCTTGCCGGCTCATTTTGTCACAACCATCTCCCTCGACTTGCAGCTGGCAGGCTCCCTCGAGCCGTCTCATCACAACCCATGCACAATCAATCCTCCAGGCTCCTATTTCCAGCCCAGGAAGCTCAGGTGAGCTGAGCTTAATTGTGGAGCCGCTGGACAGGCACGGGGGGGGGGGGGGGGGGAAACTGTACACTTAGAACTTGTGGCCAGAGACCCTCCATGTAATGAAGCTGCCGGTGGCCCGGCCTGCCTCCTGCCACACACGTGCTCGGGGCTCTGACTGGTCAGGGAGCAGCGCAGGTAAGGCTCTGGGGAGCATCACAGAAGCTGTGCTCCAACACTGGTCTCAGCTCGCAGAGAGCACGTCTGGGGAGCATCGCAGAAGCTGTGCTCCAACACTGGTCTCAGCTCATCAGAGTACGCGTCTGGGAAGCACCGGAGAAGCTGTGCTCCAACACTGGTCTCAGCTCATCAGAGTACGCGCCTGGGAAGCACCGGAGAAGCTGTGCTCCAACACTGGTCTCAGCTCCTCAGAGTGCATGTCTGGGGAGCACGCAGAAGCTGTCAGGCAGGCAGAGAAGAAACTGAAGTTGACAGCATTTCTCAGAGTGTGCGACTGGGAGCAGGAAAGGGCACGGTGGTAACAGGGCAGGCAGAGGAAGGGAGACAACAGTGACCAGGGAAACAGGTTCTCAATGGCCGGGTGACCGGACCAGGAAACGGGATTCTCAATGACTGGGAGTGACCAGGGAAAGGGGTGGGGAGATAGCAGGAGCAGTGACCAGGGAAACAGGGTTCCCAATGGCCGGGAGTGACCAGGAAACAGGATTCTCAATGGCCAGTAGTGACTGGGAAACAGGATTCCCAATGGCCGGGAGTGACCAGGAAACAGGATTCCCAATGGGCCGGAGTGACCGGGAAACAGGATTCCCAATGGCCGGGAGTGACCGGGAAACAGGATTCTCAATGGCCGGGAGTGACCAGGGAAAACAGGATTCTCAATGGCCAGTAGTGACTGGGAAACAGGATTCCCAATGGCGGGGAGTGATCAGGAAACAGGATTCTCAATGGCCGGGAGTGACCGGGAAACAGAATTCTTAATGACCAGGAGTGACCGGGAAACAGGATTCTCAATGGCCGGGAGTGACCAGGAAACAGGATTCTCAATGGTCAGGAGTGACCAGGAAACAGGATTCTCAATGGCAGGAGTGACCAGGAAACAGGATTCCCAATGGCCGGGAGTGACCAGGAAACAGGATTCTCAATGGCCGGGAGTGACCAGGAAACAGGATTCTCAATGGGCGGGAGTGACCGGAAACCAGGAAACAGGATTCTCAATGGCCGGGAGTGACCAGGAAACAGGATTCTCAATGGCGGGAGTGACCAGGAAACAGGATTCCCAATGGCCGGGAGTGACCGGGGAAACAGGATTCTCAATGGCCGGGAGTGACCGGGAAACAGGATTCTCAATGACCAGGAGTGGCCGGGAAACAGGATTCTCAATCTTCCAGATGACCCTGAGCCGGTCCACACAGCATCTCCCACACTGCCCTGCTGAGAGCTGCCCTCCTGTGTGCTCCTGAGCCCCTTTTTCAGAATCAATCTACGGCGTCCACTTGCTTTAATCTGTCCAGCATCGATGACCTTGCTTTGTCAATTCTGAACTTCCTAACCAAATAAAATAACTTTCATCAGCTGAAAGGGTTTCAAGACTTTTTGCTTCTTCTGCAAGTGAAGCTGCAGAGCTTGGTGGTGTTTGCTCAGGACTTGCTCCTGGCTCTGTGCTCAGGGTTCAACCCTAGTGGTGCTCAGGGGGTCCTACGTGGTGTCAGGGGTCTAACCCGGTGAGCGAGAGCCAGGCAAATGCCTCAAGCCCTGGCCTGTCCCTCCAAGCCTGGTGTCTAAATTGAGTTTCTGGTGGTCAGCAAGCTCCCTGTGCCCCCCTGGAGGTCCTGAGTAGTGAGCAGAACCCGGAGCGGTCAGGAAAACCACACAGCTATCACCACACCACCAAGCGGCATCCAAGTGCCAGTGGGGTCTTAAAGGTCCAACTAAGTTTCCGTGGGCAGAAATATCCCACCAGAGTCAGAGGTTGGTAAGACAGAAAATGGAACAGTGTGCTAGCAATTGTCGAAAGTTCTAATACCAACCTAGAACTAAGCATTAGATACAGGCAAAAAGATACACATGACAACCCTTTAATGTATGTTCTGTAATCCACAATCTAGAAGGGAAGGAAAAGAGAAAGAGAGAGAGAGAAAGGGGAAAGAAATAAAGAACCTGCCATGGAGGCTGGCCAGGGGAGGGAACCGGGGACGTTGGTGGTGGGAGATGGGCACTGGTAGAGGGATAGGTGCTGGAACATTGTATGACCAAAACCCAAATATGAACATCTTTGTAATTGTATATCTCATGGTGGTATAATGAAATACTTAAAAAAATTGAAAAAAGAAAAAGAAAAAGAAATATCCCACCAGCAAGAAGTGCGGGACTTGGAGCTTCAACCCCGCAGATGTGAGCCAGGAGCCCCTCGGGCAACTGGTCACAGCCGCCATGTGGCCCAGGCGTAGGAGTACAGGGGTTGGGGGGATGCCAACTGCTGCCCGCTGCCCCCCGCCCTGCTGCCGCCCACGCTAAGAGCCCTGCCCTGTGGGGAAACCGCCTGGCCAAGCAGTGCTCATGCGCGCTCCCTCGGAAGGCTCGGGGCCGCACCTCGCTCTCACAGCCAACCATTCTCTTGAGTGGCTCCTCCTTGCTGGGAGCTAATTATGATTATTCTCAGCCTTCCTCAGAATAGACCGCCTGGGGGAGGCAAAGAGCAGAGGAACAAAGAGGCAGATGGAGCCTCCCGAGGGGGCAGAGAGTCACCCCCAGTGGGCCCTGACAGCTCGGTGGCTCTTTTTCTAACAAAAGACCATCCTCGAGGCAGGAGCTGGGCTTTCTTTGCTATGATTCATGCTGGAGCGAAGTGGGGAGCAGGAGAAAGAGCACAGTTCTCCCGTGACGCAAAACACCACGTTGGACGGGGTTCACCAGCCTCCCTCCATGCCACGTGCTGAACTTACTCAGGAAATTACACCCCTGAGCTGGGCCATGAGCTGAGCTGTGACAGGAGGCACGTCTCAGCTGAGCCTCTTCCCACGGGCGCAGGGCCGCAGGGCTGGTTCTGGCAGCACCTGTGCCAATGGGTGTCACCAGGAGCTGGCTGTGCCCAGCACTCTGTGGCGACCCCCTTCTCAAGAGGTCCATCTTTGGAAGATCTGCTCAGAGGAGGAGACCCTTGACAGAGCCTGGAACTTGACCCAAGAGTACTGGGTCATCTCCCGGGTCTTCCTGGGGCAGCACAGTGTGACGCTGTGTCCAGTCCTTGGGGCAGCACAGTGTGACGCTGTGCCCGGTCCCTGGGGCAGCACAGTGACGTGTGCCCGGTCCTAGGGCAGCACAGTGTGACGCTGTGCCCGGTCCTCAGGGTTGCACAGTGTGACAATGTGCCCGGTCCCTGGGGCAGCACAGTGTGACGATGTGCCCAGTCCTCAGGGTGGCACAGTGTGACACTGTGCCCGGTCCCCGGGCGGCACAGTGTGACGATGTGCCCAGTCCTCAGGGTGGCACAGTGTGACGCTGTGCCCGGTCCCTGGGGCAGCTCAGTGTGACGCTGTGCCCGGTCCCCGGGCAGCACAGTGTGATGCTGTGCCCAGTCCTCAGGGTGGCACAGTGTGACGCTGTGCCCAGTCCTCAGGGCGGCACAGTGTGATGCTGTGCCCGGTCCCTGGGGCAGCACAGTGTGACGCTGTGCCGGGTCCCCGGGCAGCACAGTGTGACGATGTGCCCGGTCCTCAGGGCAGCACAGTGTGACGATGTGCCCGGTCCCCGGGCAGCACAGTGTCACGCTGTGCCCAGTCTGACTAACATAGACTGCGGTTCTGGGACACGCTCTCTCCTTTGCAGCCTGGTCTCTGAGCAATGGGGAGAAGCTTCACGGGGTCTAGGGAGGCATGATGTGACACACACACTCACACACATATGCACACTCACACACACACTTATACACACTCACACAATACACATCTACTACTATATACACACTCACACACACCGACACACATGCATACTCAGTCATATATATACACACATGCACTGCTTCCCTACACACATACACACGCTGCTTCCCCCCACATACACACAATGCCTCCCTACACACACCTGCTGCCTCCCTATACACATACACACAAACACTGCCTCCCTACACACATACATACACACATTGCCTCCTACACACACATACACACACGCTGCCTCCTTACACACTACACACACGCTGCTCCCTACACACACACACACACACACACACTGCCTCCCTAAATACACACACACTCACATGCTGCCTCTCCACACACTCATACACCTCCTCCCCGTGTCCCCATCTCCCTTCCCGCCCCAGGTCCACCTACCATTCTCCTCCAGGTAGGCCAGCAGGATGGAGCTTGACTCGGTCCCTTCGACAGCATAGTCCAGTGGGATATTGCCGTTGGCATCCTGGAGAAGGACACTGGCTCCCGCCTGCAAGTGGGAAGGAACATATGAAGGCCCCGGAGCCGCAGAGCAGAGTGGCCAAGCCTTGCTCCATCTTAGCAAGCCCAATACCGCGCTTCGTTCCTCAGGTCACCAGAAGTGATCTCAAAGCCAAACTGAATTTTGAAAATTTCTTCTGCAGGTAGGGAGCCTGCCACGTGCCAGGCGGGTTTGATCCGTGGCACACCTCCTGGTTCCCGAGCCTGCCAGGAGTGATCCCTGAGGATTAGGCCAGGAGCAAGTCAGGAGCACTGCTGGGCATGGATCAGAAAGTAAAGAATCCTTCCTACATCTTTTTTTTTTTTTGCTTTTTTGGGTCACACCCGGCAATGCTCAGGGGTTACTCCTGGCTCTGCACTCAGGAATTACTCCTGGCGGTGCTCAGAGACCATATGGGATGCCAGGGATCAAACCCAGGCCGGCACAGGCTGGCCGACATGCAAGGCAAATGCTCTACCCGCTAGGCTATCGCTCCGCCCCGCCTCCTACATCTTTAGGATGTACTTATGTATGTGTACATAAAGATCGAATTTCAATCTTATGGGCTAGAGCCATAGCACAATGGGGAGGGCGTTCGCCTCACCTGTGGCGGCCCCAGGTTCCATCCCCAGCATCCCATAGGGTACCCAGAGCACTGCCAGGAGTAATTCCTGAGTGCAAACCAGTATAACCCAGAGAATTACTGGGTGTAACCCCCAAAAAAATACATATACACATACATACACACACACTTCGCTTTTGAGGTCATACCTGTGATACTCAGGGGTTATTCCTGTCTCTGCATTCAGGAATTACTCCTGGCAGTGCTCAGGGCACCACGCTGGGATGCCGAGGATCAAACCAGGGTTGGCAGCGTGTGAGGCAAACACCCTCCCACTATACATCCACCCCTACACACACACACACACACAGACACACACACAGTACTCTGCCCCAACATCTTTATACTTAAACTATCTTAAAACTTAAAAAATGCTTTTTCAAAGAACAACCTTTTATTTATTTTGATTTTTAGATGGTGCTCAGGGGTTATACCTGGCTCTACGTTCCAAAAGTCATTCCTGGCATCCTAGAGAACCACATGAAATGCCGGAGATCAAATCCAGGTCAGCTGCATGCAAGGCAAGTGCCTTATCTGCTGTACTACGGCTCCAACCCCAGTAGCAAGCTTTTAAACCCTAAGAAGGTGAGGCTGGAGATAAACGCAGAGCAGGTAAGACACTCGGTCTCTCTGTGTCGCCTGTGTCTGTGTCTTTTCTCTGTTTCTCTCTGTCTCTGTGTTTCACTGTATCTTCTATCTCTCTCTCTCTGCCTCTCTGTGTCTGTGTTTCATTGTATCTTCTGTCTCTGTGTCTCTGTCTCTGTCCGTCTCTGTCTCCCCCTCTGAGCACTATGCTTTGCACTACAGGGCCTGTGAGAGGCTCATATCTCTGACTCTGTCTCCCCCTCTGAGCACTATGCTTTGAACTACAGGCCTGTGGAGGCATATTGGCTCGTCTCCCTCTGAGCTATGCTTGCGATACAGGCACTGTGGGAGGCTCATTCTCTGTCTCTGTCCCCCTTCTGAGAGTATGCTTTGTACTACAGGCACTGTGAGAGGCTCATATCTCTGGCTCTGTCTCCCCTCTGAGCACTATGCTTTGTACTACAGGCACTGTGAGAGGCTCATGTCTCTGTCTCTGTCTCCCCCTCTGAGCACTATGCTTTGCACTACAGGTACTGTGAGAGGCTTGTATCTCTTCACCTCCTTTCAGCCCTCACTTCCTTCCCAGCATGATTGTTTCCAGCTATCATGGTCTCCCGGATCCTTCTCTGTCCCAGCTGCTACCTCCCCCCTGCCCGTCCACTTGAGGCTGGTTCTGGTGCTAACACAGACTGAAACCTTGCTATGGAGGCAGTGCAGGTCCCCCTGCCTGTTGAGTGGCTTTGCAAGGCCTTTTCCAACCCTCAGGTCACTGTCCCGAGGTCAGTGCTGACAGTGTCAGAGCTCAGACCTGCCTGTGGAGAGGTCCCCTGGCCCAGGTGACCGAGAGACACGAGAGGCTGTAAGTGGTGTGGAGGTCGGGCAGGTAGACCGAAGGGCTGGGAAAGTGTCAGAGAGGGCAACAGACTGAGCACCTTCCCAGTGTGGAGGGAAACCAATACACAGACACAATGCAGAGAAAAGACGCAAACCAGACACATGCCCCAGCTCTTGAAAGCAGAGGTTGAGGGAAGGAGAGTTCAAAGGTTACTGGTGAAGGATGGGCAGCTGGGTTTACCAGGCTCCCCACAAACCCCTCGTAACCCCAGGCACTGGGGGCGGGTGAGCCAGATCTCACTCTAAGGGAAAGGCATAATGGCGCACACCAAACTACTCGTTCCATGACAAATTAACTGCTGCAATTAGGCCTAAGGCAGCAATGGGATGTGTCGAACTCAAGAAGTGGCATTTCCCATAAACTTGCCCCCGAATAGGAGGAACAACTAACAGCATCTACAGGGTGAAACTGCTCTTGATCCTAAATCTTGTAGACGACATTAAAGCTGGATGAGGACCAACATGCCGCAGAAACATCGTCCACCCACAAAACAGGCTTGTCCCAGAGGTGATGAATTTTACATGAGTGGGAAATAGGCGGCGGACGGCGTCTGGCTGAAATACATCAAGGACACAGTCCATGATTGGCGAGATCAAGCACCTGGTCCGTGATTGGCCGAGATGGAATCATCAGTGACACCTAATTTTCTTCCCTACACATGCAGGTGTCTTTCAATGATCTACAATAAATATGTGACATTCATACTGAAGGAAAATGTATTTCAAAATAAAATAATGAGCCCAATATAAAACCAGCTGAAATGCACGGCGCTCTCCTGGGTCTGGGACCATGGCAAGTCCATCTTCAAAGGCGAGAACAAAAAGTTCAGACAAGTTAGTGATTAGCTGTGAGACAGCCTGAGTCACGATTAAATCAGTGACTGGCCAGACTATAAATAAAGGTCAACCATCCCATCAGAAGTCACAGTGCCCTAAGGAAGCCTGCTGAGTTTTCCAAGGAAAAACCAAGGCAATCACAGGTCCCTTGGGTGGGAAGAAGCTTTGTATAGCTCAGGAAAACTGGGCACAGTTTCAAGGTATTTATTGTGTAAATCCCAGACACACACAGCCTGCTGCAAATCCTGGACACACACAGCTTGAAACTCATTTCGACACATAACACAGTGTCGGGTCTGGTCCGGACGTGGAGGGCTGTCAGGCGTCCCCAACAGTATTAGGGTCCGTCGGGTTCCCTGGACGCACTCAGGGGCCGGAGGCCAGCGGCATCCCCTCCAGTCAAAGGACACAGAGGCATGACCACCCGTTCTTTGAAAGTCCAAAGTATTAATTGTCCACACACCAACAGAAAGAGCAAGAGCAGGGAGAGAGTGAGAGAAAGAGAATCAGTAAGAGCAAGTGAGAGAAAGAGAGAGAGAGAGAGAGAGAGAGAGAGAGGCCAGCCAAATAGAGAAGAGCTGACCAGCCTTACTCACTCAGACTTCAGACCTCATCCTCTGACTATTCCAACCACACAACCCCCAGACAAGCGAGCCCCTTTTACAGTTTTTCAAGACAAGGGGCAGTGCTTGACGAAAGCAGGGTGCAGGACTTCACAAAGGCTGGGGTGAAAAGTAAACTTTATTCCCCTATACCTTTCTACCTGGCAGATGAGCGTTTTAACTGTTAATCCACAGTCTTTCCTAAAGTCTCAGTTATTGGAGAAAGAGTTATAAGCACCTTTGGCAGCCCTCTGCTCTCTAACTACTTTCTTCTATTCTGTGTGCCTTAGGCAGTCAGGAGAATGAAATTCAAACAGGACATTTTAGTACACTTTGCCTACATCTTATTTTTTGGAGGGTTTTGTTTGGTTTTGGTTATTGGAGGGTCACACCCAGCAAAGTTCAGAGGTTATTCCTGGTTCTGCACTCAGGAATTACCCTGGCACTGCTCAGGGGACCTTATGAGATGCCGGGGATCAAATACAGTATTATTATTTTTAAAAAGACAAGCCCAAATTTTTCTATCTCAGCTTCCCAGGTTATACAGACTGCTACATTTCTCCTGAGTCTGAATTTGCCAAAAATTTAACAGAGTGCATAGAGTGGCATGTCCCTAGACAGAATTTAGGAATACTAATAAAAACAGGAGGGTAACACGTGGTGGTTTTTCCTGTCTCACCTATAAAGGCAACTAATGGCTACCCATGACTTTACACAGAATTCTGAGAAATCTTCAGAGCACTCAGATGCTCCATTTTTTGAAAAAACAGACTATAACCATGAGAGAATAAAAACAGGCAATATGTCAAAGACTGATTTTCATTTGGAAAGTCCTGGCTTGAGATTTCTGAATTAAATATTCAAAAGTTGAGCTCTCCTATCTGCACAAAAATGATAAATTATCAAAAATATAAATAATCTAGGATCGTATTTCTATTAATATTAAAACACCCTAATCTGGCTGTTAGAATAGCTGCAATATTAATAAAAAGAAAAAGGGCCGTAGAGAGTCACAAATGAAGACAAAGCTTGGAGGATAAAGCATCCATCAGGAATTGGGAATGCTGGGTCTCATGTTGGGAGTTCCCAGAATAAGGCTGGATGACTGAACTTATTTGTGGGAATATAAAATAATCACATGATACCAATACCCAAGGCCAGACAAAACATGGATCAGGAGATCTTGTCAGTGCATAGAAACTATTGCAAATGTGTGGGAGTCAGAGGCTAGGCAATACAGAGAAAGGAACAGTGTACTAATAATTATTGAAAATGATAACACCAGCATAGAACTGAGCATTGAAAATAAGCAAAAAGGATATACGTGATAACCTCTAACTGTATTGCAAGTCAATTGCAGAGTGAGAGAGAGAGAGAGAGAGAGAGAGAGAGAGAGAGAGAGAGAAGTGAAAATTTCCTGTCATAGACTCAGGCTGGGGGAGGGGGAAATCATGGGACATTGGTGGAGGGAATTGGGCACTGGTGGAGGGATGGGTGCTGGAACACTGTATGACTGAAACTCAAATATGAACACTTTTATAACTGTATATCTCACAGTGGTATAATAAAAATAAGGCTGGAGTTTGCACCACCTCGGTGTAACATAACACTGTGCTTTGAAAGACAAAGATGGAAGGTTTCAGTCTAATCATGAAGAAACTTCTGATATTCCGGCTGTTTCACAGCTGTGGCACCCGGCACCCCAGGCTGAGAGCTGAGCTGAAGGGATGCCTTAGCTGTGTGCACATGAGGACGCATCCTCCAGGGGCAAGGTTGGAGCCAGTGCAGTGGAAAAGGAAAGCCCGGGCCGGCTGCATCTCCTCAGGCTCCAGGGGAGGTGGAGCGGGAAGGGTTGGGAGGGAGGTCTTCTCACCTGGTTAGTTGGAGATTGCAGGGGAATTAGCCCTGCCAGAGTAAGATCCCTGGGTTCCTCATGAGTAACTTTCATGAGTGTTCAAGCCCAGTCACCAATGGAGACTTTATAAATGAGTTTGCATCTGGGGACCCAGAAATAAGATAAATTAGCACGGGATGCGTCATCCCCACTTGGAGGAAATAAAAGTAGAGAAAGGTATTTTTTTGAACTGAGCATCAGGGAGTTATTATAGCAATTGTCAGTTATCAGCATTCTAGAACTGGCCCTTTCTCGGATGATAAGTAGCTGCTGGATGCGACTGGACAGTGCAAAGTGAGCATATTTAAACATAGTGCAAAGTGGCACTGTGTTAGATGTTCACCGCCTATTTCAGGAAACAACCTTAAGTGTCACTCTAAGAACTCAGGTGACAGATATTTCTGACTTATCTATCCTGCCAGACCATCAATCATGAGTTACAAACTCCAACTGTAAATTATATCTCTGCCCTGGAAATGAAACAGATGCTAGACAATGACCTAAAATCCAAAGCACCGTTCTTGGGCTGGATTATCCCAGAGGACAGATGTCCAGCAGGAGCCAGTCTTTAATTGCTCTCGGGTGAATGCAATATATTTCCCCCTGAGATTTTTGGCAATAAATAATAATAATTCCATCGAAATGCTTTTCTTTTATGGAACATGTTGAATATTCATATCTTTACAATGCACAGAAAGCATTTTTAAAAAAAAAAACAGGTTTCTAGAAACCTTTAAAGCTAATGTTGAAAGTAAAATTAATCTTATATTTATGGTGGTCACTGTCCAAGACATATACTAGCCTCCCTAAGGAATAGGTTCCGGTATTCATTTCAATATTATTATCATTTACAGAATAATCAAAAGGCTATTACATAAAATGTAGTCATAGAAAATTGTGACATATGCTTATTGGATTGCAAAAAGGGTATGTACAGCAAGATACTGGCTTTATAAAGAGATCCGCAGGAAGGCGGCATGGTGTCTTGCTGGAAGGAAGTATTTCTCACCTTCTTTTGACTTCAGAAGGAACCAAGGCCTTGTCCTTACAGCACGACGCCAATGACCCACTAGGGCTGACGAGGGCTTTGGGCAGGATTGCGTTCCCACTGCAACTCTGGGGGTATTCTGGATGTACAAGCAAGTCACTCAGTGTGACAGGAGGCCAGGCAGAGGATGATGGCTTAGTTCCTCTGCGGAAACGTGGCGGAAGCAGCTTGAACAATTCACTGGAATGTACGTAGTTTCCAAAGAGCCAGGCTAGCCGACACCCCAGCAATCCTCACTCAGAGCTTTCTACTTGAATTTCTTTAGTTTGTGGAGGAAAAGAAACTAATAAATGCACCCTGTTGTAGAGACACATATCTTCAACCCTAAAAACCACTCAACACTTTTAAGTGGAAAGAAATACAAAGGATTACGGCCCCTGAAGTATAGGATATGCAGAAATGAAAATCTGTCTGAGCAAACTATTGAAAACCAGACACAACTGCTCTCTAGGCTCAGGTTTGCCCTAGGCTGGGCTGGGCCTTCCTTCCTTTTCCCTCATGGGGCCTCTCCGATCTCCGGAGATGTGTCCAGCCCTTCTTGGGTGTATTTTCCTTTTTAATAAAGTATTTCACGTTAGAAAACAAAAATCACTATTGATTCTCCAATTAAGATAATTAATTAGCATTTGAGAAACAGCATAGGGGATAAGGTGCTTGCCTTGCATGTGGTTGTTCTAACAATCCCCGGCATCCCATATGGCCCCCAACCTCTACCAGCTGTGGTCCCTGAGCACAAAGCTAGGAGTAAGCCCCACAGCCCCCAAACGTGAAAACATTCTTTATTACCCAGGGAAACTGGTGCTCCAGAGATGACACTGCAATACCCACACGCAGACCCTTCTGTCTACCTCCCTGCACAAGCCACTTCTCGCTTCCCATGTGACTAGTAGCGACCGCTCTGATTGCAGGACAACAAAGCAAGTAACCATTATTCTTTTCTTCACCTGAAACCCTCTCCACTTCAAGCTTCAAAGTTTTCCTTTTGGATATTTTCTACTGCTGCCGAGCCCCATACCTGTGGTGGCTCCACTTGGCCACACTCTATTTATTTTTTATTTTTAAATCAGCTTTTCATTGACTTATTGTTCTACATTGAATTGGTTTATATTATGAAACCCTAGGGTTCACTTCCCCCTCTCTATGGAAGTGTTCTGGCCGCAGGACAGCCCCCCACATCTCCCTGTCCGGTCACTTCCACTGAGTCCACTCAGTCCAGCAGTTGGCCTTGTCATTAGCATGTCTGCTTTAAGTAATCATAGCTTACATGTGTGTGAGCCATTCTGTGATGACCTTGCTTCCATCCATGTTGCCCCTAATTGCACAATTTCATCCTTTAATCAAGACAACTATACCATAGTTTCTCCATGAAGTCATCTAGTTTAGTCAAGAGTCTTGACTTAAGGGAAAAGGCTCCCAGGGCCAGAGAAAGGGAAAGACCAATAAAAAATGAGGAAGGACTCCTTTATACCATTTTTATTGGTCTTTCCTTTATTGGAAAGACCAATAAAAAATGAGGAAGGACACAGGTACACCCGGCAGAGCAGAAACCAGCTTTCCCCATTGAACCCCCTGCATTCCATGGACCACGAGAGCAACTTCCGACCCGAGTCCACCATCCCGATGGAGCCTCGGAGGAGCCCAGAGAAACCCCCCAAACCTTGCTGGCAGCGATCTTCACAATCCACACTCTGCAGCAGGTAAGATCTCCACCCAGCAAATTAATCCCAAAGTCTCCAGCCTGGCCTGTCAGAAACCCAGCCTACAAGAACCCACCATGCAGAGACCCGCCCTTCAGAGGAGAGTATTTCAAGCCCAGGAATGCTTGAGCCTAAGACACAGGTACACCTGGCAGAGCAGAAACTAGCTTTCCCTGTTGCGCGTGGCGGCACAGCGGGATTTACCTCCAAATTACCATAAATATTCTACCCACCCCTCTGAGAGAGCCCCACAAAGTAATGAGAATATAGCGCCCGCATGGCAGAGCCTGGCAAGCTGTCCGATGCGTGTTTGATATGCCAAATCCATTAACAGAAATGTGTATTTTCCTGACCCCGAAAGAGCCCTTAATATGGCAGCAGTAAGAAAGGCAAACAAGCAGTGCCTGATAAAATTTCATGGCCATCCTAGGCTGCCAAAACGAAGAAGGACTAAAATGACTGTCTGTACTTTCAATGCACGTACGCTGGCATCGGAAGCATATATTGAGGATCTGATGCTGCAAGCGCAAAAGATCAAGTATGACGTCATTGGTCTGACTGAGACAAGGAGGCGTCAGTTTCATCATGTTGTATTTGACACCGGGAGAAGAATTGTTCCTTGGAACATGCGACGAAAAGAGGCGTCGGTGGCGTTGGTGTCCTTGTCAACACGAACATGGCCGTAAACATTGATTCATTTGAATGCCTAACAAACCGAATAGGACGATTACACTTGAAGAGATGTGGCCCACTGCCAGCAATTTCTATCTTCATTGTCTACGCACCAACATCCACATACAAAGAAGATGAAATTGAGAAATTCTACATGGAATTGGAGGAGTTCTATAAAAAGATCACACCTTCTACAAGATCATAGTCGGTGATTTTAATGCCAAGATAGGACCAAGAAGATCAGCTGAAGAACTCCACATCGGGACCCATGGCCTAGAATGGAACGAACAGGGTGAGAGACTATCTGAGTTCATCATATCCACCAAGACCATTCATGGAAACTCACAGTTAGTTCCAGAAAGCTGAAGCGAAACGTTGGACATGGGAATCTCCTGGCGGACAGTTCCACAATGAAATTGACCACATCATCTTCAATCGATGGTTTTGTCTGACCGATGTTGCTGTCGTCCCCAAATTCCAAACAGGATCAGACCACAGTCTCCTTTGTGCAAAATTCTACTTCCCGCAAGGGGAGAAAAGGCTGCAAAGTTTAAGAAGAGAACTCCCAGAACAACCACCAACTGGGAACTCTTTGGCACCATTGCAGCAACATGGGAAGATACCATCATTGATGACATCGATGAAGAATACAACCGACTGGTTCAGCACCTCCATGATTGTGCGAAGAATGCCGAGAGAGAGAAAGACACAAAAGGATGCTAGTCTTCAAAAACTCTTGAGCTCATTCGCCAACGTGGCAAGGCGCGAGCCTCAGGAGACCAAATGCTAACGTCCAAGCTTGCTAAAGGGTGCAGAGAAGTGATAAAAGAAGACCTCAAAGAAAGAAGAGCAGAAATACTGGAAGATGCAGCAGAAGCCGGGAAAAGCATTCGCACTGCCCGCCTGTCCTTCGCCAACTATAAGCCCAAGATGACTGCCCTCCGACGCCCTGATGGATCTATCCCATCTTCCAGAAAGGCAATGGAGAAGATTATCTAGGACTTCTACTCAAATCTCTTTGATAGCCACATCCACCTGCCCACATACCAAATTCCACAGGATGGATATGTCATTCCTAACGTTCTCCCTTCTGAAATCCGACATGCCATCTTGTTGGTAAAGAAGGGAACAGCACCAGGCCCAGACAAAGTCAGACCCGAACACCTGAAGAATCTGCCATCGGTACTCATCAATACACTAGCTCAGCTCTTCAAACGCTACCTGTCCGAATGCAAGGTGCCCTCCCAATGGAAAACCAGCAGGACAGTTCTACTGTTCAAGACGGGAGACATTCACGACATCGGCAACTATCGCCCCATCTGCCTGTTGTCTGTCATCTACAAGCTGTTTACACGAGTCATCCTGAATAGGATTAGCAGAACACTAGATGAAGGACAACCATGCGAGCAAACAGGCTTCCGGAAAGGATTCAGCACAATCGACCATATCCACACAGTAACCAAGCTCATCGAGGTTTGTAGGGAGTACAAGATGCCGCTCTGTCTCACGTTCATTGATTTACAGAAAGCCTTTGATTCTGTGGAGACTGAAGCAGTCATCGAAGCCCTAGCCAAACAGGGTGTTCAAACCCAATACATCAAGATCCTTCGTGGGCTGTATTACAGATTCACCACCAGGATCTCACCATTCTACAAAGAAGTGATCATTGATGTGAAAAGAGGGGTTCGACAGGGTGATACCATTTCACCAAAACTCTTCAGTGCCACCCTCGAGAACATCATGCGACAATTAGAATGGGAAGGAATGGGAGTGAAGATAGATGGTCGGCAACTACACCACCTCCGCTTCGCTGATGACATCGTTCTAATAACACCAAACATTAGCCAAGCGGCACAAATGCTGGCTGACTTCGACTGAGAATGTGGAAAGATAGGTCTACAGCTGAATCTAAAGAAAACAATGTTCATGAAGAATGAACTAGTTCCTGAGGCCCCATTCACTCTCAATGGAACAAACATCTCTGAATGCAGCAGTTATGTGTACCTAGGTCGAGAAGTCAACATGATGAACGACCTAAAACTTGAGCTGCGCAGGAGGAAGAGAGCGGCATGGAATGCCTTCAAAGGCATTGAAGAAATAGCTAAAAGGACAAAGAACCTCCGGCTCCTGGCACATCTCTTTGACTCCACCATTCTCCCTGCATTAACATATGCCTCAGAGACCTGGGCCCTACGAAAGCAGGATGAGAATGCTATTCGGGTCTCCCAGAGAGGAATCGAAAGAGCTATGCTTGGAATATCATGCCTCACTCAAGTGAGAGAAGGAGTCTGGAGCTCTGACCTCCGTCGCTATTCCAGAATCAGGGACGCTGTCTCGTTTGCCAAGGCATCGAAAATCAGATGGGCTGGACATGTAATGCGATTTGGAGACAACCGCTGGACTAGAGCCGTTACCAACTGGATCCCACGGGATGTCAAAAGATCACGTGGCCGCCCACCTACAAGATGGTCTGACTTCCTTGTAAAGACACTGAAGGAACGGTTTGAGGCTCTTCGTATTCCTGAATCAACCAGATGCCATTGGGCTACATTGGCACGTGATAGGGTCCAATGGAAATGTTACTGGCGCCCACTCGAGCAAATCGATGAATAACAGGATTCAAGTGATCAAGTGATCAAGTGAATCACCCCCGCCTCCTTGGGGTGGGGGAGGCATACAGCAAAGTGGGGGAGGGATGTAGAAGGCTCAGTTTATGGAGGAGAACAAATACCTTCTGAAGAATGGGAGGAAAGCAGTGTATACCCTTGGGAGTTAACAGTGGCTAGCAGTAGTTAAAATCTGAGGCTGAAGATGTTAGTTTCTTTGTGAAGCTGAAGGTTAGAACAGAAACTCATGTGTGGCCACACAGAAACTTGATACAGGGCTCTGGGATCAGACCTTTTGGGAAATCTAAGTCACCCAAACCATTGTGGACTTGGCATTCAATTTGCATAAATAATCCTAGAATGTCTAGTCCTTGTGAGTCCATATTTAACTAAGCAACATGATGTAAAGACAATACACAACAATGAAATCTGTGTTTTATACCAACACTTCACTCAGGACTAATCTAAGCAAGTGGTAAATGAAGACCTAAGACGCTCCCCTTCGGGCCCATGAATGGAGCATGACACAACGTAACTCCCACAATCTTGGAATCTATCGAGTTCTGAAGTTACAGTAGAATTGTGGTTTCTAACAATAACTTGCGGCTTCCAGCCAAATGACCTACCCCACACTGCCAGTCAGACATAGTCTAGGACACAAACTGTGCACCAGGCAAAGAAACTCCTGCCGCCAGCTCCAGAAAGCCAAGACGTCTCCAGGAACATTCACACTGTCTTGGGCAATCCCTCAGTGGGGCCCAACAGTGAAGATGCATCTGAGTCCAACTTGGTCATTTTCTCTTCAACACTGTTTGATGTTAGAGTCCAAAATATCTTGAAAGATCAGTAAGTCAGCAATTATCTAGTGCCTATCACTCCTCTAATTTGAAGATAATTAAAATGATGATTTGACCTTCAACATTCACTATTCACTTAAAGCATAAGATTTCCTTTAGTGTGATATTTAGTCGGTGGTTTCAGGACATGTGAAGTAGCAAAACCTACCAAGCCAAAGTGTTCCACAGACACATAAAATGCCTGAGATGATCCATCAGCTACTCGGGCTCTTCCTCCTGACTCCAGCAACCAACAGTTTTGTGCACTACATTAGTACCCTTTAAAATAATTAACACCAATAAAAGTAATTTGTTTCTCGTGGTTCAAACTACAATTAACTGCTAAGATGTTCAGACTCCACAGATCTAGGATGCTTAAACGACAGTAGCTTAGCAACGGTGGGCACAGAGCGGACTTAAACATGCATCCGACAGGTTGGGGGTCACAGACAAGGCTCTTTAATCCAAACCTGTCAGAAAAGCGAGAACCAAGTGAGGCTGGGGAGAAACTATTCCCTGCCAATCACCTGGTGACAAATAGCAAGTCCTCTTGTTCCCTTCCAGCAGGAGGGAAGAGGAGATGGCGAAGAGACATCATAAGGATTCGTTCAAGGCTAAGCAACCATGGAACATACCAGACTTACAGAGAACTATGGGTGCAGTGAGAACACATACAAGAGACACTTTTGCACACACACATCTCAGACACAGACACACACTGACACACACACTGACACACACATCACAAACATACACAGACACACACACTTGCCATAGCTAGGCGTATCCCCATGGTTCACATGACAGAGCTTTTCAGGGGTAAACCACCCCCACAGTTGTGCTCCTGACTGTGCTGAAGGCCGTGGCAAGCTCAGGTGTTGGGGACACACTGCCAGGTGGGCATACATTGCAGGGTGAGGACTTAGAGGGCACGTGATAACCCACAGGCCACGGATTTGATGTGTGTGTGTCAAGGGCCTATGGAGTAAGTTCTTTAAGCACACAATAGAGTGTACAGGGCTATGGACAGGGAGTGGTTCAGAGAGGACTTGGACCCGAACCCTCTCTGGCCCTGAGGGTAGACTCCAACTTCACTAGTAGATGTGAGCATGGCCCCCATGGCCCCCTCAGCCCATGATGCTCTGGCGTCCGAACCCCCCCTCACACACACACACACCATCTGTCCTCGTGAGCGGAGGCTCTTCCTCTACATCTTGCCTGGCCTGTGGAAATCAACCTGGGCAGGTGGTGTGGGAACGGACGTATGGGGATGTGTGCATTGGTGGCTTCCCTGCCCAGAGCAGGGGGCTGACATGGAGGAGAGCTACGTAGACGCCCTCCGCTTGTACCTGCCAGACAGTGAGAGATAATTTGGCAAAAGTTCCAACAACATTCAAAGAAGCAAATCCAATTCCCGAGCTCTGCTTCTGGGAATTAAATAAAAGCGTGTTCCATGCTGCCTGGAGCAGATGCCAGCTCCCACGTCCACCTTCTCTGCCTCACAGTAACTCTCCTGCAAATGATCGTGCCACCAGTTACAGCACTTTTCTAGATCATGACTTGCTGAAATACTGGAAATAAGGGATTCAATACTTTTGTCTTCCACACGCTTGCCCCTTGATGCTTTTCCAACCTCCGGCTAAGTAACAGATTTCACAACACCTGTAGTACCTGATGAAAAGCAGAGAGCTCACTGCAGCGTCTTGAGCTCTGAAAACGAGCCCACAGCACCTACTGCACCTCGGACGGGGGCACTCTCGGGGCACTCTCGGGGCACTCTCGGCTGGCAGCTCCTCTGTCCATGGCTGCCTGTCGCCTGGGGAGTGACAGAGTGACAGCTCAGGACTCCCCTGTGGGACAGTGGCGCGCCCTGTCACCTCCACTCACTGTCCAGAGTGAAAGCACTCACGCCCCTTTCGCCAGGACTAGGATTCACTCGCATTCCCTTTCACCAGGACTAGGATTCAGAAGAGCTTGCAGCACTCTCAGACTACACCTCGTGTCCGCTTGCCTTGTGGCTCAGCTCAAATGCCGCTGTCTCCACTAGGTCACCCGTCCTACTCTGTCTAGTTCTGCCTGTCCTCTTCAACATGCTCTTTAATGAACTCACTGAAGGTTTTATTAATTTACTTATTGCCTTTTTACTCTTCCCCAGGAAACCACCAGCTCCAAGATGCAGGGAATGTTGCCCTGTTGACCCTGTTGATAGTATAGTTTATATACCTATATACTAGGTACACTATGGTATACCATACCCAGGTATAGTATATATACCTACTATAGAAGATATCTGAATGACTATTAAGGGAAGGTCATGCCTCTTGTAAACTTGGGGAGAGGAAAGATTTCACACTAGAGAGTTAGTGCAGCGGAGAGGACTCTTGCCTTGCACACAGTCAACCTGGGTTAAACCCTGACATCCCCTGGAGTCCCCTGATCCCAGCAGGGAGTGATCTCTGAGTGCGCAGCTAGGAAAAAGCCCTAAACACTGCTGGGTATGGCCCAAAAAATTTAAGAAAAGAAGACTGGGTTGCACCCCTAAGCCTTCTGCCACGGCATCTAATTCCAATAGTGAAGCAAAGCTGTTGATCGAGGTTGCTCACAGAATCTCATTCCTCTAGTAGTAGTGATATTACAGACACTGAAGTTGATCAATAAGCATTTCCAAGTAAATGATTTTTATGCAGGGGAGTCTGGCTGACTCTAACATAAAGGTGATGTGATGACCCTGGCCTGCTGGACCCACCACTCCCATTCTTCCTGGGCTACTCACCTGCTCTTCTTTGTTTTCAACGTTATAATGCAAACATCTTACTATTCTCTGCATAGCACCTAGAATGGAGTAGTCACACTCCATAACAATTTGCCAAATAAATAAACAAATAGATAAATAGATAGATAGATAAATAAATAGATAAATAAATAAATAAGCAAATGAATAAAAAGCAAGTTCTTTGAGGACAGGATTTACAATAAAAGGTGCTGCCCAGTATGTGCTGGCTAACCAATGTGACCAGTAATAACTGGTGACCAGGGAGTGAAGGGGACAATGGGAACTTGACACCAGAACTATCTGTGGACGCGGCTGGAGCATCTACAGTGCGAGAACACACAGCAGAGCTGCCCGGTGAGAATACGAAAGGGTTGAGGAGTACAGACCTGACCCAACCTGCAGACAGAGAATGAGCCATTTCGGCTTCTCACTTCTGTTGCCAAAGACACACACACCCTCAGATTCAGAGACGCGGAGTGTGGGGAAGGCGGTGCCTCTGCTGACAGGGCACAGGAGGGAGGGCGAGGGCGTCACACGGCAGGGCAGTCCTCACTCATCGGTCAGAGCAGCCGTCCTCTGCTGAGGTCACCTCATCATTCAAAGTGGCTGTTCTTCACTGAGGTCACCTCATTGGTCATAGTGGCCATCCTTCGTTGAGGTCACTGCATCAGTCAGAGTGGCCGTCCTTTGCTGAGGTCACCTCATTGGTGACCTCAGAGTGGCCATCCTCTGTTGAGGTCACCTCATTGGTCAGCACAGCCTTCATCTGCTGAGGTCACTTCATCGGTCAGAGTGGCCATCCTTCACTGAGGTCACCTCATTGGTCATAGTGGCCATCCTTAGTTGAGGTCACTTCATCAGAGTGGCCATCCTTTGCTGAGGTCACCTCACAGTCAGAGTGGCCATCCTTTGCTGAGGTCACTTGCCATGCTTGTACTCACTGGCTGGCTTGGTACACTGCTAGTGGACAGTCCCTGGTGTCTGCTAAGCCCTGCACTGCCTCACAGTGGCAAGTTTACTGCGGCTCAGGACTTCTGTGACTCACTGGAAGGTCATGAGTGAGTGATGGTCAAAACTTCCAAACTCAGCGCTCCTCATGAGCACCAGTGGTCACTAGACAAAGCCTGAGTGTGTATAAATCCAACTGTCTGAGCAAGAGAAGCTTATTATAAAGACTGTCACCTGGGGGCTACTAATACATTGATCTGTAGCCATAAGAAACAAGAGGAGCAACAGAAAATAACAGGAGAAGTAAATAATTGGAAAAATTCAACATCCAGGGCAGAACCATACAGAAGGTAGCGCAATTGCCTTGCATGTGGCAGACTCGGGTTCAAGCCCCAGCACCCTGTATGGCCCAGCAGGAGTGACCCCTACTGTGAGCCCTGAGCACTGCTGGAAATGGCCCCAAAACAAAACAAAAACACACAACATAATGATGAGGTGAAATTCACAGGTAATGTTCTAACAACAGCAAAACACCAATAGAAACTGCCCAAACCAAACATGTGCAGCCAAAAAAGAAAAGCACCAAAACGGAATCCAGACAGCGGGCCTCATGCGACAGCACCGAGAGAGACGTAAGGGTGCCCCAGCCAGAGGAGATCAGGGTATAACCCTAGATCGTTCTCTTTCCTAAGCTTCCATCTGGGGAAACGGGATTGGTGTCCACGCCTCTAGTTTCCTGGGAAGACACAATTTAACCTCCAGCTGAACACTGCCCCGCACCTCAGTGAAGCAGTAGGGAAAGCTAAGTAATTCGCCATTATATTTCTGATTTCTGTCTAGCACTTGAGTTGATACCCCAGGCTATTAGCCCTCATGATGTTGGTCGCTGTGGCCTAGCCTAACCCGAACTGGATTATAAATATGATCCGCTGGTGCTTAGGGTGGGCCACGCTGCTGCTACCTCTGCTCCACAAGGACACTGTGGTGCGGCCACGTCCCTCTAGCTGAAGGGACCCATTGTACGTCCTGCAGCTCCGGCCCTTGAAACCAAGAGGCTGCTGAGCTCTTCAGCGGGGCTGTCTCTGCCTGGACGACAAGCCCAGCTCATCTCAGTGAAGACCGGAGAGTGACTCCTTCCACTCTCTTCAGAAACAGGAAACAGAGACAGGAAGGAAGGAAGGAAGGAAGGAAGGAAGGAAGGAAGGAAGGAAGGAAGGAAGGAAGGAAGGAAGGAAGGAAGGAAGGAAGGAAGGAAGGAAGGAAGGAAGGAAGGAAGGAAGGAAGGAAGGAAGGAAGGAAGGAAGGAAGGAAGGAAGGAAGGAAGGAAGGAAGGAAGGAAGGAAGGAAGGAAGGAAGGAAGGAAGGAAGGAAGGAAGGAAGGAAGGAAGGAAGGAAGGAAGGAAGGAAGGAAGGAAGGAAGGAAGGAAGGAAGGAAGGAAGGAAGGAAGGAAGGAAGGAAGGAAGGAAGGAAGGAAGGAAGGAAGGAAGGAAGGAAGGAAGGAAGGAAGGAAGGAAGGAAGGAAGGAAGGAAGGAAGGAAGGAAGGAAGGAAGGAAGGAAGGAAGGAAACTGGCCACAGATTCCGAGTGGAGAGACAGTCTGAAGCCAGGAAGCGAAACCTCCCTCAGGAAGGACTCACGAGAAGGACAGGCATGCTCACGAGAAATTTTACAAAGTGGGAAAAGGACATTTAGTGGGACAGGCCGCTGGGCTCTGACCTCTGCTCTGCTGCGGCTCTTCCCAACATGCTGAGTATTTCCGAGCGCCAGCTTGCTTGGGTATAAAGTCTTGGGGACCCTACACATACTCTATCACTGTGAAATGACAAGTGGAAATTCAGTTACCTGGTAGGAAATTATTTAGGAATTAAATGTTTGTGTTAGTGAAGGGAATAAAACTTCACTTATCCTTACTCTTGTATTTTGGTATACACTCTAAAGCCCCTCATAACTTCGTCTTTATTTGGTTTGGCTTTGAATTTGGGGGCACACGAATGGCTAGTGCTTGGGGGCTCCTTCTAGCTCAGGGGTGGCTCCCGGAAGTGCTCAGGAGAAGGGCTAGGCCTCAGGAAGTGCTCTGGAGATGGGCTAGGCCTCAGGAAGTGCTCTGGAGGGGCTGGCCTCAGGAAGTGCTCACAATATGGCTAGGGCTCAAACCTGGGGCTCCGACATGCCAATCAGATGCTCTGGCCTCCGAACTCTATCCCCAGGCATCAGAACTTCCCAAAACCTTTGTTAGAGATAAACTCACCACAAATAATTCTAAGCCCAAAGGAAATAAAGGACACTATGAGTCCAAGTCAAGGCCTATGATCTAATTGCAAACAACAGCCATGCAGAACTGCAGTGATTTTATGATTATTCATTTTCCGGAAGCAAATGTGGCAGACACACGTAGGGGTTGTGATCAGGAGAACACGTTCAACATCAGTCATCCTGTTCCTATTATTACTTAGCAACTGGAGAAAAATGAAAAAAAAGTTGCACTTATCCAAATATTTTACTTATTGTCACTTGCAAAACAGCATCAAGAAATACAATTTGCAAGCCAAAGGCCAGAGAAGCAGAGCTTGATCTATTGACAATTTGTTTCATGACCCATGTGACCGACAGACTGGTGCCGCGTTATCTTTTAACTGCAGGTGAATAAGGGGTACCTCGCGCACATTTTAAACAACCAGGTGACTGCATATTTAAACAATTTGAGCCCGGAGCCTTGTATATGCTGCAGAGCCTTTCAATGGCAGCGTCTTACGCACTTTCCTTACCAAGATCAGGAGCAGGACAACGTCAGGGTTATCACAGGCACAGGCGACGTGGGCTGGAGTCCAGAAGTCTTCGTCCCTGGTGGTTGACGCCTAGTCCCCGGTCGATGAGGAGCTCTGCGATGAAGGCGTTGTCGTAGCGGGCGCACTGCAAGGCAGCGGAGATGTGACCATTAACACTCTACATGGGCTTGTTCCAAACGCCCGTGGCCAGAAAACTTTGGCACCAATTTTTAAAGTTATGTGTTTTGTATTTCTATCTTTAACAGAAAATGGCTTTTATATGATTTAAATTATTTAATATATTGTATGCATCAGGAGTAATTCCTGAACAAAAAGCCAGGAGTAACTCAGGAGCATCACCGGGTGTGACTCAAAAAGAAAAAGGAAAAAAAAAAAGCTTTGGCTAGAGAGACTGAAGCAGACAATTAAATGGACATTAAAGACAGAGTTCAAGAGTCAGAAAACATTACTGAAGCAGCCCTGAGGCCAGAGAGACAGTGCACAAAGGTGACCCGAGTGGGTCCCCAGCACCTCAAATGATCCCCTGAGCCCCTACAAGAATGACCCTGAACAAAGAGCCAAGAGTAGGTCCTGAGCACCGCCAGTAGTTGCTTCCAACAACAGCATTAGTACGGCAGGTCGGGTGCTTGCCTTAACCACAGCTGACCCAGGTTCGATGTCCAAGCACCTATATTGTCCCCTGAGCAGCAGGAATGATCCCTGAGTGCAAAGCCAGGAGTAAGCCCTGAGCACAGCCAGGTGTGGCCCCCAAACGAACAACAAACAAACCAAGAAACAAAAAATATAAAGCAACAACAGCAAAAATGTTAAAAATTGGGCAAAAGCTATGTGAAAACTTTATGTATTTTGCTGAGACAGATTAAATTAGAAAGATGGCAATAAAAGCTGAGGTCCTCATTAAGAAATCTCTCTGCTAACTGATCTGTAGATGGGATGCAAATGCAATCAGAGCTCCTGCAGTGATTTGTAGAAACTTGAAGCGGACTCTAAAATTCACAAATCAGTGCAAAGACCTTTAATAGCCTAAATATCTGTGGAGGAGCAGTGGCAGCCACCTAATTTCAACACTTACGGTCACGGTGAGCAGACGGGAACAGGGGTCAGGAAGGCCAATGAACAGGTGAGACAATTCCGGGACCACACACAGATTATCCAGAAAGTTTCCAGGGCCGGGGAGAAATGAGGTGTGAAGTTTGCTCAAACAAAATGGCAGGCTGGATCAAAGGGCTGATGAAACAGCAACATTCCCGAATCAGGGACCATCTTGCCCCTAGCGCGAACACAGGACTCAGGGTCCACCTGGCACCAGGAAGCCCCAGGCCGCATTCTGAGCTTCTCCACATCAACCCCTACAGATAACAGGAGATGGACCAAGCACACTAGTCTTGGTTCCCTTTCCCCACCCAAGACAACCTTAAAATCGCGCTTAGTCTCTCCCAGGTAACGGCTCTACCTTGGCCTGACCAGAGGTTCCAAGAGTTCCACTCGGAGTGCACCCCTATAAACATCTCCTATTCCACCACTTTTGCTTGTCTGTGCCAGCCAAGGCCAGTGATCTATCAGGATGCTCTCATCCAACTGATCTGAAACAACCGTCTGTACTGATGCAAAGGAAACCCTTTGATCTTGCCCTGAACCACATATAAAAGCAACAATTAAAGGCCAGAGAGAAAAGTACAAATACCCAGTCTTAAAAAAAATGCAGGAAAGAAGATGGGGAGAAAATCTGCGACATCAAAGTATAACTCACCAGGGGTAACAAACTGGACCTTATCAAAATAAGAAGCTTCTACCCTTGTAAGACATGTTCAGGGATTTAATAGATGTCAGTAACTCAGAGAAAAATAAGAGCGAAACACATTGGTTCAAACTATACAAAGACTAAGCAAGAGCCGTTATGAAGACAGGCCAAATTGTAACCATTAGGCCAAAAAATGTAAATTGACACAATGGGGCACAAATAGATTTGTGACTCTCAGCTCTCAAACACAAGTCATTGGGGAACAGTCCAATCGTTCCCCAAAGAAAATCAATGCCAGGCCAAATGGGGGTAGTTTTCATAAGAGCAGGTGCTGAGGTGCACAGACGTGGCGAGGGTGAGGATCAAGCACAGGGTCTTTGGGGGGTCAGTTCCGGTTTCAGTCAAGATCTGCTGCAACCTGCGACAAGAGCCAATGTCCTCTCTGGAGCCTGCTGGCATTAATGGTGACTCCTCCCCACACGCCCTCCTCAGTGGCGCCGGGACACAGTGACTGGTCAGGTGAGGTCCAGAGCTGGAAAGATCAAGGAATCTGTCTCAGAATTTGGAGCCTGAACCAATTTCTTTGAGGAAATTCATATGCAAGTGATGGCTCTCTGATAGCGCCTTCGGTAAGGAACCCACATCTACAATTCAAATGTCCCAGGAAGGGGCTTGCCCTGTCCCCTTGCTGGAAGAGGAGTTAATGAGATGCAAGGTGAGAGTGACACCAGTCTCTCTCAGCATTACAATTCAGGGATTATGAATACTAATGTGACAGCCACAAATACCTTCTAATCACACTTGTCTGAAAAGGTGCTGCCGCTCAACACTGCTGCTACAGGACTTAGTGAGTTACGCCTGAGAGTAAACCGAGTCCCCCAGAGAATCCCTTTGGGCTATCACAGTTTTGGGACCCTGGTCATTCTTCAGCTTCTCCGGTGACCCTTAACCACAGACTCCGCTGCCCCCAGCCAAGCTCCACGCACCTTGGTCCCTCTGCTTCTACAAAGTCTCCCATCAATTCCTCTGCCAGGGCCCAGCGGGAGATCTGTGATGCCCACCCAGTGCCCTGTGAAAATGTGGATGCCCATCAAAAACAATGTAAGAATTTCAGGATGGGGGCATGAGACCAGCCCAGGCAAGGGCCAGAGGAACAGCACAGCAGGGAGGGCTCTTGCCTTGTATGTGGCTGACCCAGGTTCCATCCCCGACGCCCCATATGGTCCCCAGGAGTGATCCCTGAACTCTGCCAGGTGTGGCCCCAAGACAAAAAAAAATCCAGACAAGGACCTTAAGGCACAAAACCCTGTGATATCACAGGGACCAGAAGAATAGAGCCTTTAGCCGCCCCTTCTCCACACCACCATCCGCTTCCCTCTAGCCCACTCATAGCTGCCTGCATGGCCCTTTGGAGCCCATGCCGCTACCTACACACTCTGCCCACCTGGAAACATCCCAAGAGCCCCCTGGAAGGCAGGTGTGGAGACCCCCTCCATTCCGTGGGCATCACTATTCGAGAACACCCTTTCCTGGGGAAAGCACTGTTTCTGAGTTTATTGTGGATTCTTCTAGAATCACCACACGCTTGCCCAGTGTGCTTCTGAACTTCTCCCTGCTCCCTCCCATCAGGAACCGGCTCACACTGGCTTCCGGTGCAGATGAGGCATCAGGGATGCTGGGACACACCCAGAGTGACAGTTTTTAAGGTCTCCCCTCACGACTCTCTTCACTGTCCCCACCCCTCCACTCTGTTACCCACTTGCGCTGCTCACCGTGTCTCAGATTGGCCCCGTGCTGAAACATTCAGCTCAAACACACCAATCTTAAGACCTGAAGCCAAACCAGACTACAAAGCAACCTGGCAAGTGGCAACTTTGCTGCGCATTGGATGAGGAAGTTACATGTCACTTGGTTGGCCAGTTCACGGGGAGTGCCCCGACTCCGGTTTCTGATTGCTTCTAGACAAGGGACGCTTTCTCAGCATCTGAACCCAAGTCAGCACATGCGAGCGACTTAGCAGAGGCTCTGCACTGCGGGAAGCAAGGAACAGAGGCAGTTCTAAGCAACAGGGAGGCTGGCCTTCCCAGAGTCTTGTCACAAGGGACGCCTGAGGTGTTTCGCTCTCTTCACTGGCTGGGAAATACGTCCTGAACAACCTTGAACACTGTCACTCAGAAAGTTAAACCTCGGACACATACATGCAGTTACTAGAGTCCACAGAACACACGACAAAGTTATCTCTAGTCAGTTTGCTTTGCGCCAAGTCTGGGACTTATGAGGGTGAGTTGTCTCCAAGCCTATTGATTTTCAGTGAAAGCCTCCCTTTGTTTCTCCGTGTTGGTCCCAGAGCTGCAGGGGTAGACGGGCTCCAGTCATCACAGAGCCGCTTCCAGGCTCATCTGGACTTGGCGGAAGGAGGCATATTGCGTCCAGCGCAGTTTTCCTATTACACAATGATCTATCGGAACCTTGAGGTAGCTCTGCATGGAATGAGTGATGATCCATCCACCTGGACCAGCTCTGCTCGCTCTCCTCCACTGGGGCTTAGGGTTTCTCAGTGGTCCCAAAATGCAAGTCTACTATCAGGGATAGAGACAGAATCAGAAAGGCAGTGGGGAAGAGATTTGTGTCCATGGCCAAAGCTGAATCTGTCTCACTTTCCAAAATGTTTGAGATTTTATAGAACTTGCACGAGGCCTGTAATATTCAGGATCACCCCCTCCCCCCTCCCATCCCTATTAATCATGGCTGGACCTGAGCAAACCCCCAGGATCTGAGCAACACCCCTGCCCCACTTCCCTTCACTCTCACAACAAGCACCATTCTCGGGCACCATGGGCTCATCCTGAGCACGCCCTCAGCGTTTCTACTTCTCAGGGCCCTTCTTTTCTGGACACTGGTGATACTCAAGTGACCTGGACATGGACACATGACTCAGGAGACTCCGACTGTGGAAGCATTCCCACCCGTATTCCCAGGAGCCACAGCTTCCAGTCAACTGAAATGACGAAGCAAAGATTCCCCAGAATCTCTGCTCATCTGGGTACTTTAGTGCTCATCTGGGTACGTTACCATCCTGCTAAGGCACCTTCCCTGCTGTAAATACTCAGTCCTGCACAAGCCCCGCCAGGTGTCTATAGCTACTTGAGATCCAGCTCTATAACGTCCGTCTATACTAATACTAGAACTCACCAGGTCAAACAGATCTTGTCCTAGTTCTGTAATTTTGAGGGTGTCCAGTAGGAGGTGCACAGGGCTTACCCCTGACTTTGTGCTCACATCACTCAGGTGACTCTTGGTGTTGTCTGGGCAACATTTGCAGTGCCAGGAACAGAACTGGGCTTAGCAATGTGCGAAGGAAGTGCCTCCTCCCCTGCCCCAGTTCCCTGGCCCTGTCCTACTGCTCCTGTGTGTCACATAAGCTCCACTGTGGCTCGGGACAGATTGAGGTTCACATTTCCTACCCATTCCCGAGGGATCCATTACCATCAGGAGCACATGTCTGAAAAATCCCTGGACAGCATTTTAGCAAAGTGTGTGTGATTCTACTTCCACCTCCATAAATATTGTATTTTTTCCAAAAAAAAAAAATCTACATTTGAGTTTTCTTCTATATTGTCTCCCTGAGACTAAATTCCTGAAGTGCAAATATTGTGTGACTTGTTGCTGTATTCTGCTCTGCAATAGTGTGTGCGTCCACCACCGGCCGGAAAGAAGCGTATTTAACAAAGGGCTGGGAAACGGGCTAGTTGAGGTGTATCCTCTGAGACACGGATCAAGCTGAAGATCAGACTAAGGAGCCAGGAGGGAAAGAATGAAAACCTGTTTGCCGACTGTCTGCTTCGAACACAGTGCGGATTGTTGATCTTCACCATGAAAGCGCTCCTGGAACTCTGCAGGGAACCGTTTGAGGACTCCACACTGAGTTGGGACAAATCACAGCATGAGCTGAGTGTTTCTGGGCAAGCTCACCACTGGCGCGGCTCCTGGCGCCCTACACACACCTGCTGCCCATTCCTCAAGGCCGTGGCTCTAAGAACATGTAATTAGAGACGGGCTACCCCCGACCCCGCAGGCTGCAGGGTGGGGCACACAGCAAAGCCCGCACTTGGCATTCCAGATGGCGAACTTGCCTTTCAGTACCAAAGGCGTGCTGAAACCCTGTAATTTCATCTCACTGGCAACCTGCAATTTCTCATTTGTTTTTATTTACTGAGTAACCCCTGGAAGAGGCGACAGCACAGAGCAGCCCCCACCACCCCGCAAGGCTCTCTGTTCTGTCTCCCGCCCTATCTCTTCTCTTCAGCCTCTGCACCTTGACGAAGCAGAGAAGGTGCAGATATCTGCACGTTGAGGGCTGAGGGCTACTGAAAGGTGCCCATCTGCCTGCCACTTCAATCTTCTCATTTCACTGCTCTTTTGGACTCTGCCATTCTCTGAAGTTTTATCCCCTGGTACCTGGGCCCAAAGTAATATTCAGCATGGAGGTCTTTGTGATTCACCCACTCACTCCCCCACTCATCCACTAATGAAGCGCTGAGTGAATTCCAATCGTCAGATAATGGCGTGAAAGTATTGGCTCAGGTCTGTCACTCAGTGGGGATGCGGGAGGCCCTGGGTTTCATTCTCAGCACCAAAATGATAAGAAAAATTATGAAAGGATATAAAAGTATCTAAGACAGTCACAGATTTTGAAACTCAATCTAGCAGAGAGAAAGGCACTAATCCACTAATCCTTACCCACTCTGACAAGGCTATAGAAGCAAGAATCACACGTGACGAGACCCGGGATGAAAGCAGAACGCTCCCCCTGGAGCCCCGGCAAGGCTTAGAAATGGGCACTGAAGGTGGCGAGCACCCAGCCCTGTCCCCCGCCCCACTCACCCTGCTCAGGGGTGTCAATCATGGCGCATTGAAGGCTCCCCTGCTCACAGCTGAGATTTGCATCTCTGCATTGCTAACGTCTATCACAGCATCAAACATTAATTAATCTAGTAGTTAGTGCATGGACTCCCAGACTCTGCCAGTCTACTGAGTTACAACGTGCTGACTGTGATATTGGGCCCAAAGCCACAGATTCTGCCTTTCTGGCCATACACAATGAGTGTGTGCTCTCAGAAAGGCGGCAGCGGAGTCCAGGGCATGGCGGGTGCTCAGCCATGTGGACACTACGTGTCCACACACCTACTGTGTGTCCATTTCCAGTACGGTCAGTAGAAACTGATGCATGAGCTGCAGTCTGTATTGTATTACGTGTGCACTGACCAGGCAGACGACAGGGGAGGCGGCGAGTGGCCCTGGAGCATCACTAAGCGCCACAGGGTGAGTCAGGGTCTGTTGGGCGAGACGCCCTTGGAGGAGATGCCAAGGCTTCAGGGACGCAGACTCTGCCCTTACCCTCCAAGGGGAAGCAGAGGGGGCACCTGGGAAGAAGCATGAGGGGCACGGGGAATGGGCACAGGGCCAGGGCACAGAGGAGGTGGGGACAGGGGCACAGATGGTCACGAAATGGTCAGAGGCAGCAAGGGGACTTTTCTGCTTGGGAACGGAAGGTGCTGGGCTACTGGACGGAGGTGGAGCGAGGTCCAGGGGGGAAACGAGGAGCGATGTGGGGATGGGTGAGGTCGTGCCAGCAGGAGGGAGCTGTGGCAGGGAGGAAGGGCACAGCCGGGCAGGGCTGTTGGCTGCTGGCTCACTGCTCTCTGACTCTCTGGTCTCTCTGGTCTCTGACTCTGGCTCTCTGCTCTCTGGTCTCAGACTCTCTGGTCTCTGCTCTCTTGTCTTTGCTCTCTGGCTCTCTGGTCTCTGACTCTGGTCTCTGGGTCTCTGATCTCTGGCTCTCTGGTCTCTGGTCTCTCTGCTCTTTCATCTCTCTGGTCTCTGGCTCTCTGGTCTCAGACTCTCTGGTCTCTGCTCTCTTGTCTCTGATCTCTGGCTCTCTGATCTCTGACTCTCTGGTCTCTGGCTCTCTGATCTCTGGCAAGAGGGCAACCACTTCAGTGGGTTGTGGCAGGGTGGAGTCTGCTATGCTCACGAAGTGCATTCACTAATACTGTGCTACACATATACACACATAGAACAGAAGGTGGGCGTGTCTTTCTTGTGACTGTGTCTCTCTGTCAGACACAGTCATGCATGTGCACAAACACACATGAACACACATGAACACACACCTGCAAACATACACATACATGCAAACATATACACACTTTGCACACACGCACACACAACTTCCCGGCAGTACCTCAGTAAAGTGCTCTGCTATGTGCACAGGAAGCTGAGCCTCCAGGTGAGGCAAACCTGATTCTTGCCTCCTGCTATGCTCGGGGCACCCTGTAAGACGAGCCTCAGGTCTTTCATCAGAAGAGACAGTGGTGTGTCTTGTGCCAGCACCCCTGGGTGAGCCGCGCCAAGTCACTCATCCACTGTTACTCATAGGGCGGCTCCCGACGCAGCTGGGCCTGGCAGTCCTGGGCCGCTCCGGGGCCACATACAGCAGTACGCGGTGCTGGGCTCTCACACGCCAGCACATGTGCCCACACCAGCTCTCTCCCCAGCCCTACGTTTCCACGTCTCAGCCAGTGACCTGGGCCCGGTCCACACCATGCAGAGCCACTGCAGTCATCCAGAAGGCCTCAGAGGTGACGCAGCGCAATGCGCAGGCAAACCAGCCCATGTCCCACAGCCAAGCGGGTGGCGCTTGGACAAGCTAGTCACCACAACCACACTCGGACACAGACCGTCACATCCCATGACACGGGTCATGGCTCCCCACCCCCCCCCCCCCATCCCCCATCCCCAGCTTTGTCCTTACCAGATGCAGCAGGGACCCTCCGAGCAGGTGAGGCTGTGCGGGTCAGCCCCTGCCGTGAGCAGCCTCAGCGCTGAAACGACAAGAGGAGACGGGCGTCAGCACACGCTGCCTCACCCCTCCACCACCCACTGTGGACAGGTGGGAAACATCAGCAGCTGAGATGCAGGGGCCAGTCTGGGCTTGGCACGGGGCAGAGCGGGGCTGTGAGGGCCGTGCCAGAGTGGGTGCCGAGGCCTCTGAGAGCAGAGGGGATGGAGGGGGAAGATACTCTTGGTGAGCTTCTCCGCATCTGTCTCTGGGGGTGCTGGAGGGAGGGTGAAACCCCGGAAGTATCCTGCACAGGAGTAGGCACCACGCACAGTGGTGTGGACAAGGACGTTCTTCACCTGCAGCTGCGCCGTGTCTTGGCTAGTGCACTAAGAGAGGTGACTAGAGGGGTCATGGGTGATGGGCGTGGGATCAGAGGGCAGTGGGTCACAGGGCAGCGGGGTCCTGGGGTAAGTAGGGGTCAGAGGGCATGTAGGTCGCTGGGATGGGTGTGGGGCTAAGATTATGTGCATGAGAAACCAGCAGCAGCGATAATACTGTAAATCTTGGATTAAATAATTTTTAAGTAAATTAAAATTATAAGAGGGGAAAACAGCTTTTCACTGCAGATGCCTTTCTTGCGAGAGAGTTGAATTCTACCGTTCCTCTGGGCAGTGCCTGGGAGTCACTGTGACCAACTGCCCACAGTGTCCTGACTCGCCGAGGGTCCCCTCTCTGCCCCCTCAGAGTCCCCAACCGGTGGAGAGTCCCCTTCTTTGCTTTTTGAGGGATTGTTCTAGAAGCATGGCAGGCCCTCTTCTTCCTCTTCCTCGCTCTTCCTTGCATCCGTGACTCAAACATGGCCAGGCACAAGGTCCAGGTGCCTCTGCTCCCTCACCAGCTTCCTTACGTGCACTCCGAGACAAGCCATCTACATCTCAGCACTAAATCTGGAAACAGCCCAAGTGTGCAAGAACAAATGATGGATAAAGAAACTGTGGTACATTTACACGATGGAATACTATATAGCTGTGAGGAAAGGTAAAGTCACGTGACCTGCTGCCACGTGGGTGGAGCTGGATAGTATCCTGCTGAGAGACATATCTGAGGGACAGGCACAGGAAGATGTCTCAGAGGTGGGGGTCTGAGGAAATGGGTAGGGGAATGACAAATGCTCAAAGGCAACTGGGGAAGTGGGGTTCAGTAGGAAGCTTATGGGGGACAGGGGATGAGAGGTACTGGGAAAATGTTGGAGGGGAGTGAACACCTGGGTCTACAGAGGGAGGGGACTAGACACTGAGTGGATGGAGGGAGTGGACACCTGAGTGGATGGAGGGAAGGGGAGGACACCTGAGTAGACATGCAGGGATGGGAATGGATACCTGAGTGGACAGAGGGAGGAGTGGACACTTGAGTGGACAGAGGGAGAGGAGTGGATACCTGAGTGGACAGAGGGAGGGGTGCTGGAACAGTTTATGGACAACATCCTAGCAGTAAAAGTTTGTACGTCACAAAGTCAAAAAATTGAAAACTTAAAAACCCAAAAAGTGATGACAGCAAGATGAGCCTGCTTTCCGCAGGGTCTCCGGACACACGCTGCCCACCCCCCCCGCCATGATCAAATGCTAAATGTGACCATTTCTCTGGAATCCCTCTGACGTAGAGGCACTGTGTCACCTTTATGGCAAGGCATCTGTACTGTGAGGTCACCACAAACAGTGTGGGGCAGTTTCTGTTTTACTGGAAAAGACATTTAGAGCTTCCAACTTTCACACCGGCCTAGTGTACAGACAAGGCAGATGGTAGGAACAAAACACAGCGACAGGCTAGGTCCTGAGGCCCACGGATCTGGGCTGTGGCCTGGCCCCATGGGAAAGTGACTGCTCTGACACTAGGAATAAAACACAGCGACAGGCTAGGTCCTGAGGCCCACGGATCTGGTGTGGCCTGGCCCCATGGGAAAGTGACTGCTCTGAGGCCCAGTTTACCCACCTATGAAATTACAGAAAATAAAAGACATCAATAAGGAGTTGGCTTCTGCCCATGGGGCTGGGATGAGGCAGGAGGTGACCCCTCACAGATCTGCAGTGCTCCAGGTATGTGGACAGGTCACCAGATCACAGACCACCCGGCGACATCTCATAGCCCACATGTTTTGAGTCCCTGGAGAGACTGAGCAGTGTGTGTTGGCCGAGCACCCACAGCTACAGCCACACCTACCCATAGGACAAGCATGGGCAGAGCAGAGGATGAGCTGGGGCCCCTCATGAGTCCCTCGTGTCCCTCGCACTGCAGGCCTGCACCTTCTGTTGGCCAAGGAGGACCCTCATAGAATAGGGCAAGAGCCTAACCTTGAAGAGTGACTTTGACTCTCTACACTCAAGGACACAGTTACCCAAACTGTCACAGTCTTAGCATCCAGGCCATGAAGGTGCTGAAGGACTCCGAGAGGCCTCCCAGCCCCAGGGAACACGGCAGGTCCAGAACTCCAGAGGTCGTGGAGCCCAGGGACAGTCCCCCTGCCTCCAATGAGCCAGAGCACGACCAGAACTGAAAGTCATTTCAATGCCCTCATAATTAGTAATTTTGTGGGAAACTGCCCAAATTTATGTTCAAATACTTCTCTAAAAGGGTCTGGGTTCCTAGCAACCTTGTAATCACATGATTTAATTGACAGTCGAGTGAAATGGCAGCTCTCCTCCAGAGCCTTTCTGCTACAATAAACTCGGCAAGGAAACAGCTTAAGGAAAAACAGCCATCTGGGGAGCAAACGGAATAATGAGGCTGCGGCTTCCTTTTATAGAGTTCCTGCTTGGAACTGATTCAGCATTTACTGTATATTTGTGGCTTGTTCAGCAAGCTGCCCAGCCTTCCATCGAGACGGCTGTGTGAGAGGCATCATTTGATATTCAGGAAGAAACATTCAGTCTCTAAGTTCTTCGTTACTGGAATTTAAAAAAAAATCAGAGGCTCCAGCAGCCCATGGAATTTTGCAAAAGGAATCTCAAGTGACCCCATGCAAGTGATCCCACCGAGACACTGCCCACCAGCCAGCCCCAAACCCGCTGGGCGTCTGCATTTAAGACTCAACCCGGACACATGCCCACTGCATGACCTAGATCATCGCATGACCCTGCGGGTTGCGCAGCGCTCACCAGGAGGGGTCTTGGACAGCAACTTCATGGGCCTGGGGAGACGAGAGCTGGAGGGGACTTGGGTTGGGTCCTATTCGCGGCCGCACACCACACTGGAGCTCAGCTCACAAAGATTTTACGTTTGAAAACTACAGAAGATAGGAGAGTAAACAAACTGCAGCTGGGGGACGGACGCTGTGGTCCCACAGAAGGAAAGTTCTGGAAAGAGAGGTGGGTGAATTCTCCACTGTAATGTCAGCCATTGGTCAACCTGATTGATGAGCACTTGGACATGCTTTGCATTAATTTGCTCAATTTTTCTATAAGTTTGATTTTATTTATGCATAAAAGTAAAATCATAAAAATCAAGCCTGTGTCATTTTTTAACAATCTAGCATATTGTTAGGACTTCTAAGGACATCCATAGAATTGACACTCCTCTGAGATGTGCTGTGAAAGGCTGGAATGTTCCCAAGGAAGGAAAGGAGAAAGAAGGAGAAGGGAGAAGTCAGCAATGATGTGGGAATGTGTATGGCCAGTTGGAAGTGGGTCATTGGGAATTACTCTTCCGTAGCCTGGTGCCGGGCTGAGGCCCCCTCTTCAAGGACCCCTGTCCAGATCACATTGCCGCTTGGTGCTTGGGACAGTGTGGCAAGAGGCAAGACCCCTAAACATTCCTCGCACACATCATAATTCCAACATGCAGCAGGAAGGGGCTACAGGGGCTGGAGTCTGAGGACCATCACCGATTGCGGCTCCAGTCCAGAGGGAGTGGACGTAGGTTCCAAGCCTCAATGCGGAGTGTCTGAGCGCTGGCTGATGCGTCTGTAGACACAGATTGGCACAAATAGGCCACCCCCCTGCCTTTGAGGGACTGAATTGTCACTCTGTCCCTTCTTCCTGGTGCTCAGAGCAGAATGAGGCCAACATGTGAGAACCACACTGGCCACAGGCTTGGCTAAGCCATAATGCAGCGGGGGGGGCAGTGGTTGGTGGGTGTGCCTGCAATAGAACAATGTCCACCTCATGGTGTCCCGACAGGGAATGGCCATGCTCTGACATGTGACGGGTGTCACCAGGAGGGGCCGTTCTCTTGTTGCTCTATTAGGTGAAAACAGCACTGTCTTCAAGACAACCGATCTTTAAAGGGGAGGTTTCATTTAAAGCAATTTCACCAAGCAAATATTGAGGACTAAGAACATTGCGGCACACCTGAACTCTACATTTACCCTGTCATTATGTTCCTCCTTCACGTAGGATATAACCTCACAAATCTATCTCACTGTAGTTGACATTAGTGGGGGAAGACAAACAGACAGTGGTGGAGGGAAGAGGAGCCAGACCCTAAAGGCATCTTCAAAAGCGTGAACAAGAATAAGACTAAGGCCTGGGGGTGGAAGCTGGGGTCCTGGTGCGTGATCTACAGAACCTTCTAGGACTGCCCTTTGGCGTGGAATTCTGGGGCAGACGTGAGGTTTCTTGGGAATGTTCAGTGGTTCCTCCTGGCTCTGCAGTAAGGAATTACTCCTGGTGGTGTTCAGGGGATGATATTGGATGCTGGGGATCGAATGGGGGTCAGCTGCATGCATGGCAAATGCCTCCCTGCTGTGCTATGGCTTCAGCCCACGGACATGAGGTTTCTCTCATGTGACTGAGCAGTGAGGCGCAGAGAGTGGGGCAGGCATGTCGTCTGAAGGCTGCTCTCATGGATAGCAAAGATCCAAGGGCCTTGGGTATCTAGTGTTGCTGGGAAGAGAACAAGATGGACAGTTGAGAAGCGTTGCCATCTCCCTGTGAGGCAGCAAAGGCGACTTGCACCAGCTGGCAAGTGTCAGAGGCCATGGGTCATTCACTCCCACAAAGCTGACTGGGCGGCTATAACATCCAAACATGGACATTAAAGGTTCAACACCACCACAAGCCTCCATTCTGAATGTCAGTCCTCAAGCTTTAGAGTCCTCCCAAACTTCCATCTGGCTCCTCCACTCTGTGTGGTCAGTCTTCAAGCTTTAGAGTCCTCCCAAACTTGAATCTGGCTCCTCCACTCTGCACCGTCAGTCCTCAAGTTTGAGAGTCCTCCCAAACTACCCATCTGACTCCTCCACTCCACACCGTCAGTCCTTAAACTTTAGGAGTCCTCCCAAGCTTCCATCTGGCTCCTCCACTCTGCACCATCAGTCCTCAAGCTTTAGGGTCCTCCTAAACTATCCATCTGGCTTGTGCTTGATGAAAACTTGACCAAAAGAAATTCTAGAGATCAACACTTTTTTTGGCAGAAATCTTGTTTGTGCTTTTGATAATTCTAATGTAGAAATGGAACAACTATGTGGAACAATTATACCTTTGAATTGTGAACATTTACTTGGAAACGTGCTTTCCAATGTGACAGCACCATGCACGATCCCAGGCAGACTTTTGGGTCTCACAGCATGCACTAGGGCTCGCTCAAGTCCTGTCTACACTGAAGACAGCTGCTCCTGTGGTTTTCAATCCGAGTCAAGAGCGCCAGAGTTTCTCCCTGTTGTCTGGCATGATTATTTCGTGGACTCTCATCTGAGCACTGTGTAGGATTTTTTTCTAAAACTTTTGAAATATGATAGGAGCCGACTATTTCACTTGCCTTTTGTGGTGCTCAGAAAACTGACTTTATTGCGGATACAAACACAAACATCCATGTAGTTAGAAGCTGGAATCACTAAACAAGAGGTAAGTGTCACTGAGATGCATCCTCCATCATCTTTGACTCAAGGGGAAAATAAATCTTTACTGAGCAAATTCATAAATCACCAAGAGTTAGAGCTCTCTCCTTTCCTTCATCTTTCTTCTTCTCTCTCTTCCCACCTCCTCCTTCTCTCTGTTTCTCCCCATATCTACTTCTCACACTGCCCAGACCAGACTATGTTGGATTTCTGATTCTCCTTCTGTTACTTAAGACACTTAAAATATAATCTAATGGACACACAAAAATGGCAGAAAATCTACAAAGAGTCTTCCCATAAGGCATGAGCAGCGTCACTTTCTCGAGCTCACACTTCTCGGGCATGCGAGCATCGGGACTGCTCAGCTGCCCTCTGAAAGTCTGAAAGGAGAGATGTGCCCTTGTCTTGCAACGCCAATGCCTTAAACCCTCGAGGCTGACTCCAACTTGGATATAGGGCAAAGCAAATTGGAGAGTCTGTTAGAATGAGCTGCCAACTGTGAGAGGTGATCATCTGCACCTCTACACTAAAATACAGCAGAGGAGAAAACAGGCAGTCGGTAGGGCTGGACACATGCAGGTACAAGCTCCGATGCTCTCTAACGAGGGAGCAAATACCCCCTTACCCCCCACCGAGACACGCCTGTCCCCTGCCACTTCCTTTCGATGTGCACCCACTGGGGACAGGATCCCATTTGTCCAACATGCTTTTTTTTAAAAGGTGAAAGAATTCCAGGAAAAGCTTTGGCTCTCTCCAGCCACACTGCATATGACACAGATTCATGTCACTGACACCCAGTAGAATGAGGATGCTTATTAGCATCTGGGATGTGGGTCCCGCCAGCAGTGTTCAGGGCTTAAGCCTGGCCCCGGGTCAGGGGTCACTCCTGGTGGCGACTGCAGGACACTTGGCAGTGCCTGGGTCTGAACTTGGGTCATCTACGTGCAAGGCAAGTGCCCTACCTGCTGGGCCATGATTCTAGTGCAGGGATACGGGCATGATCCAAAACAGTATGAGATTTATATAGCAGCTGTATAAATTTGAGACTCACTGTCTTTTTGAAAATAGGACATTAAATACGTGATGTTTATTCTATTTCACAGAAACTGGAAATCCATCTGGAAACTCATTAAACAACTCACTATATTTAAGTATCTTTTTCCCCCAAAAATGCACCCATCCAGTGATGCATTTAGTCCAAGGCCTGAAATAAAGCCTTTTGATTTTTTCTCCTCCTGCTTCTTAACAAGCATCTCTCAGAGCGTGGGTGTGAAATGCCCGGAGAACTCCACATAGCCGCAGTGGGGAGGTGTGCACAGCCTGGGAGAAGTCAGACAAAAATTGCTTCCCCTTTCCTGCATTGCAGCCCCGAGAGCACTGCTACAAATTCATTCACTTTTTTCAAAATGGCGGCATCTTACCACCCAGCCGCACTCACCGCCCAGCTCACATCTCTTGGGCTGTGTGCTCTAGGTCATCTCTGCAGTACAACAAACACTAGTTTATAATAGCTGACACAATGCTCAGCATTTGTCTGACTCCTCTAATGCTGACCATCGCCTCACTTTTGTCCACTGTACTTGATCTCTAGTTCCTGAGGTCGTGAGCAGTTTCATTTTTTGTACTAGAGGAGAACCTTGTATTTTCAAATCCACAAAGATCTTTATATTATTCACACATACTCAAAGTTATAAAAAATATTTATAATAAAATCCTCTCTAGGGTTCCCATAAGTGGATTTCTAAAAAATATTCTAAACCCAAATCAAAGGAAAATATTTATATATTTAAAATATTTTTTGTTTTGGGCCACAACCAAATGTGTTCAGGGCTTACTCCTGGCAGGATCTGGTGACTATAAGGTGTGCTGCCAGGGACGGAACCCAAGTTGACCACGTTCAGGGCAAGCTCCTTACCTATACTATATCTCCAGACCCATACCCAGTATCTAAAATTTTTTGTTGGATCAAATGGCTTAGCTACTCTGAAGTAGTCTAAAATGCAGCTAACAAAGAAGTTTGACATTTAGCAGGAAGATAGTGGGATGAAAAAATGAGCTGAAAGAAAATAGGCAAGTGCCATTTCTGCAGAGTAGAACAGAGAAGATTCAGGGAAGGATGAGAGAGAGACACAGAGAGAGAAACAGAGAGACAGAAAGAGATAGAGACAGAGAGAGACAGGCAGACAGAGAGAATGAAAAAGGTCAAAGGTTCTGTTACTGAAGTTAGTGACGAGCAAAATCTGCACGTTGGAGACAATAAAAACATGGCTGTCCCATCAGAGCAACTCTGACGGGACATGAGAGTCATGCATGAGAGTGACAGACAAGGGAAGGCATGTTCCTGCTAAGCCCAATGTGCAGAGAGCCCAGATTAAATGGCCAACCACAGCTTCATCAGGCATTAGAAAACAGCCCCAGATTAAACAGTGTACCACAGCCTCATCAGGCCTGAGAGAGACAACAGTCCCATACCACAGCCTCATCAGGCCTGAGAGAGACAACAGCCTAGTACCAAGCTTCATCAGGCCTGAGAGAGACAACAGTCCCATACCACAGCCTCATCAGGCCTGAGAGAGACAACAGTCCCATACCACAGCCTCATTAGGCATTAGAGAGACAACAGTCCCATACCACAGCCTCATCAGGCCTGAGAGAGACAACAGTCCCATACCACAGCCTCATCAGGCCTGAGAGAAACAACAGTCCCGTACCTCAGCCTCATCAGGCCTGAGAGAGACAACAGCCCCAAGCCACAGCCTCATCAGGCCTGAGAGAAACAACAGCCCCATACCACAGCCTCATCAGGCCTGAGAGAAACAACAGCCCCATACCACAGCCTCAACAGGCATTCGAGAGACACAGAATGTGTGTCTGTAGGAATGTGATGGTCTTTCATGAAGAATCACCACTATCAAGACAGCAGTTTAAGAAGCTTCACTTGGCAATTGTGTGCACAATGGGATGCAACTTAGCCAGAAGCAGAGCTGGAATCTTAGAATTTGCTGCAGCATGGATGGGAATTATGCCGACTGAAACAGTCCCAGGAGAAGGACAAATAGGAGGTGGCCTATTTGTCACTTGGGGAACAAAGCAAAGCAGGGACAGCAGTGTCTGCTGATGTGAAAACCTGGGCTGGATTCCAAGCTGAGACCACCAAGCAGTGGGCAGTGAGGGGACGAGGCAGACCAAGGAGAAGGTGACCAGAGGAGGCACAGTGGAGGGTCTCAGCATTTTGGTACCTGTGAGAACCGCATGGGAAGATGAGCATGCTGGTGTGTGTGTGTGTGTGTGTGTGTGTGGGTGGGGTCGGAATAAACCACAAGGGGAGCCCAGTATGCTGGTGAGGGGATTGTCGAAATAATGCCCACGAGAAACCATTATTTGTGCTGTAAATTATGTAAGTACAAAATTTATGGAGTATGAAATAAATTTTTAATTGAAAAAGGAAACACACCAATTCTACAACCAAACAGTTATCTTGACTATGATAAATTAATTAGCAATAATATAATAAAATGAAACAGTATGCAAAGATTTTAGTGTATATGAAGGAGAATGCATGCGTAACAAAAAATGTTGTCTGCTCTTATACAGATACACAAATGTTTCATCTGTTTCACGTGTTAATGTGAGCCTGGGCCTGTGTACAGCAGACAGCACTTAACTCACTTGTCTATTCTTTTGAAAAATAATTGGAGAGGCCACACCCAGCAGTGCTCAGGGGTTACTCCTGGCTCTGTGCTCAGGAACCTTGTGGTCTTGGGGGACCATCTGTGGTGTAGAGATATTACGCAGGTCGGGTTCTACCATGCAAGGCAAACTCCCCCACCCCCGCTGAACTATCTCTCCAACCCCAAACTTGCATCACTTGTATCACTTGTCTTCCCGTTGATGAAACTTGCATATTCATCAAAATATTAAAGAAATCTTTTCCTTACCAACAGAGTTTTTGTTTTATTGTATTGAAATTGATCACAGAGTATTTTTAGTTGCTACTTTCAAAAGACCTTTTCTCTTGGGGCTTATAAAAAAACCACTTTCTAAAGGACAAAGATCAGTAGAATCAACACCAAGAAGCCAATTAAGGGGAAACATTTCTAAAATAAGAAATTAACCGGGGCTGGAGCATACACATGGAGCCCACTTGACAATCCTTTGTGATGAACCCAAGTGCGATGCCTCAGATCACTTGTCATGACTAAAATGGGAGGCGGGACAATGTATGCAGTGGAGAGCGAGACTTGGCGCTCGCTCGGGAGCAGGCGCGTCAGGCCCCGCCTCCTGCAAAGCCAACCTGTGCACTTTCTATAAGAAACAGAGCCTAAATGTGTGAATACTAGCTAATTCACTTAATTTTAAATGGTTTCTTTGGAACCATTTATCACTTAAGGCTGTTCACTATAAAGCAAAATAAAGGGACCTGAAACAGAAGGCTTAGAATAATGAAACTGTGTTTTGGGGAGGCGGGGTGGGCCACGCCCGCTGTGCTCAGGGCGTACTCTTGCCTCTAAGCTCAGGGATGATCCCTGGCATGTTATTACGGGGACCCTGTGGGGCACCGGGGATAGAACTGGGGTGGGTCAGGCAGGTTGGCATGAGCCTTAGCACCTGTCCAAGCTTTCTGGCGTGTGAAATGGTCTTTGAGCTAAAATGAGAGTTCCTTATGGAACACGTGTGATGGAGGCCAATAAGAACATGTGCACACTGACACCTGCGAAAGCATGTGCGTGTATGTGCATGCGGATTTGGTACATATGCATTGCTCATATGCAGTTTGCATGTGTGTATGTGTGTGTGTGTATGTGTGTTCAAAACAGAAAAAAGCAGCTCTAAGGCTTTAGAGATGAAGGAGAGGCCTCCCCATGGGGCCAGGTGCAGTCACGGTGTCCTGTGACCCCTGAGCGCAGCAGCACCTGGGAGCCCCCTGAAGCATCAGCCATCCCTGCTCTGGCCACACTCCCATCTGCTCTCCTGCACGAGTGCTGGGGACTGACCCTGCACGAGAACAGGGGGTCAGGGGTGAGGGAAACCTTGGGGAAGCCAGTCCATCAGGTGGAGAGGTAGGGGCAGGTGGAGCAACGCAGGAGATCGGAGAGGCGGGGGTTGTCTGGTGAGATCAGAGGCCGGAGAGCAGGATGAAGTGCTGACAGGAAAGTGAGACGCAGCCCCAGGTGACTAGGCAGGTAGACAGGGAGGGGCCCCAGGCAGGAACTCGAGGGAGTAGTGAAGCCACCTATACCTCAGCCATCAGGACCCACCTTCTGAGCACAGGAACTAAGGCCTGATAAGGGGTCACCTGACGCCAGAGACCCAGAGAGGACTAAACCCCTGCCCCCAAGAGAAGCTCCACCCGAACAAAGACCAGGAAAGGTCTTCAAAGAAGACAGTCAACTAATCCCAACTTGGCCGCCTTGGCAACCACTCTTACAACGGACTCTTACCTAGGTAGAAGCCCCACATGGGGGGCAACTTGAGGAAAAGCCCCCTACAGGCCACCTGGAGCAAAGTAAGCGCATGCATATGGCGCCTAAGCCCATGTGCCGCCCGCATCTGCCCTGAGCTGTGTGCTGGGGCGCTGTCTCTGGAGAAGCCCACGCTCTCTCCTGAATGTGCTACTCTCCCTCTGCTCTCTTCCTTTCCCTTCCTAAAAGCCTCCAAATAAAATCTGATTTTACTTCACCACTTTCTACTCCTGAAATTCCTTTCTGTGAGATAAGGTAAGGCCTGAGTAAGTCCTGGGACTGACTTTCTTTTCCTGTAAAGAGAAATTCCTTGCTCCAGCCTGAGTCCGCAGCTACCTGACTGGCAGTGCTAATGGGTCACCCTGTGCTGCTGTCACCTGCCTGGGTTAAGGAACCAATCCTCTGACTCATTTCCAGGAGACGTCTGCGTGAGTCCTTGTGGAGGCTGGGGTGGGGGGTCCACAGAGCTGGCCTGGCAGGGGCGCACACTTTGCTGAGCTGTAGTCGGAGCCTCTAAGGTGTCTCTGTCCTCCACATCTTTCACTCAGCACATCTGCACCCAGGGGGGTTTCATAGCTCCACTCTCCAAATCCTGCCTCCCAGCACGCTTTCAAACCTCCTCCAGAGGCTGAAGCCCAGCTCACACGCCTCCCCTCAAGGGCCGCCTACTGCAGTCCCCAGTGGAAGGCTCCGTTTCGAGTTTGCCATTCTAGGACAGAGGCTCTTGAAGACTTCCAAGGCACCCCAGTCCTCGAGCAGTTCCGTGGCACCCTGGTTCTCCAGCTGTTCCCTGACTCACTGGACGCCATAGAGCTGTGACTGTCCGGGCAGCAGTGCATTGATTTCGTCTTCTGATCTCCACTTGAACAGATGAAACAGACGCTCATTAAATTCATTGGGAACCCTCAACATTAAAATGCACCTAATGTCTGACTTTCTAGAAGTCTCTAACTGGTTGTGAATGGGTGACTTTAATTTCCTATCAACAGTTACCTATTAATTGACAGTGTCAGGGTCCAGGGAGAACAGCTCTGAGAGGCAGAGCAAGGCAGGCGGGCTGGGCAGGGGGTGTCTAAATTGCACTTAGCTTGTTATGATCTTTCGGCTTCCTCGTCTGACCGGTGCCTGAAGCCCAGGGCTTCACGCTCTCCCTAAACTGTGCCGAGATCCTTCTTGGCCTGGCCGGCACCAAGCCACCTCCAAGCTCCGTCTCTCACCCTCCCCTGCCTCTGTGGAACTGATGCTCACTGAGATTCGGGCTTCCAGGCTGCCTGTTCCAGGGCCTGAAGAAGGCGCCCGGAAGGGGCTAGTTACACCAAATGACTCCTCTCACTATCAGTCCAGAATAAGCAGGCACCAGCTGACTCCCTGGAAATACTTCATGGAAAACTGGATGACGCTTTCTATCAGCGTCAGAATCCCACGTCCCTCACAGACAAATGGGCAGGTCAGTAAGAGCTCACTCCAGAGGAGAGATACCTCCTACTGCCCACAGGAGGCCCAGCCCTAACTTGAGGAGAGATACCGCCTACCGCCCACAGGAGGCCCAGCCCTAACTTACAGACTTCAGCGCCTCCCCTCGCCTCACACACAATTATGCTCCTACAATATGCAGGTAGGGAGCAGCACTGGCACATAAGCAGCTGATCTGACCAATTTCTCATGGCAGCCTCAGCTCCAAGTTCTCCTAAAGGCACAGAGCCGAGTATTTGCACATTTCTAATGGCTGCTGTGTACTACTGGCTAGGGACATGGGGCGAGAGAACGCTCCTGCACTGGGTGGAAAGTACTATCTGCCCTGGGACCCCTGAGTTGCTGGGTCATTTTCATAACAAGAGCAGCCACTGGACATAGAGGGACATGGTCATGAGATGGTGAAGGACGGAAACCCAGCAATGGTTGATGAACACGAGAAGCAGCTCTGGATGCTGAGAGGCAAAATACCATGAGTCAATGTATCCCAATAAAAATAACAGACACACAAGCATAGGGATAAAGGAAATGCTAATTAGTGACTCCAGGTACGATCGCCAGTGAGGCCAGGATTTTAACTTCCAGTGAATCTAGAGATGTTATGAAAAGGCTGGTCTAAGTTATCTCAACGTCAATCCTAATTGCTAGACTTGTGCCCCACTTATTAAACATTTTAGATAAGAAGTTTACTCTTAGACTCAAGGGTGGGGTAGGTGAGAAGAAAAACTTATTTTAGTGGTTTATAAAAAATCTGAGTGAGGAGATATTTACTAGATCAGTAAATTATTCGATATTTGCCTGGAAAGGTGCCACAGCATTTGAGGCAGTGTTTCAGAGTCTCAGGATAAGATACCAACAGTTGCTACAACCCATACATTATTCAGAGGAAGCAAAACCATCTACAACTCGAAGCTGCATCTAAATCAGTCTGACTTCAAGATCTCTGGGTGCTAAGACTAGACGGATGCTAGTGATGCTGAGACAGGAACAAGAGAAAGATTCTGGTTTGAGAACCAGAAGATTCGCAGAGATGTTGAATTCTGAAAGTGGAAGGTGGGTCTGGGGCGCAGGAGGAAAGGCTGGGTAGGGTTGGATCGTCACAGGACAGGGGCGGAAGTGGGACATCTGGAAAAGCTCCGGAGGAGGGATGGAAGGAAGAGCAGAGAGCTAGGGAGGGAGGGGCCCGGCCAGAACCTAGAGAGGGAGGGAGGGGGCCTAACCAGAACCTTTGACTCATCCTTTAACTCAGGGCTGGGGCCGGTGGTAGAGAGACATCTCACACTTTGAGCTTTGGTAGTTAACTCTCCCCTAAGAGAAAATCAACATTTTGAATTGGAAATGAATGAGTCTAACTTTCCTTAAATTTCTTTGTGTGGTTGACATGACACAGGTCCTTAGAAAATATCTGACATGTCAATTACCAAATATACCCTATAAAGCTGCAAATTGCAACAAGTGGATTGATCACGAAGAGTTAGAAAATGTCCTGTCCTGTGCAAGACAGATGTGTGTGTGAGAGAGAGTCAAAGGAGAGAGGTAAGAGAGACAGAGAGAAAGAAGAGAGAGACAGAGTGAGAGAGACAGAGACAGAGAGTGAGAGATAGAGAGAGAGAGAGAGAGACAGAGACAAGAGAGAGACAGAGACAGGAAAGAGAGAGAGAGACAGACACAGAGAGACAGAGACAGAGAGACAGAGAGACAGAGAGAGAGAGAGACAGACAGAGGAACAGAGAGAGACAGAGACAGAAAGACACAGAGACAGAGAGACAGACACAGAGAGAGACAGAGAGACACAGAGACAGAGAGACAGAGCACAGACAGAGCAGAAAGACAGGGAGACAGAGAGACACAGAGACAGAGAGAGAGACAGAGAGAACAGAGACACAGAGACAGAGAGACAGACACAGACAGAGCAGAAAGACAGAGGGAGACAGAGAGACACAGAGACAGAGAGAGACAGAGAGAGAGACACAGAGACACAGAGACAGAGAGACAGACACAGAGAGAGAGAGACAGAGAAACAGAGAGACAGAGAGAGAGAGACAGACAGAGGAACAGAGAGAGACAGAGACAGAAGACACAGAGACAGAGAGACAGACACAGAGAGAGACACAGAGACACAGAGACAGAGAGACAGACATAGAGAGAGACACAGAGACACAGAGACAGAGAGACAGACACAGACAGGCAGAAAGACAGAGGGAGACAGACACAGAGACAGAGAGAGAGACACAGAGAGAGACACAGAGACACAGAGACAGACACAGAGAGAGAGAGAGAGCAGAGGTGACAGGGTGACAGAGAGACAGACACAAGTCATAGAGGCAGACTTGTGTTAGAGGCTGAGGGTGGGAGAGGAAGGAGGGGAACTGGGGATGTTGGTGGTGGGAAATGTGCTCTGGTGAAGGGGCGGGTGTTAGAACGTTGCATGACGGAAACCCGATCATGAACAACCTCGTAACTGCATCTCACCGTGATTCAATTGTAAAAATGAAAGAAAAGAAAATGTCTTGTGTGTTTCGGAATAGCAGCTGGGGTGGGAGAGAGTCCTGGTGGGGCGCGGCCTATGTAGGCCTCCCCCAGCCCCAACCCTCACACTGGACTGCCAGCCCGAAGGACAGAGCACTGCCGCAATGGACCCCGGAGCCCTTGAGTCCTGCCTGGGAACACCCAGTCCCTGCGGAGGGGGCCTGTCTCCAGCCACTCCGTGGGCAGGGCCAGCTACTGACTGCTTGGTTCCCGGGGCCCACCGTGGTTCAGAGCAGCTTTTGTCTATATCCAGCCCCTCACCCAGGTGGGCGTCTGTGGCTCATAACCACTTTATTGCAGTCTGTGACCCTTCCTGTGGCACAGAGTTAGCGCCTCACACTGTCATGGGGGGGTAAGGGGCTCACCTGCAAGATCAGGCAATAAGGCAGAGTTAGCACCTCACGCTGGCACAGTGCGGAAGGGTGGGCACGCCTGCAAGATCAGGTGGCACGTTCCTGCCACAGAAAAAATGGGGATTCGGTAGGAAGAGCCGGTCGTTTGAAACCTGCACATCTGACTAAGGAAATGGACAAAATCCCACTGAATTTTCTTCTTTTATTTTTTGGATTTGTATTATTTTGACAGATTTTTTTAGGATAGATATAGAATGATGAAATCCATTAATGGGATAAATATATACCCGTGTTCTACTAAGTGTGGGAAATAGTAATGCCAGACTAGAACTCACCATTGAATATACACAAAAAGACTTAAATGATAATCCCTAAATGTCTCTAGGGCAAATAACAATGTGTAAAAGGAGAGAGAGATAGACAGAGACAGAGGCAGAGATAGAGACAGAGAGAGGGAGAAAGGGAGAGAAAGAAAAGGTGCCTGCTATAGAGGCATGCTGTTGGTGGGTGAGAGGGAATGTGGGGACATTGGTGGTGGGAATGGGGCACTGGTAGAGGGATGGGTGCTGGAACACTGTATTACTGACAACCAATTATGAACACCTTTGTATTGTATATCTCATGGTGGCATAATAAAAAATTAAATAAAAATGTATTGAATTACCAAGTCACAGAGTTATTCATGATTGAGTTTCAGGTGTACAATGTTTCACCACCAATTCCTTCAGCAGGTATTCCCTCTATCAGTGTCCCTGTTTCCCACTTAAATTCTCTTTGCATGTATTCTTTCTCTCTTGTCTCTGTCTCTCTCTCTCACTCTCTCAGAGAAAGTAGAATCATAAGTTCTAAAGAACATTTAGAATAAGCTTAGAACCAATTTCCCCTTTAGATGGAATTTTCCATTGCAGACTTTTATAAACAAAAGTCTGTGTAGAGCAACGTAGAATACAAAAATGACAATTACACATGAAAATATCACCAGTTTCCAAAAGAGAATAACAAATCCAAGATGCTGGATTTACATTTACAAGGATGCAGCAATAAAGCTGCTCAAGAATTCGGAGTTGTGGTTGTGTTCCTAACCGACCACCACAGGCCTCGGCAGGAAGAATGTCACCTTTGAAAAAGTCAGTGTTTGGAAATGAGATAAAATTCACAGACGCACAGCCTATAAAGTTCTAAGAAAATAGCTCAAATGGAAAGGGTCTGAAGGCAGCATTTCTCATTGTCCACATGCGCAGTTTGAAGGAGAAAAGAAACGTGAGCACCACGAGTAAATGGAAACTTGTTTCTGGCTGAGCCCGAGAGGTGGGGAGCCTGGGCCGGGGTGATGCAGAAGCTAAGGCCCAGCTCGGCAACGGGTGTCCCAAACCTCGCCAGGGGTGATCCCCGAGCACCACCGGTTCTAGCCCCAAACACGAGAGAGCTAAAAGCTACACTGCAGAGCCACAGTGTTTCGAAAGACATCACATGTCTGCTCGATGTCAGTTGATTTCTTAAATGTGTAGGGAATGAAAACCTTGTCTCGGGTTTGGTGTATTAGTTTTCATGCTGAAGTTTCCGGGTGAGTCATAGAACCCACAAAAGAATATACATTTACATATTTATAATATCTGGGCCAGCTCCGAGTATCAGATGAACACGCCAGCCCCAGGAGCTGAAAGCTGTGGACCCTAAAAGTGACCGTGATCGAACAGCGGAGGGAAAATGTGTCCCACTAACGCACACCCGGAAGCCTTAGTCTCATGGTACCGTCAGGCGCTGGGCCTTTGGGACAGGATTAGGCAAGATGAGTTCATTTGAAGGGTCTCCATGACGGGATGGCAAGCTTAGGAGAGGAGGAGGGAGGAAAGAGCCACAGAGTGTTCCCTCACCTCTGTGAGGCATCGGCTGCAGAGGTCAGCGCGTCTCTCACGGCACCCAGCTGGCTTTGCCGTGTTCAGGACCACCCAAGCTTCAGGAGAAACTGTGTCTACTCTGAGACTCCCAGCAGTACCCTTTGCTTTGGACACCCAGGCTGAAACCCCTTATTGGACATATGCTTTTAAGCCACCTCACCATGTACACTTACAATTCTCAAAACAATGGAAAATGCAAATTTTTCTGATGTGTCAGAGTCACTTGTGAATTCTCCGGCGTTTGATGCAGCTGCTACCCTTGTGTGCTGAAGCTCTGGGCTCCAGCCAGTGAGTAAGTCAAAGGCTCAGGGTAGCTCTGAGAATCTTCTGTGCCCACGAGGCATTGGAGGGGACCAGAAGGACGTGGACAGCAGGGCCCGCACTGTCGGCTAGCTTAGACAAAGGCAGAGCAGCACAGTGGGGAGGCTTGGGGTCGCGTGTTACTGAATTTATTGCCTGAATGTATTGATTGAACAGGTGAAAGAGTAGAAGTAACCCAAGTACTGTTTAGTCATTAGTGAGTGGCCAAAATAACCTTGGATTAGAGATGCTTTGATGTCGAAAAGTGGCTAACGGGTAGTGGATCTATATTTTGAATGTCTTTTAGAGGAATTCAACCATCAGTTTTAGAGGCAATCAAGGTCATTTCATTTGTATTTGTTTCTTTGAAAATCACAGCACTTATTCTTTCCCTAACTTTATGTGAGAAAGTTTCTCACGTTAGCAAACACAAAAATAAAAATTTTATATGCATATATGCACCCAAAAGCTTATAATTAATAGCAATATGATAGAAATAAATAGTGATAGAATTAATAATTTAATATTCTCATAAGACCATGGAGGCTGGATAAGCCAAGATGCACTCAGTGCAGAGCACCTGCTATTCTGAAGCCATGGTTTGGACCCCTGGATCTTGTTGAAATAATTTGGGATTAATCCCAATATAATTCACAAAAATCTAAGCACTTATTTTTTTTAATCAATGAATGAATGAGACAGTAATGGATTTGAGGACATAATCTTATGATTGAAGGGAAACAATTTCATTAGGAAAAATATCTATTTCATGAACAATTTGAATGAAACCACTTACTTTGAAATAAGCAATTCTAAAAATATAATAACTTCAAGTTTTGCAGATTTCCATCTATACTTGAGTTGGGACTTTTTGATATATTCATTAAAAAAGACTGTTTCTTCCTCAAATACTTTAGACAGTTTCCACTCCCCCCCCCACACACATCTGCCCACCCAAAACCAATGAGCTAAAACCCCGGGAGAAAGCACACGCGGTTCCTTCTGCCCTCCGTCACGCACCTTCCTTGTCATCGTGGTGGATGATGGCGTCCTGGAGCATGTCCTCGAGGTTGAAGTGAACTTTCCGCGGCCGCCCATGCTCGGGCCTCCGCGGGCAGTCACCCTGCTTCTGAAGGACCCGCTCTCTCTCGTAGTAGGCCTTGATCTGCTCACATGCGTCGCACCAGGCGCTGCCGCTGGCCCAGGGGAAGCGTCTCCAGCAGGCACTGGTCAATTTCCATCTCATGGGATCGGAAAAGCGCTGCATAGCTGAAAGCAACCTGGAAGAAAGGCATGGAAGTAGCCGTCAGATCCGTGTCTGGGCCCTGGACCTGCACGCAGCAGGGCAGCCGTCAGACCCTTGACCGGGGCCCCTGGACTGGAACCTCAGCCTGGGCCTCTGTGCCCACTGCACACCACAAGCCGCCATTCCCACTGCATATGCACCGCACTCAGGCATGTGCTCTGGGCAGCCGAAGCCAGCAGCAGGACCGCAAACCAGAGTACATGAGACTTAGCTCAACCCAACAACCCACAATCCACCCCTTCTTGCTTAAGTCTGCACCAAAGCTTCATCTGCTTTACTCTCCTTCAGCTAATTGAACAGATTCGACTAAATGCGTGTGTTCGGCGCTGGCAGGAAGCCCGTTGGAGTCTTTCGGCAATCCTGGCGAGGCTGTTAAGCCAATGAATGGAGGGACCTTGCCCCACCAAGGGCTGCGTCACAAGGCGATCATTCCCGGCATGGACAGTTGTGCACTTTTCCTGGTGAGTTGGAACATTCATTTCTATGAGGGTAAGGCACAAACATCGAGCAACAGAATAGCTTTTCTCTAGGTCATTCCAAATCACAGACAGAACTGACCCGGTTATGAACGTTATGAGAATGTTGTAATCGTCAAAATGGGGTCTCTGCCCAGGGCTGAAGCCATCCACTTCCTCTGAAGATTTTTCTTCCAACATCCTCCAAAACACCGGCAGTGAAATTGTGCGACTCACACACTTCTCAACAGGCTGGGCTTTGTCATTGGCAAAACTAAACCATTGCTAGGAAACTAAACATTCTGGAAGTTAGCTCACATACACGCACACTGAAATAGTGCTTGTGTGAGCTTTTTAAATTGCTATGATTAAAGTCTCAGAGAAATCACACAAAGAGAGTCTATGTGCTATGATGAAAGTCTCAAAGAAATTACAAGCACACGCGTCACACACACACACAGGCACACACACACACACACACACACACACACACACACATACCCCTGCAGGTAGGCAGTGATTACTGCCTCTTCTCTGCCAACATGTTCTGTAGAAACTTGTGACAACAGTTCTGCCAATCTGTTTCACTTGGTGCTGGGCAAAACTTTACTTTCAAAACGATCAGATTTGGTTGTTCCTATGCTTCTCTGAGATCTAAGAGCTCTTCCATACCTAAGCGGAAAATGTCCCATAAAGTTTCCAGCAAAGACAAGAAGGGTTCACTTCTCAGAGCTAGAGGGTTCATATATATATATATATAGGCAGGGAGGGGAGGGCGAAGCAGGTGGGGGAGTAGCTGATAACAGCAGAGAGGGTACCTGATCACATTTCAGGATCAGACGTTTTCATAAAACTCTTTCTAAAGGTCAGGGAAAAAATGTCAAAACAGCAGCACACAAACGCCCCCTTTCCAAGGACTTAGATGCAAAGAGACAGCAGTGACTGTGAGGTTTGCTTCTACAAAGACTTAGAAGCTTTACAGAAGAGACTTCTAAGAAGAAAGTGCACATTGTCAGTGCCGTTTAGTCCATCAGCAGTGAGCGACAAGGCCGCTGCACTAGCTCAGGTTTGCACGTTGGCCAGAGCTTTTCTCCCCAAGACCTCAGGCACTGACTGTTTCTGCAGGTGCTCCTGGTGCTCTGCCCACACCCTTTGTCCCCACCGAGTGTGGAGGAATCAGCCGACTCGCCTCCAAGAACTCCATGCCAGCCTCAGAGGCTCGGACGTGTCCCCTGGGCCCAGAGCCACGACATCAGCATGACCTGCCTGCAGGGAAAGAACAGCCTCCCCACCCTCGGAGGAGACTGTGCTGAGTGTGATTCACAGCCAGAGCCAAGGAGCCGTGTGAGCCTGCCCTGCACACAGGCCCCGCTTCTCTCCTGTTCCCTGCTGGCTCCGTCACCGGCCTCAGCCACATGCTCCTGTGCCTGCCTCAGCCTCTGCTCCCAGGGACACAAAAGATCATTCATGGCTCATCTCTAGCCATTCTCATGGCCAGAACTCTAAGAGGAGTGCAGCCACAGGCAGATGCATGCTTAGTGTTTTAAAAGACATGTTTAGGCTTTAAAAAGACAGAAAAATAACAGGCACGCGGAAGACTGAGGCTGGGCTCCTCTGACACCGGGCACTGAAGAAACTGCAAAGGAGCCAAAGACAAACACGAAAGCCCAAACTCAGGCATTCACATGAAAAGGCATCACAGGTTGGAGGAACATCAAGACAAGGAGCTTTGTGAGGATTTCTTGGATGTGACAAATATACAAACACAGCAAGGCAAAACATGGACTTATGGGGCACTAAGGAACTTCATTTGTCAAAAGACACTGGAGCAAAAGTAACCTACTAAATGGGACAGAGCACGTGCCAACCGTAGTCAGATAAGGGCTCCCCAGCCACAGAAGGGGTCGGGCGCTCGGCCACAGAGCAGCACAGAGCCAAGCCACAGGCCAGGCAGAAACTGAGCAGACTTTCCCCAGGGCTGGCTAACAGGAATGATCAAAGTGGCTCAGACAAGACTCGTGCTAATCTGTGCTCACTGCTGTTCCCACCAGGCAGGAGGTGGGAGCAAACCAAACCTCCTTCAGCGGAGAGCTGAGGGCTGCAAAATCTGATCTTTGCTGAATACAACAATCAGCCAATCACAGAAGAGCAAAACCACATGGTTCTACTTCAATGGGGCACATCAGAGCCAAGGAAAGCAAAGCAGCCTGTGGTTCCAGGAGCTGGGGGGAGAGGAAGAGGAGGCAGTTAGTGTTGACGAACAGGAGTGGCACCATCCATGGATAGGGGCTATGGGGGGCCTCCATCTGTTCACTTTAAGAAGGTAATTTTAAAAAAACGAAACCACACAGATGAAGTCAAGAGAAATCTGTATATGCAATGTTAATATATGTCTTACAACAAAAAATAAAGAAGAAGAAAAGAAGAAGGTGGATTTCCAGGGAAACATTGAGTGATTTTCTTTTCTGAAAAGGAGGCGGTTAACCAGTTAAGTTGGGGAACTCCAGGCCTGAGCACCAGAATTCAAAGATGAAAAGAAAAGCATGGTATGGAGGAAAACTTCCCGAGGGTCAACTGTTTGGAGACCCAGGGTGGGTCGTGTGCTCCCTGGCCAGACTCTGCTATATGGTGTCTCCAGCCCACCAGAGTGCCCAAGTCATGAGAGGCAGAGCCCCAGGTCTAGTCCCAGTCCCTGCCCGGGTCACAGTGGCCATCGCTACTGGGGCCCAGGGGGTGTGGAGTGCTGGCAGGTCAACCTGGACATGTGGGGCAGCAAACCCCTTGGGCTTCCTGATACCCCCAAATCACCACTGACCAGACTCCAACAACTCAGGACCAAGTTTCCCGAGAAAGTAAACTATCAAAAGTTAGGTATGTGGGAGCCACAGCCCCAAACCACCTCCAGCTCAGCCAGACAAGCTCACTTACTGGCCATGTCTCAGAGATTCATAAATAAACCTTGAAGGAGACTGGAGCCACAGTGAGCTTTCACCAACCATGATCTTGAGACTCATAAATAAATGTCAAGCAGAGATTCTCCTGAACCCTGCTAAAGACTGCATCATCTTGGCGTCCTGAATGGGGGGCAGGTGAGCTCACCCCCTGCTCAGAATGAGCCCTGACAGTCAAAAATCTCCGCATTACACAATCACTGCCATGCTCCTGGCCACACCACTGCCCACAATGAGTCTCATCCAGTAAGTAATCTCTTGAAAAACTCAGGTGACTAGGATTTGTGACTAAAATGTCCAGACTCATGGAGTTGAGGATGGGCTACCTCCCCATTTCCCTGCACACCTAGGAGCTGTGGCAGTTACGCACATGCCCTAGAAGCCACCCAGTTAAAAATGTTACTCCAGCTGTATCACGTAGTTAACACATTTGGATTTCCTGGAGCACCTGGCTGCAACAATACTGATAAACCAGAAGTAGCACACCAAATTGGATGGGATGTAATGTAGAAGCCATCTCGATTAATAAAGTATCAGCACAGAAGGCTTAACCTCTAGCATCTTAGTAATCTCTTAAGAGCTCCATGGTGAGATATACTATCTTCACCAACTTTCTTCTGAGGAAACTTTTTGATCATTCTTGTAGCAAATTATACAAGCAATATGAAATAAATTACTGAGGGGCCCGCTATGGGGGGGCCCACTAAAGGGGTGTGTGAGAAAATTGGAGATAATGGTGGTGGGAAGGTGCGACGGTGGTGGGACTGATCATGGTATATTGAATGCCTGGAACAATTCGGCATGAACAACTTTGTAAACTACAGTGTGTATATAGCGTGTAATGGGAAAATAAAAAAATCTAAAATGAATGATTATAAAGTAAGAAGTAGGGAAAAAAGAAAGGAAATGCAAACATTGCATATCACACCTTGTAAAATGTTTGCTATAAACTTCAAGAGCCGGGCTAGAGATGTCCTCAAAGGCTATGAGCATGATGGCGCAGACACACAAATTTCATACACATGCACACACACATACACACATACTCAGGCACAGAGTCTGTATCTATGGACCCAAGAACTTTCCTAACAAGTTTATCCCCAGAATCAGCTGATACACCATCCAGAGGTACATCTGACCAACTTTACAAAGACAATGAAAGAAAAGGAGGGAGATGTTTCAGAGACAAGAACGTAACCAAGTTCAACATATTCTCTAGAGTCTAAATAAATCCCCGAAGCACTGGAGTCTGTATAAAGGTGCTCAATTTTAATATCCTTGGAATCAAGCTTCAGTTCTCTAGCTCTCCTGTAAGCCAAAAATAGCAAAAAGAAATTACATTTGGGCAAAAAATAGAGGCCAGACCCTAAAACATCTTGGTATTTCAGTCTACATGCCCACTACATGTAGTGCTGTACTGAAATACTTGTCTGAAAGATAAAACAAGCTTTAATACATTCTCAAAAAAATACCAAATACCCCCATAAATTTTTTTGTTTACTTCAAGCTACCTTCAGATGTTTGGCTTATATTTCAAGGCAGCATATCTGGGGTTTATACCCAATTACTGGCTATACTTTTCTTTTTCTTTTTCTCCCAGGTGCTCAGGCAACCAGCACTGGGGAATCTCAGGCCCCCCCACAGAGAGCACATGCCCCAGACTTTGAACCCCCTCTCCAGAACACAGGCAAATTTTTCTAGAGAGAACAGGAAAAGCGTTCTAACCTCAAATTAAAAGAGAAACAAAATAAGCACATGATGTGAAAATTAGTTTTTCCCTAAAAGGCAACATTTTTCTACATCAATATTGACAGTTGAACATTGTTCCTTTTACAATATTTATTTTCTAACAAATGATTTGATTAAAACAAAGAGCTTCTCAGATATCAATTTCCAGCCATGCTTCTTCCTCAGCTTTGTCTTAGGGCAACTATAAAATGGACGTTTGTCCCCTGTGGTGATGTTCCTGATTCACAGACTGGTGTACCGGAAGTCTCACAAAAAAATCAGTGATTGGCGGAAGGTCATGTGTTGTGGTGGGCTCTGTTCTGTGCCACACACAGCCCTAACCATGCCCACACCCACACACCCCCACACCTGATGTGAGGAGATACCCCAAGAAACAAAGCTCCTCTCCAGATCCCAGCAACACTCAACAGCTGCCCCGACCTCAAGGCACTAGCTTGGTCCTGTCTTGGATGGGTGGAGGCTGGCTTCAGAGGTTGGGCTAAAATCGCTGCTATTTGTGCTGTGATAACTATCGACAGCTCCTAAAAAGGCTTATCCCACCAAAAAATTACTAAGCGGGAGCTCAGGGAGATGGTCATGGTTGGGGTACATGCCTTGGATGAGCAAAGGCTGGAGGCTGATCCCAACACCCAACAGCCTGCTAAATATCACCCTCGTGATTTCTGAGCACCACTGGGTCTGGAAAGTGCCATACTGCCAGACCAACCATTGGACCTGGAGCTCAAGTGTTGCTGGAAATGGCCCTGGCACAGTTATTAACCACAGGCCATAAAGAACTTTCATGGCACCGAACTCAAGACCTGCTTTGTGGAAGTAAGGCTGGTTTGCAGCACTTCATAGGTTTTAGGCTTACAGACTTGTATTCTGTATCTTCTACATCATATTCACAGTCAGAAACTGTTTCCATACTTTACTACATGGCCAAGCCCTTTCTTCAGATTTACCCCAAGACTAGAGGTTTAACCTGGAAAAGTTCCAGCACACCTTGAATTCCTATATGTGTCCTTTACACTCAATTTGCTCTTCCTAGGATGTAATGGCAGCGACCCCAAGAAAAATTAGGTAGAGTTGAAAACTTTCCAGGCATGCTTTATTCAAAAGATGATGGGAAAATCAAACAAGGTAAAAATAATACAAAAGTGTTCAATAGAACATGTTTTAAAGATCCTCTCCTTAAAATAGGAACTTATGCTTCATTTAGAGATCCTTTATAAATCCAATTGAATTGTGAATTCAATTATGTATTCCATTAAAATAAGGATCATGCATTCCATTTTAAAAAGCATCCTGACTAGTTATTTTAAGAGAAAACCTTTCTACTGTGACACTATAGTAAGAGTAATAAATTATATTTTTCCACACATGGTTTAAAATAATTTAAATAAAAACAGGTGATGTGTATGAAAAATAACTGAGGTAATATGTAATAGGTAGTAGATGTTAGACACATACAAACTTAAGAGCATAGGATGGTGGTGGGAGGGTAGGTGTGTGGATGATCGATTAAGGGAGGAGTAGTGAGTATGGCGATTACGACAACCATTTGAGCCAGGTATCTGGGAAAGAGGGAGTGAAGAAAGCACAGGGAATGGGGCCAGGTGTGTGCCCCATCAGAACACCCCTTAGTTGACACTGGTGGACCACATACGCATAGAAGGCAGAAGCCTATTCTGCCTGCAGCATAATCTTTGGATTATTCTCAGACTAAGAGCTGAGATATCAAACCCAAGAGCCCAGGGACCACAAGAAGCACCAGACCGGAACCTTAGGATTGGACTGACCGGAAGTGGGATTTCAGCAATATCCCTCTGCACTCAGACTTCTGGCTGAGATTTCACTGATCAGCTTGCTTGTTGAAAATTGAAAAACCCCACAACCCAATAACAAAAGTCACAGCAATCAGAATACCACATTTCTGCAGCATCTACTCGGCAGTGAAATGATCCACGGCAGGCCAGAAAGTTCAGTCTGTCAAGATGAAAAATAACTGAGTATGTTTACAACTCCTGATTGCCGAAGTGCAACCATACACAGACTAACAGACAACCACACTGTGATGTAGCTACACGTGTATTCACAAAACCCAATAGGGAATTGTTTGTAGCAATTTCACCTTAATTGATAAAAACTGAAAACACACAGGTAGGGAGGTGAGTATCTGAACGACTGCAGTGTGCTCCTATAAAAAAATACCGAGTGAGTCAATAAGGGAACCGCTGACTGGCACCACTTTGATTGATTCTCGTGTTCAATCTCAAAAGGCCACGTGCTGCATCCTCGCACTTAAGTGACATTCTATAGAAAGTAAAACTGCAGGGACAGAAATGAGATCAGTCTGCCTGGGGCAGATGCTCTAGAGCCACCATTCAAGGACACAAGGAACTTTTTTGAAGTGAGAAAAGATTTTGAATCAGCATTATGGGGTCATTATATACAATTAGATATTTGCCCAAAGTGAGCTGCCTTTTAAAAGTCCTGCATGTGCACCACATAGTGAAGTTGGTGAACTTTATAACCAGACTGTCAAACAGTGGCCAGGCAGGGTTTCAAATAGAGGGCCTCAATGTACTGAAGTTACATACCGCTACAACAAACATTTTTAGTAAAAAAGAACAATTATAGTTTGATAACAAAAGAAACCACTCTTAATAGGACATATATGTAGATACATATGTATATATGTACATATATATACATATATTTAAGGATAATGGAAGGATGTCCATCTCTGTCATTTGCCATAGTGCAGAGTCACAGAATAACTGTTCTTCGTATTTCCTGCTTTCTGCTGAAAGGAAGGAAGAAAACAGGGGCTGAACTACTGCCCAAAGTCTCCAGTGTATCACACACCATAGTTTTCTAAGTTTTGGCACACCATTGCTGGAAACCAGGCTCCCAGACTCGGGCCATGAAGAGGCCCCATCCATGTTGTGATCTCAGCACCACGGACAGCGCCAGCACCTACTCTGAAGCCCTCTACTCTGAGCTGTGGGCAGCAGGCAATTACATGGAGGGCAAAAGGAGGTAAAGAATTATTAAAGGGCAGCTTGCTTTGCAGGGGCATTGAGAAAGCTCATATTATAGGTGATACAAGCAGCAACACTTCTTGAAGGACAGTTCAGGTACCAAGTGTGCAGAGAGTTTAAGTGATAATCATACATGCAAGAAGTGAAAGAAGCCAAAACACACTAGGATGGGCACAATGTTTGACACAAGTGTCAGTGCAGACTCTCCAAATGGCTGTGTCAGTGGCTGTGGAGTATGTGTAACACCACCGTCCCTGTGTGAAAACATGTAGCACCTCCACTGTCCCTGTGTGAAATACATATGGCGCCTCCTTTATCCCTGTATGGAATATGTGTGATGCCTGCACTGCCCCTGTGTGAAATACATGTTGCACCTCCACTGTCCTTGTATGGAATATATGTGATGCCTCCACTGTCCCTGTATGAAATACATATGGCGCCTCCACTGTCTCTGTATGATATGTGAGGCCCACTGTTGTGAAATACAAGGCGCCTCCACTGTCCTTGTATGGAATATATGTGATGCCTCCACTGTCCCTGTATGAAATACATATGGCGCCTCCACTGTCTCTGTATGGAATATGTGTGACGCCTCCACTGTCCCTGTGTGAAATACATATGGTGCCTCCACTGTCCCTGTATGGAATGTGTGTGATGCCTCCACTGTCCCTGTGTGAAATACATATGGCGCCTCCACTGTCTCTGTATGGAATATGTGTGATGCCTCCACTGAACCTGTGTGAAATACATATGGCGCCTCCACTGTCTCTGTATGGAATGTATGTGATGCCTCCACTGTCCCTGTGTAAAATACATATGGCACCTCCACTGTCTCTGTATGGAATGTATGTGATGCCTCCACTGTCCCTGTGTGAAATACATATGGCGCCTCCACTGTCTCTGTATGGAATATGTGTGATGCCTCCACTGTCCCTGTGTGAAATACATATGGCGCCTCACTGTCCGTGGTACATGGTGCCTCACTGTCTGTGGAATCAAAGGCACTCCATGCTGTATGGATATGTGTTGCCAGTCAACAATGGCGCTCATGCCCTTATGATGTGTGTGCCTCACTTCCCTGTGAAGGGCTATGCTTTGACGGCCTTTTGTTGGCCGTTGCCTTTGTTGAGCTGTGACAAGGGCTATGTATGTTGTGATGCCTCCACTGCCTTGAATACATTGGCGCCTCCACTGTCTCTTATGGAATGTATGTGATGCCTCCACTGTCCCTGTGTAAAATACATATGGCACCTCCACTGTCTCTGTATGGAATGTATGTAATGCCTCCACTGTCCCTGTGTGAAATACATATGGCGCCTCCACTGTCTCTGTATGGAATATGTGTGATGCCTCCACTGTCCCTGTGTGAAATACATATGGCGCCTCCACTGTCCCTGTGTGAAATACATATGGTGCCTCCACTGTCCCTGTGTGAAATACATATGGCACCTCCACTGTCTCTGTATGGAATATGTGTGATGCTTCCACTGTCCCTGTATGAAATACATATGGCGCCTCCACTGTCCCTGTATGGAATATGTGTGATGCCTCCACTGTCCCTGTGTGAAATACATATGGCGCCTCCACTGTCCCTGTGTGAAATACATATGGCGCCTCCACTGTCCCTGTGTGAAATACATATGAGCGCCTCCACTGTCCCTGTATGAAATACATATGGCGCCTCCACTGTCTCTGTATGGAATATGTGAGGCGCTCCACTGTCCTGTGTGAAATACATATGGCGCTCACTGTCCTTGTATGGAATATATGTGATGCCTCCACTGTCCCTGTATGAAATACATATGGCGCCTCCACTGTCTCTGTATGGAATATGTGTGGCGCCTCCACTGTCCCTGTGTGAAATACATATGGTGCCTCCACTGTCCCTGTATGGAATGTGTGTGATGCCTCCACTGTCCCTGTGTGAAATACATATGGCGCCTCCACTGTCTCTGTTGGATGTGTGATGCCTCCACTGAACTTGTGAAAACAATGGCGCCTCCTGTCTCTTTGGTTATGTGTGCCTCCACTGTCCTGTGTAAAAACATATGGCACTCACTGTCTCTTATGGAATGTATGTGATGCCTCACTGTCCTGTGTGAATAATATGGCGCCTCCATGTCTCTGTATGGAATATGTGTATGCCTCCACTGTCCCTGTGTGAAATACATATGGCGCCTCCACTGTCCCTGTGTGAAATACATATGGTGCCTCCACTGTCCCTGTGTGAAATACATATGGCACCTCCACTGTCTCTGTATGGAATATGTGTGATGCTTCCACTGTCCCTGTATGAAATACATATGGCGCCTACTGTCTCTGTATGGAATGTGTGTGATGCCTCACTGTCCCTGTGTGAAATACATATGCGCCCCACTGTCTTGTATGGAATATGTGTGTGCCTCCACTGAACCTGTGTGAAATACATATGGCGCCTCCACTGTCTCTGTATGGAATGTATGTGATGCCTCCACTGTCCCTGTGTAAAATACATATGGCACCTCCACTGTCCCTGTGTGAAATACATATGGCGCCTCCACTGTCTCTGTATGGAATATGTGTGATGCCTCCACTGTCCCTGTGTGAAATACATATGGCGCCTCCACTGTCCCTGTGTGAAATACATATGGCGCCTCCACTGTCCCTGTGTGAAATACATATGGCGCCTCCACTGTCCCTGTATGAAATACATATGGCGCCTCCACTGTCTCTGTATGGAATATGTGAGACGCTTCCACTGTCCTGTGTGAAAACATATGGCGCCTCACTGTCCTTTTATGGAATATATGTGATGCCTCCACTGTCCCTATGAAATACATTGGCGCCTCCACTGTCTCTGTTGGAATATGTGTGACGCCTCCACTGTCCCTGTGTAAAATACATATGGTGCCTCCACTGTCCCTGTATGGAATGTGTGTGATGCCTCCACTGTCCCTGTGTGAAATACATATGCGCCCCACTGTCTCTGTATGGAATATGTGTGATGCCTCCACTGAACCTGTGTGAAATACATGCGCTCCACTGTCTCTGTATGGAATGTAGTGATGCTCCACTGTCCCTGTGTAAAATACATATGCACCTCCACTGTCTCTTATGGAATATGTGTGATGCTTCCACTGTCCCTGTATGAAATACATATGGCGCCTCCACTGTCCCTGTATGGAATATGTGTGATGCCTCCACTGTCCCTGTGTGAAATACATATGGCGCCTCCACTGTCCCTGTGTGAAATACATATGGCGCCTCCACTGTCCCTGTGTGAAATACATATGGCGCCTCCACTGTCCCTGTGTGAAATACATATGGCGCCTCCACTGTCCCTGTGTGAAATACATATGGCGCCTCCACTGTCCCTGTGTGAAATACATATGGCGCCTCCACTGTCTCTGTGTGGAATATATGTGATGCCTCCACTGTCCCTGTGTGAAATACATATGGCGCCTCCACTGTCCCTGTGTGAAATACATATGGCGCCTCCACTGTCCCTGTGTGAAATACATATGGCGCCTCCACTGTCTCTGTATGGAATGTGTGTGATGCCTCCACTGTCCCTGCTGTGGAATGTGTGTCACCTCCACTGTCCCTGTGTGGAAAGCTTGCTGCACCTCCACTGTCCCTGCTGGTTGCACACTTAAAAATGGTCCACAGTGGCAGAAAACACCATGTCACACTTGGCTGGGCACAGCTTGAATGGATTGGGCTAGTCTATTTCAGTGCACACGTTGGTGAAAAGATGGAGGAAAGATTGTGACATGTCTAAGGCTCCCAAAGCGCAGAAAGGGGGAAGCCCTGTATTACCTCACCAAGGATCATTCTGCAGAAAGGGCAAAAACTCCATCTGTTGAAGTTTACCCTAAGAGATAAGGCTACAAATTCCAAATAAAGAATGAGTTAGAGCTCGAGGAAACAATTATCCCTTGAATGACATTCTCCCCTCAGTGATACTCCACAGAACTGACGACATTCTCCCCTCAGTGATACCCCACAGAACTGACCACATTCTCCCCTCAGTGATACTCCACAGAACTGGACGACATTCTCCCTTCAGTGATACCCCACAGAACTGACGACATCCTCCCCTCAGTGATACCCCACAGAACTGACCACATTCTCCCCTCAGTGATACTCCACAGAACTGACGACATTCTCCTTTCAGTGATACCCCACAGATCTGATGACATTCTTCCCTCTGTTGGCAGAAAGCAGATCAAAGGATATGATGCTAAGGTCTGATGGATACTGCTTGTTAACAGATAAACAGGGTTTACTGGCAGACTATCTCCCAATAGAGTTAGTATGTAGAATTCCCTAGTGAGACTGTTTTCACGATTGCAGATACACAAACATTTCCCTGTGTCATATCTCCTTGTTGGCTGTAAGCTAGCCTAAGAAGGCGTCTAATGGACGCTGTTTGAAGTGCAGAGAGAAAATAGGTTTTTATTGTGTTTCTGTTACTTCAATGTCTTAAAAGACCTTGGCATCTGGGGCTAGTCAAGTCTATGAAGGCTGAATTAGCATACTGTAACACATTCTTTTGCTTATCTCACCTCACCTAGATAGCACCCCTGCAGGTTTTGGTGCCTGTTTGTCTCCTTCCTATCAACCTTATATCCTATGCTAAAAATGTGGAATGTCATTGTAGTGTAAACTATGTAAACCTAACTCTAAATTGTATTGTCCTTTGATACTGTGTGTATATAAGCAGTTGGGGTCCTTGTTTAAGTGGTCGGTCAGCTGCCAAGATGAGCTGCTGTTCCCTCTGGCTGTTGATTATTAAAATTAATGGAAATACATCTTGTTCCTGAAGTCACATCTCTGTACCCCTGACCTACAAAGATCTCTCATTAACACCCTCAGTGATACTCCACAACCAGGGGCGTTTCCTCCATCAATGTCATACTTGTTCATAGCCACTCTGGCAAGCGTTTTCCTCTTCCTTGACTCAGAGGCTGAATGAAGAGTCACCGACTGATTTCCTCCAAACCACTGATTAATGTGTATCTGCCTCTAACGTCACTCCTCATTTCCAGGTAATAAATAATTCAAGCGTCTTTGATCTCCCCTTATTCAGAAGATCCTGGAGCTTTTTATCTTCAGTTGTTCTCTCCCTCAACCACTTCCTGAAAGCCACAGACCTATATCACTGAACTGAGCTGAGGCAGATCGAAGAGCAGCCATGGATCCTGCTGGGCCACAGTTTCCCTTTGTGGACCGTGTCTCACTTTAGAACACACAGAAGCCCCTGACCACCCTTTCCAGCCACAGCTGTCCGGGAGACAACCCTTTTACTGATGACCACAATGACCTCTAGAGAGGTTTCTGCACAAGTCAACTGAAAGCCCAAGAGTCATTATAATGAGCAGAAAGTTGTAGACTCCTTAGGAAGGGAAAGAAAATTTTACTGTGCTTTGGAAAAGAAGCTTTCAACAAACAGCACCAAAGGATCATAAAAAAAAAGAAAGATGCTGATCTCAAGACCAGCTCAGAGCAGCCGAGTTCGAGCCCAGGTAGGCAGTTCTCGGAGGCGGAAGTCACCGGCATTCCTGGAGATGGAGCTAGGGGTACCCTTTCCCTCTCTGACCCATCCTGGAGGCCTGGTGGCCCTGCCCATGAACTGCCTCGGGGCTCTCAGCCATGATGCAGAGATTCAGAAGCACGGGGGAGAGCTGCCATCTGCCTCTCCCCTAGCTCAGCTGACCATGAGGCTCCCAGGAGGCAAGATGGGTTTTGGGTGTTGGCCCATCACCTCTGTGGGGCCTCAGAAGCAGCTGGATGAGACTCACTTACCATAATAACTGCCATTTTTGTGATCCATACTCCACAGCTCATCAGAACCCACGAAGAGAGATGCTGATCTCAAGACCAGCTCAGAGCAGCCGAGTTCGAGTCCAGGTAGGCAGCTCTGGGAGGTGGAAGTCACCGGGTGTTCCTGGAGATGGAGCTGGGGTCCCCATTCCCCTCTCTGACCCATTCCAGAGGCCTGGGTGTCCACGCCCATGATCTGCCTCAGGGCTCTCGGCCATAATGCTGAGACTCAGATGCATGGGGGAGAGCTGCCATCTGGCTCTCCCCTAGCTCAGCTGACCATCAGGCTCCCAGGAGGCAAGATGGGTTTTGGAAATGGGCCCATCACCTCTGTAGGGCCTCGGAAGCAGCAGGATGAGACTCACTCACCATAATAGCCGCCATTTTTGTGGTCCGAACCCGGTACATCAAACTAGTGGAACCAATCATGTTCTAGAATATATTATAATCTACAATGTGTAAGAAAGGGAAGAGAGAAGGAGAAAGAGAAAGAGAAAAAGGAGATAAAGAACTTGCCATGGAGGCAGGCTGGGGGAAGGGGGAGGGAGGTGGGGACACTAGCAATGGGAGATGGGCAGGGGTGGAGGGATGTATGTCACAGACTAGAAAACAAGTCTTCTTGGATGAAACTTTTAAAGTCTGCTCTGTTGCTGCTGTTTTTTATGTGTGTTGTCATCACTATTCATTTCACAACCATCTGCAAGTTTCCCAAAAACCAGCCAAAGACCAGCCTATCACAGCCCGGCTCTTCGAGATCACCCTGTTGCAGTCTTTTTTTAAATCCGGCTCAGGTATGCTGATCCAGAGACTTACAGACATGGAGCAGAGCTGCTACTGGCTCTTCCTGTGCCCAGCCGCTCATGAGGCACCCAGGAGGGATGATGGGTTCTAGCCCTGGCCCGCCACCCCAGCAGAGCCTCACAACAAGCCAGACGACCCCCACTCCATGAGGGACTCCATTTTCTACATCCGGACTTCCCCCTCGTCAGAACTTCACCCAGCAGACCAGCCTATCACAGTCCGGCTCGTGCGCTGCAAGCGGCCACAGCGGTTCATCAATAAATGCTGGATTTAGAGATGACTACAAGAGTATGCTACCCGCACGGCAGAGCCTGGCAAGCTACCCGTGTTGTATTTGATATGTCAAATACCAGTAACTGTTATAGACCTCATTCCCAGGACCTGATGGAATGTTTTGAGGCTCTTTATGTTCCTGGAGCAAGCAGGTGCCCTTGGGCTCTACTTGCATGAGACAGGTCATATGGAGATGTTACTGGTGCCTGCTCGAGCAAATCGATGATGAATGGGAAGACAGTGATACAGTGATTGCAAGTTTCCCAAAGATTCAAAAACATAAACACAGTCCCAACACATAGCCTTCAATGACTGGAGAATATAGAAGCAATGTTGGCTTTGGGTTGCCAAAGGTGAGGAAGGAGATGCAGTGAATTAAGGACCTTTCAAGTATGACCATCTTTCAAGAATCTAAGAGTCATGCCCCATGCACCAATTACCCTGCATCTTCTTTGACCAAAGTAGGCAAGACTCATAAATGTTTATAGTTCACACCCACCCAGTGAGGGTCATACTGCTGCCGACCAACAGTTAATGACTCCATCACTCAACTGACATTGTTCAATATCTAGGTCACTAAAGAACATTCTTCAGTGCTCTTCAGTTGGGTATCATGATTGTGTTGCGTCTGTCAGACTTCTGCCCAGGGAAGCTTCTTACTACCGTTATGCTTATACTCTGGATCTCTTAATGCTTTCATCTGCCCTTCATATGCCTTCCAGAAGTTTCTGACTTGATCTAATTCATCACTATGAATTAGTACCATGGCTGTACTATGTACCATGTCTTACAGAAAAGCCACACGTGAAGGACCCCATGTCCACCTTCAGTAAACACTAGCCTGAGCTCTAGCCCTTGCCTGCAGCCAAGCATCGGTGCACTCTAACAGGACTCATTACATGGCAGCCTATCTTTCCTCTGGTCACTCTGAGCTCTGATGAAAACACCCCACACACGATGTCACGAGCAAAGCTCTAAGTTCTAGTCTTAAATATCCCTTTTCTTTAATTCTCCACAATCCATAAGCTGATCCTATAGCCCAAGGTCTGTGGTACTCAAGCCTATTCTGGATTCAGGCCTATTCTCTTCTGAGGGGCGGAAAGAGGAGTGTCTAAGGGAGGGCAGCTAAGACTCTGGGCAGACAGACCTGGTGGTCAAAAGGAAGAATGTGGCCAACTGGAGTGTGGTCAGTGTGGAGTGTGGTAACATGGGATGTAATCAAGTGGGATGGTCACATGGGATGTGGCAAGAGTGCATGGTCACATGGAGTGTTGTCAAGTGGGTGTGGAAAACGTGGGGTGTGGTCATATGGGCGTGGTCACATGGAGTGTGGTTCTGTGGTGTGGAAATATAGGGTGTGGTTGTGGTCACGTGGGCATGGTCACGTGGTGTGTGGTCACATGGAGTGTGGTCCTGTGGATGTGGAATATGGGGTGTGGGTGTGGTCAAATGGGTGTGGTCATGCAGGCATGGTCATGGAGTGTGGTCAGCGTATAGTGTGGCTGATGTGGAGTGAGGTCAGTGCAGAAGGTGGTCAGTATGGAAAGTGGCTAATGTAGAGCATGGTCAGTGTGTAGCATGATCACTGTGTAGTATAGTCAGTGTGTAGTGTGGTCAGTGTGTAGCATGGTCGGTGTGTAGAGTGGTGTGTAGCATGGCCACTGTGTATCATGGTCAGCATATAGTGTGGTCACTGTGTAGCAAGTCACTGTGCTGTGTGGTCAGTGTGTAGTGTGGTCAGAGTGTAGTGTGGCCAGTGTGCAGCGCAGTCACTGTGTAGTGTGTCAGTGGCAGTGTGGCCGCCATGTACCGAGAGTGAAAGCTGCCTGCCTTCCTGCCGGCTCTGCAGGACCAGTGAGCTGGGAAGTTCATGCAGGCTGTCCACATTCCACCTGAGTGCCACAGAGGTGGCGATAAAGGTGAAGAAACAGAATGGGGTCCGTGCTGGGCGATGGGCTGGGGAAGGTGACAGTAGGGACCAGTGGGCAGTGCACTGGGCCTGTAGACTAGCTGAGTGGGGCTCAGAGGTGGGCAAACGGTATGAGTGACCAGGGGAGAGCAGGGCCAAGTCCTGGAAGTGTGTTTGTGAGGTGCGTGGTACGCCAAGAAAGACAGTGACCTTGGAAGATGACAATCACATGCAAAGCAGCAGCATGTATGGGCTGACCTGCCCCTTGCCATGAGGAAGTAAGGAGCATTTCAGGATCTGTCTATTCAAAGCAACCTTCCAAGGCCAGAGCAACAGCACAGTGGGCAGAACACCTGCCCTGCATGCTGGTGACATGGGCTCTAGTCCAGCCGCACACAGGGTCTCCCGAGTCCGCTGGGAGTGATCCCTGAGTTCAGAACCAGGAGTGAGGCCTGACGCCACCTTGGTGTCTCTCCAAGCGCACCACACTGGGGGTACACCGGCCCTGGGTACAGCCGACATGACCGCTGGGGGGGGGGGGGGGCTCTTGTTTAAAAAGGTAATTTTCCTGAGGGGATAAGTCAACTAAGTTTGGGAACCTTTGCGGATAAAGTATAATTCTATTCTGCCCTATATCATGAATTAGTCGTGATAAGTAATATAATTATCTAGTATAAATTATATTTAATGACCTAACTCCTTATGTCAGAGTCTTGAGACTGAGAGTCTCGGTTGAGACTTGTCAGCAGGTGATATTTTAACCACAAACATGAGATGAAATAAAACATGAACTTGACGGAGGGGGCACCCCGTTCCTCAGAGGTGGAAGTTCCTTGCACCGTCCCTGGCTGGTGCCCCCAGAAGCCTGACGAAGAGCAGCCTCCATTCTGTGGCTTCACAAGAGCCGTGGGCAGGGCGAAAGGGGGTGTACACAGCCAGAGACAACAACACACTCGCCCGTGAGCCTCACCAGGAGCTGGAACCTTCCAGTGCAAAGAGATCCAGGGAAGTGGCAGAGCGCGTGCGGACTGTGGCAGTGGCCCAGAGGCCCCCCGAGCAGCGCAGACGCCTGACCCACCCTCATACCAAGCATGATTCTGCAGCAGCCTCTCCTTCCCTCTGTCCACACCATGGAGCTCCGGGCCACAGGCTCTCTCGGCACTGCCCACCTCCTGCAGTGCCTACACCCTCTGAGCAGCCCTTGCCACCCTGCAGCTCCATCTCCATGTCACAGACCCGGACACGGAACTTGAACACAGCTGGTTCCTTCCTGAGAGGGGGATAACTCGGAGAAAGCCTGCAACAAACGCTCCGAGTGTTGGAGGGTTTATTCCCAAGTGTTGGTGGGTTTCACCATTCATCTTGGGTTTCTGGGAATGGGAAGGATGAGCTCCTGGCCAGGTTCCTCCTGTCCTTTGATGTCCTGAAACCCTAGACTCAAACGATTCTGCTGAAACCAAAGGCAAACGCAGGCACCAAGGGCACCCTGGACTCAAACAATTCTGCAGGCACCAAGGACAGCTTCAGGCTGTCGGGATCCCGAATCTCCAAGGGCAGGTCTCCACCCCTTGGCGCTTTGCCTGCACACCTCCCCCAGGTGTCCTGTCTCCACCCCCCACCCCAGCACCCTCCTCCTTGGAGAAATGCTGCAGAGGCTCCTGCCCACCTCTGCAGAGATGCAGAATGGGGGCGCCAGTGACCCACACCTGGGTGAGATACGCTATATCTCACCAAGCTCTCAGGGTTAGCCATCACCCTTAAATAGGCAGAACCCCAATTTCCAGTAATTACAATCCAATTTTCAAACTAAGCAGCTAATCAGTGGATTATTTGGGGAGTGGTGTTAGAATTGTTTGTATTGCTCAAACGATGCCGCCTTGGGGTAAGCCTGAGACACAGATGCTTGGAGCCCAATTAACCAGAGAGTTTTCATTCCTGTACACTCTCTCCACTAAGATGAGGAAAAGGGACCCCTTTCTCTTCAGTTATCACTCGATATTCCACTGCCCTTAGTGAAGAATCCAAGATCTCCCCAACACACATGTCCCTGAAACATGCCATTGAGTTGTAACATTGCAATGCCCTCTGTCAGCCAGCTGCCGCCAGCGGGAACCCTGCCATACAATCATCACTTTCAAGTGACAATCACAGAAGTTTTCAGGACCACAAGACCAAAACTACAGATACAGCCATTTTCCCTTCAAGAATGTCGCCACTTATTACCATCTAGAGAAGGATTAGATGTGGCTTTTCTCTCTCTCAGAAAATCCTTTTGAAAATTTAGGCATTCAAAAAATCCCTTTGGCGATCCAAGCAGAAAAAAGTCAGTGACAAATGTTTCCACCCAGTAAGCCTCTGTGTGGAGGCAGCGTTTGCTGGAGATGGCCCCGGAGTCCCTGGAGCACTGCCAGGAGGCAGGCACAGGGTGAGAGTTTGCAGCCAGGGCTATTCCTGCCAGGAGCTTCAGCAGGAGACCTGGGGCGGAAGGGAAGAGCAGATACCGCATATTCCCAGACTTCTAGCCTCGCTGATCCCCTCCTCTGCCAATCCTCTGCTCATCCCCGAGGATGCCAGAAACACCCAGACCCTCTCCTCTGTGGGGCAAGGTCCCCCACAGAGCTGCCGGCATGGCATCTTTGCCCCACAGAGCTAAACTTTTCAGGATTCCGCATTTGGATGACAATGCAATTCCTCCAAGCTGAGGCAGCAAAACACCTTTCAGAGTCCCCATCCCAGGACACTACCCCAAGAGCCTGAGCAGCGGACTTACAGCACTTGATGAAATGATAGTGAGACATCTTCCCGTCTCAGGCAGCACTCCTGCGCTGGGCATCTGCATTCTCTCCTGGGCCAGCTGCCATGCCCCGGCGTTATCGGAGCCCTGACTCAAGGAGCATTTTTCGCCAGGAAGCAGGAGACGGAGGCTGTGGTCCATGATGGTGCCAAACGCTTCCAACTCATTCTCCTGCAGCAGCTGGAGTTCGGGAGCCTCTCCCGGCTCCGCACGTGCTGTTGTAAGTGCCCTTGATTGACAGGGCTTCGCGTGCCACCGCCCCGGGAATCCGGGCTCTAATTGGCACTGGAAGGAGCCCCGGCAGCCAGGCGGAGGTGTACTGCAGTGCGGGTACTCCCTTCCTGCTTGCTAATGGCTTTGCAACAGCTTTCAGATGGCAGCAAACTCACTGACGAGGGGGCTGGCGGGAAGCAAGGGCAGGGCCAGCTAAATCTCCTCTGCACACACTGTCCAGAAGCCCGGCGTGGCAGATTCTTAGCGGGTGGCAGAGCTGATTATTTTTAGTTGCCACCGGTTGCTGTGTGAGAGTAGGAAATTGATAGCAGGAGCTCAAAATAGCACCTCTCCAGAGCAGGCGTCTCTGAACATGCCGCTAGTGACCAAAAATATGACCTTCTATCGCATAGCACCTCTTTCTCGGATGCTTTGCAGACGACAAAATGCAAATCACACACACACACACACACACACACACACACAAGGAAAAAAATCAAAGCCTGGATTTGCAGAGCTTTGCTAATTCAGGAGTCTGCCACCACTGCAGACTGCAAAGAATTGCAGGGTGCAGCCAGCGGAGAAAGTCTGAGCACACGGGAGCCCGGGCGAGAAAGACCGTCCCGAGGTCACTGCAGAGGGAGATGCCACACGCAGTGCGGACAGGCCAAGCGGCCAGATTTAAGACACTTGCCTTACTAAGGCGGCTTTATCATTTAGTTCATCAAATGAATGTTTTCTTGTAAATTTATACTTGGGTGGTTGCTTCTCCGAACACGGGCCAGTGGGGTCCCACCCACCTCTGTCTGAAGGGCACTGCAGGGTAACCACCCCCATGCTTCCACACAGAAGGGAAAGTGAGTTCTCTCACTAACAAAACCTGAGGTGGGCAGAGATCACAGATTCAAACCTACAGAAGAGGGGGTGTGGCTGAGGTGCTCAGGGCCCCCAGTTTCCCACCCTGGCAGGATGGTGCAGGCACACAAGCAGGGTTTGAATTAAGCAGACAGAGTTGAAATCCAGAACTTTCTAGAACAGCTCCAGCTGGGGTGATCGCCTGCCTCCCCTCTTCTCCCTACGAAAAGGAACATTCCGCAGTCACTCTCAAAGCGAGAGACGGAGCCTCAAGCTCCAGCCTATCTTGTTGGTCTCCAATAAAAACAGCTATAAACATTGCCAAAGAACAATGCTTCATCATCTCTACTCTTGACTTCACGGAGGCTGCTAACTCTTGAGCAGGAGTGACACGGCCGCTGGGGTCTTGCCACTGCTCACTTAGTGATTTTTTCAGGAGTAAACTGAAAAAACTGAGGCATTTTCTCTACCTCAGAGATGACCTTTCCATCCCTCCTGGGTTCACCAACCTATTCTTCACACTTTTCCTACGTGCTGAGAAATGTTCTCATGCAAAACGGAAACAACTTTCCGTGTCCATTACCCAGCAGAGGGCAGCCCGCCCATCAAGGCCCATCTCACATACCCAGAGAGGCTGTACATCAATGTGAACGCGACCCAGCATCTCCTCAGGAAAGCTCCTGCCTCCACACAGCTGCGTCTCGCGGGTGGCCACACCTGCCTAAAACCTGACCATCAGGGTGGGGGAGAGGTGCAGGGTCAGGGCAGGCACCTTGCAGGAGCCTGACCGAAGTCAGAGGCAGGCACCACGGGGTTCCCAGGGCATCTCCACGGGGCTCTGCTGGTCTGGGCCCCTGGAAAGGATAAACCTACACACACCCCTGGGAGGTTACGACGTGGACACTATAAGTAGATATAAGTAAGGTCTAAATGTTGCTTAGTTATAAATGAGTTATTTTAAATAACTATAATAAAGTAATAGTAAATCAGAGCTGGAGAGACAGTACAGGGAGTCAGGTACCTGCCTTCCCGCACCAATGCCAGTTTGATCTCCAGCACTGCATATGGGGCCCCACGCCGGCCCGCCAGGATCTCCATGCACAGGGCCAAGAGTAAACTCTGAACCCAGCTGAGAACGTGGCCCCCAAATGAAAACAGATCAATCAAAACGTGAAAGAATGATCATTTTCAACCTCTTTAATGGTAAATTATAATCTCTAGATCTCTGCCTACTCCCAAAGAGATTTCATTAAGGTCAGGGCACCTCACCAATGGACACAGTGGTCTCTGATTCTGGTATATCACATACAGTGAAGTTGGTGAGGAGTGTTCAAAAACACTGAATTGCATTGCTATCAATTACTCTATTCAGAATATGATCAAAGAGGTTCAAGTGGACTCTATGAACTTGAAAGCAGGTTTTCATTACTACCAAACTATGCACAAAAAATTCACTGTCACTGTATCACTGTCTTCCTGTTAGTCATCAATTTGCTCGAGCAGGCACCAGTAACATCTCCATATGACCTGTCTCATGCTAGTAGAGCCCAAGGGCACCAGCTTGCTCCAGGAACATAAAGAGCCTCAAACCATTCCATCAGGTCATGGAAATGAGGTCTATAATTGTTACTGGTATCTGGCATATCAAATATGACACGGGTAGCTTGCCAGGCTCTGCCGTGTGGGTAGCATACTCTTGTAGTCATCTCAAAATCCAGCATTTATTGATGAATCATGCGGCCATGCAAGCCGGGCTATGATAGGCTCGTCTGCTGGGTGGAGTTCTGACGAGGGGAAGTCTGGATGTGGAAAATGGCGGCCCTCATGGAGTGGGGGGGTCGTCTGGCTTGTTGCGAGGCTCTGTTGGGGTGGCGGGCCAGGGCTAGAACCTGCCATCCCTCCCAGGCACCTCGTGAGCAGCTGGGCACAGGGAGAGCCGGTAGCAACTCTGCCCTGTGTTATAAAATATATGCACAAAAAATTACATATATTTTATTTTATTATATGCACAAAAAATTACATATATTTTATTTTCTTTGAGCTATTACAACAAACTAAATGTGACAGACAATATTTTTTTTTTTTTCTTCTTTTTTTTTAGGGGCTGGGTCCCGGCGGGGGGGGGGGGGGGGCAATAACAGAAATTTGAAATAATACAGAAATTTCTTTTTATTCATTATATACCCAACAGCTGCTCACTATCCACATAATATCTGATGAAAAAATGTGATTCTTTTTCTTTTTTAAATGTTAGCATCATTATATACCAGATTTTTTAAAATAAGGCTAAATTATTTCCCCAGCCAAAAAAAAAAAATAACGTTGGAATGATTCTGGTGACAGACAAGCATTTAAAATTACACACTTGCTTATTATTAACGCTCATTAAAAGTGGGGTATATGTGATCCACAACTGCAAGCTAGGGCTATTTTGTTGTTGTTGTTGTTGTTGTTGTTGTTGTTGAAAACTCCCTAACTGAGCTGCGGCTCCACTTCGGTTCTGACCTGGAGTATCCCATATGCCACGCTTTCAGACACTCCTTTGATCTAAGAGTTCTGCATTTTCTCCTTTTGTGAAATTTTGGGATCAAAATACAAGATTGCAAACACTCCCAGTTTATTTAGTGTGCACAGAATGTCTACCCGTTCACCATCGATTTGCTCAAGCGGGCCCCAGTAACATCTCCATATGTCCTGTCTCATGCTAGTAGAGCCCAAGGGTATCTGCTTACTCCAGGAACATAAAGAGCCTCAATCCATTCCGGAATGAGGTCTATAATTGTTACTGGTATTTGCATATCAAATACAACACGGGTAGCTTGCCAGGCTCTGCCGTGCAGGTAAAGTGTACACAGACATAGCAGGATATAAATCACAAATTCCTGCAAAGAAGCACAAGCTCCACAAAAGAATTATTTTTTTTTAACTTCCTCATTGCTTGAGGTTCTGTGATTGCAATTTAACAATACTGTGGAGGACGGTTTCATTCTCACAGAATCTCACACCAGTGTACCCACCCCAAATCACCCACTACTCTCCCCACCCCACATCAACTCACACACCAGTGTACCCACCCCACAGTCACCCAGTACTCTCCCCACCCCACATCAACTCAATTTGAGGGTTTTAAAAAACTCTTACCTTCAAGGGGCGCATGCAGCAGGCAGGACAATTGCCTTGCTAGAGCTGACCAGGGTTCAATCCTGGCAGTCCCTATGGGCCCCTGAGCACTGCCAGGAATGATCCCTGAGTGTAGACACAGGAGTAACCCCTGAGCATTGGCAGGTGTGGCCCCAAAACAAAATAAAATAAAAATAAATCTTAGCTTCCAATGAAGCAAATCAGACAGTTTAGGAAAACCTTTGGAATTCACATGTGACCCCAATTCAGTGGATAATCACTAAATTTATGGTCACAGTTACCCAGTGTGTTGGGTTGATTTCTACCATGGGAGCAAGACTGTGAACAAAATTGAGGCCCTTTTCCTGATTCGAGTCCCCCAGTCCTTTCTTGACTGTCACGGAGATAAAAGACCTCAGAGGCCAGGAAATAGACGTGAGAATCTCAGTTCCTCGCTTGGCTAACTGGAACCCACCTGGTATGGCAGATGCGGACCAACCCTGCCCAGGTCCACAGCCAGCGAATGCACCTGGAGGCCCCCTGCTGGTCAGCCAGGGAGGGGTTAAGCAAGGGCTGGAGATTCAAAGTCCACAGGGAGCTCCTGCCGCGCCACGCCCCCAGCCTCTCCGTCCACTCTCGGACCAGAGGACACTTAACTGAGGCAACCACTGTGACTGGAGGGGCTGCAGGACAGGGGCGCCCGTGGACTGTCCCTCCCGTCCTCCCTTTGTCAGCAGCGCAGGGAGTCGCTCATCCACAGAAACAGAGGTGGCTCCAACTGTAACTATGTAACACTAAATAACACATTCTTTATATACAGATGTTGGGTTTGGGGCCACGCTCAGAGGTGCTCAGGGCTTACTCCTGCCTCAGGGATCACTCCTGGTGGTGCTTAAAGGATCAGATGGGGGGGCAGGGATTATACCTGGGTCAGCCACATGCAAGACGAGTGCCTTATCCACTATTTCTCCAAATTTCCTAAGGCTGAAAAGTATGAATCAGGGGCGGAGCGATAGCCCAGCTGGTAGGGCGTTTGCCTTGCATGCAGCCGGCCTGTGCCAGCCAAGGTTCAATCCCCGGCATCCCATATGGTCCCCCGAGCACCGCCATGAGTAATTCCTGAATGCAGAGCCAGGAGAAACCCCTGAGCATCGCGGGTGGCACCCCCCCCCAAAAAAAAAGCAAAAAAAAAAAATATGAATCAATATTCACACCAGTATTTTTACGGAACAGCAATGTAAGAAAGTACCAATTCACAGTTGCTCTAGAGAAGATTGAAAATTGCTTGTATATAATGCAAATAGGAATAAGATAATAGGTGCATGTATGTGCAGTGAGGTATGGACAAGCATGTTTTTTATAGAGAGAAAGGGATAGTTACACAGAGGATCTGAGACATACTCTAATTGCTTCCATGAGGGCCTCTGGCTTCCCGATTCTCCTTGCAATGATCTCCCCACTCAGGACCAAGTGCTTTGAATTCTAAGCCATATCAATTAGATTGATATTTAGGAAAAGTTCTAGTTTATCTATTTTAATCCACTTGACATCAGCAAGCACTTTGAAATCTCATGGACAAGAATCACATCTCTCTAGGAGGGGCCTGTGCATCTTCTGGTGTGGTTTGTTAACACAAAAGTGGATTTTCCTTGCTTGTGGGTCCTTGAGAATTGTATGAAAGATCTGCATACAAAACTTCGGCAGAAGGAAAGTTCGTTTAATGAACAGATAGTTCCAGGTCCCTCCCCAGATGTCTAGACCACTCCACTACCCATGGACAATGGCCAGGTCCTGTCCCTAATACCGCCCAGACCTGTGAAAGACGTCCTTGTCCCCCCACACAGTCCATCCGCCCCTGTGAACAGTGTCACTGGTCCTGCCCTGCCCTGCTCTATCTTACATGCTTTCCCAGAGGCCGGCCACCATGTGGGCCGGGTCCCTTTGCTCTGCACTGTTGCTGGGCCTTCCCAGCTGCGCCCCAACACTTCCTGCTGTCTAGTCCCGGCCACTGTCCAAGGCACTCTCTGGCCACTGTCCAAGCACATGGGTGACAGTCCTGGATTCAGCGCTTTATCCTCTCCTGGGCCTCCAAGCCCAGCCTGTACCTGAGCTGACCTGGCCGTCCAAGCTCTGTCTGGGTCTGCCCCTTGTCTGACCTGATATGCCCGCCTGTACTAAGCCCTGACCTGGGCCATGCAGCCCTACCTGACCTGGAGGTCCTGTGAAGAGAGAGAGAGGTGGGGCCAGAGAGTCCTTGTTCGAAAAATGGAGGAGAGCCAGTCAGGTGGCCTGGCACCAGGCGCCTTTTAGCTCTAGTCAAATCCCCCTTCGGCCCCCACCCCGTCATCCGATTCTCTGTCCTGACTGGCTACCTGTTTCATGGGAGGAGATTTTAAGGGGCTGAGCTCTCTACACCTCAAGCAGCTGTAACAGTTTCAGCATTTCCAAAAGTCTGGCTTTGAGCAACAGTTTGTGCGAATGAGAAAAGAACACACACACACACACACACACACACACTAACAGCTTGTTTGCAAGACTGCTTCTACATTTGTACGTGCGGGCATAATGGGTACATAACTGTCTCTGCCTAATTAAGCATTCACTGCCTTTTTAATTTCTTTTACTTTTTTCATTGAATCACCATGAGATACAGTTACAAAATTGTTCATGATTGAGTTTCGGTCATCTACTCTGCTTTCTGATCAATCTGAGAAGGTCAACAGCTCTCTGTAACTAGCAGGATAGTCAAAGGAATGAGCGGTCACTGATGACTGTTGAGGAGTGACAGGCGTCTGTCCCCAGCTGGCATCCAGCAGTGCCTGAGACAGTATAGGAGTGACAGTAGAGGAGATGCCGGTCCCCAGCCGGCATCTAGCACAGCACTTCCTCATCTGGGTGCCATATGGACCCTTATGGACCTCCCAGGATATACCATGGGTCCACAGGTAAAAACTGTAAACAAGGGCTACAGTCTGAGACAGGGGGTCAACACGGAGGAAGCGGCAAGGGATGTCCACAGAAAGAAGGGCATGTGGGAGCTGGTGTTGCTGGGAAAAGCTGAGAATTGTGATTGTAGAAAACATTCTGTGAAGTTAATCTAACTCATCTGACGGTGCATATCAAATATCAATATCAAATATTGATATGCCAATTACCAGTAACAATTATAGATCTCATTCCGGAATGGATTGAGGCTCTTTATGTTCCTGGAGCAAGCAGATGCCCTTGGGCTCTACTAGCATGAGACAGGACATATGGAGATGTTACTGGGGCCCGCTCGAGCAAATCGATGATGAACGTGAAGACAGTGACAGACAGTGACAGTGATCTGATGATGCAGGTGAGCTCGACATTCCTGTGGAAGCTTGGATTCTGAAACGGGAGCCTCTCTCTCCATCCCCAGTGGATACGCATTCCTTGAATCCTCTCTGGAGCTACACTGAGTCCTGCTGCTACAGGTTAACCCCAGGTCCTCCCCCAGCACTCACACCAAGTAACTATGTCTGGCCGGGTCCTTGGAAGTCCACATTGTCTGTTTAACAGCACGCCTTGTTGATACTAATGCCAGCGAGCTCTCTACACCTCTCAGTAAACTCTCTCTCTCCCTTTCCATGTGGTTCCACAGTTCCCTGTGTCCACTGTGTTTCTAAGGAAGCTGGAGAAGGAGTGTACTCCAGAATGTCCAAATTCCCAAGTGACACTGTTTCCCAAACATAAAAGCTGGAAGGCATCTTTGGGTAAGCGCAACCACTCTCACTGTCAGGAGATTTCCCACAGCCACACTCCACTTCCCACCGCCACGCCCTCACTCTCACCATGCTCACATTCCTACCGCCATGCTCTCATTCCAACCCCACACACTCATATTGCATACTCTGGGCTATCGGGATAAAGCAAGATGGGATCAAAACAAGCTTCAGAAGCCAGAGAGAGGGAAAAGTGTGAAGATTTGAAGAATAAAAATAATTAATTATATTTTTTAGGTGACCAAGCTAGAGAATAGCTCCCCTTTCTCCACCCAAAGGCTAGTCTCCCCCTGAACACGCCCCCTGGCCTGCGGGCATCTGTCTCAGAGCGCTCCTTGCAGGCCTTCTCCAGCATCTCAAAGGGAGGACTGGGTCGGAACTAGGAAGCCACGTCTTTCCCTGAACTCAGGTCACTCACCCTGCAAAGAGCCAAGGCCCCTCCCATAGGGGCGGCCTCAGAGAGTCTGGAGTGCAGGTGACCCACATCCCCACCCCTCCAGCACTCTGCAGTGGAGCTCCATGCGCCAGCCTCAGGATAGCCCTAGAGAAGACAGGCGGAGACCTTCCCCAACACTTCAGGAACAGTATTCAGATGGATTGGAACCATTAAGAAATGTATTAGCTCCCACTCCCAGGGAATAATGCAATTTTATTCAGAGAAATACAAAAAGAATAAATGAAAGAGAAAGTACATGTCTCAGGCCGCAATGCAGCAACAGAATGAGAGAGAAAGTTCCATTTCACACTGCCATGCAGTAATAGAAAGCACCATCTCAGGTCATAATGCAGTTACAGAGAGAAAGCATCATCTCAGGCCATGATGCAGTAACAGAGAGAAAGCACTATCTCAGGCTGTGATGCAGTAACAGGGAGAAAGCACCATCTCAGGCTGCCACGCAGCAAGAGAACATGCCAATATCAATAACCTTCTCTATGCAATGACTGAATTTTTTCTTCTTAGGACAAAAGAGCAAAAGCGAAGTCTCAAGGCTTGCTTTTTACGTAACAAACATACAAAGGCTTATTCTGATCACCTTACAGGCACCAAAGGCTCACACAAAGGCTAGTGAAAGGAGACTGACGTAAAGACCAAGATGGCCAAGGTCAGAGCCATCTGGGAGCACGAGTGACCAGGCGGTCTCCCCCAACCACTATCCAAGGCCCCCAGCTCCTGCTCACTGTGAAGCCTCCCTTGTAGACCAGGGGCGTGCCTTGATCTCTGTGCACACCCTCCACTTTCTGCATGGCACTTTGCTCGCTGCCCTTCTCACCCTCAAAGCCAACCCATGTCATCTACAGACACAGAGAGAGGATGAAAAACAAGGTGCAAGCAGAAGCGAGCCCTGAGGAGGAAAAGGTGAAGGACAGAAGGCTGTAGTGTTCAGGGCCAAAGGAGACAGACTGGCTCCCTTCTGGCTTTCCTCTTCCTGTTTTCTGCGGGCTGAGCTGTGCCAGTCATCCCAGGAGAGCTCCTGAGCCTTGTCTCTCTATTTCTTCATGCCACGATATAGGGGTTTTCTCCCAAAGTGCTCACAGTAGCAGGCTGCCGAGCCGGAGCCCTTCCCTCTGCAGCTGTTAGCTGCTCAGTCCTCGGCAGCAACCCCGAGAAGCCAAATGTGGGGCCAATAACCAAAGCTGTAAAGTCAAAGGCACCGTGAAGAGATTCACAGATAAGAAGCCGGACTTTACAGAGGAGAGCGTGACGCGTTTTATAAATAGGATCTAAGGGCCCAGGAGGAATGGAATTCTAGATTCTTTTAAAGTCGCTAAGCTCTAGCAATTTTAATAGACTTGAGAAAAACCTATTAGCACATTATAGCTGCTGGCAACCCTATATATGTGGGTAATATTGGGGGATCATTTCCACAGAGCAGAGGACGAGAAGCTGCCCAGATATGAGGGTCATAATGACGTGACTTAAGGCCAGTCACAGAGTTGCAGATGCAGGAAATGATCACCAAAGTGGAAGGTTCACATAAACCATCCGGAGGAGCTCTTGGGGTGCCGGCTTAGGGCTTTCACTAACATGAAGTTCAAGAGACCCACCACTAACTTGTGATGATCAAAGTTTAAAGAAGTGGACGATGGTGGGTGGAAAGGGAACTTTCCAGAATGAAGGAAATGGTTCAGCTTGGAACTGTGGGTGGTCAAACAAATATATCAGTGCAAATCCCCACACAGATACACTGATCACACTGCACATCTGGGCACAGATGCCAGGTTTATCATGTGTTTTATCACCATGCCTGGCTGTGGGAAGTACTCTTTTAGTACTCTTCCTTGTGGAAGTACTAAAAGAGCAGCACATAGACTATTCTTTCTAGCTCTGAAATCAGCCTTATGTAACTGCACGATAAACACATGCCATTGTACAGTTACCCGAACATATGCAACATACACAAACTCTGAACTTAGGGTGAGTTTGAGATGCCAACCTGGATTATCAGTTGTAACGTCTGTACCTCTCTCATATGGGGTGTAGATATTGGAAAGGAAGAAGCTGGAAAACCTTAATGCTTCCATCTCAACTTTGCTGCAGTACTGAAATTTCTTTACCAGTAATATCTTAATAGTTAACTAAGTTTATGCTTTTAGCATAAGAGAAAAAAAGAAGCCACAGAGATGTGACGCTGCCATTCGTGTCTCGAGTTGCCTTCTCAGAGCACCCTGACAGGTCTATTTAGGAGCAGCTTTGAAGACGCAGCGTTCCCAGAAGTGAGTTCTAGGGGTCGTGAAGGGGTCAGCTCTGGATAAGGAAAGGGCGTGGTGCCATTTCTGCTAGGGTCGTGGGGGGCTCTGGATAAGGAAATGGGGGCAGTGCCGTTTCTGGGAAACCTGGGCGGTAGGCTTCTCACAGATGCACTTTCTCGGGTTGAGGGTATTTTCTTCTATTTCCTAATTTACTGCATGTTTTGAGTGGTTACTAGAGGCTGCCCATTTTCTCCAAGTGTACAGAGATGATTGTGTGGTTTTGCCTTCCATTCCATTAAGAAGTTGTGCTCCAATGATTGACTTACAGTCATTAAACCGGCCTTGCACTCATAAACCCACTGCACCATGGTACACGACTATCTATTTTGATTGCTCAAGTCTACCACTAGACTTGCTGTTATTTTATTGATTCATTTCTTTTCACATTCGTAAGGATCATTTATACATCAATTTCTTGGACTGTCTTTATTTGGTTTTTAATTTGGGGGAAATCCTGAAGGCACAGGATGGTGTGAAATAGGGCGCTGTCCTGTTAGGACACTGAAGCTTCAAAACTGGTTGCACCACATGAAAACTAGCGTCCAGACCCACAATCTGTAGATGTGCCACAAGCTCAGGAGAGGCAGGAACGAAGACAAAGTCTTGCGCAGTCTTCCAGGTGAGCGTGTCTGGAAATGAGGTCACATTTGCAGAATTCCACGTTTCCAGACAGAATACCAAGCCCAGAAAGATAATACGATTTCCCAGACATACACGTGTCTCCTATATCAGAAAATCTAAAATTGATTTTCATGTATTATGTAACTCTACCATCCTCAAACAGTATTTTCAAATTGTCTTCTTGCCTCTTGAGTATATCCAGAGCCAAATCCATCTTTCTGAGCTATCTTCTACAGATCAACTCCCTCTATTGTATTCCTTCTCCAGCTCACCCTCTAATTACAGTCTCATCCTTAAATGTCCAGTGCAATGTCCAGCTAAGAGTCTGTGCTTTAGAGTAATGCCCTCTTTGCACCCTGGGTATGTCATTTGTTGCGTCCTAGTTTAATTCCAAGACCTAGTTCACAGAAAAGCAAATATATCTGGATGTGCGTTTTCACATTTGGAAAAGAGGGAGGAGGCACTCACACAGGAGCAGGAGCAGGAAACTGGTATCACTTTGGATGACCCACATTACACATCCCTGGAAGGAGGAGCGGAGAGCGGCCCTGGAGAAGGAACTGTCACGGCGGCTCCGAGCAGGCTCCTGCCTTCCACACACGCTCCCAGACTCAGACCTCAACGCCGGCTCCTCTTCTGAGTTGGAGGTGGGGGTGGGCCTTGGTGCTTCACCTCGATCACTTGATACTAGTTTATTCAGTAGCTGGAGCACTTTCCCTGAGCACAGGTGGGCAATGATCATGCTTTTCTACCAAGTTACTTCAGTCAATAAAGAACACATACAGAACATGCAGTCAGCAAAATGTGAATTGGTACCTTAGAAGTGAATGCACACAGTTGGTGGTGTGAGGCTGGCGTGTCGCCATCTTTAAAATGAGCTGCTCATCTGGCCACACAGAGAGAGAGAGAGAGAGAGAGAGAGAGAGAGAGAGAGATAGGAAGCCCCAAGGTCAACTGTCTCGTTATTGCTGAGGAGAAGCCAGTGGTATAGGCCTGCAGGCTGCCCTTACCACCCTTTTCTGTCCTCTGAGAAATAAAAACGTGTGGGAACAGGCATCTGCATCACTGGAGCCTTAGATAAGGCTAAACGCCGATTGCCAGGGGGCCCATTTTTTATCTACTGAAATGTCCCATTTTGATATACTGCATCCTGCCACGTGGCTTGAGGAAGAGTATAGACCTCCACCATGCAAGGGCTCAGGGTTCTAATATAGAACCCACAGCACCGTGCCTTGTGTGAGTGTAAATCAACTCTGCTTCTGTGCTTGGTCTCTGTGTTTGCGGTTTCTGTGCAACTTCGGTAGTGGTGGGCTCGTCACAGTGGAGTGCATCTAGGTCAGTCTCTGGGGAAGCGACAGGGAGATCTATCAAACACAAAACCAAACCAGGACTGAAACCGCCAGATGGCCCAGCAATAACAGTTTTGTCCTCTATCTCCCAAACACCAGAACATTCACTGGAAAGGATTCACGGGCACCTACGTTCCCAGTTGCACTCAGCACAATAGCCAAGACATGGAAACAGCCCCAATGCCCAGCTCCAGACTAGTGGATCAAGGATTCGTGGTATTTATACATGATAGAATACTATGCAGCTTGTTAACAAGATCGCTAGTTTGCAGCAACATGAAAAGAACAGGGGGCATTGTGCTGAGTCAGAAGGCAAGTGACAGACACAGAATGATTTCACTCACAGTGGGACCTACGCATGCCCAGCGAGGCTAGTGCTGGAAGTCGAGGCTGTCATGCTGAGTGGAGTCCATCAGCAGACAGGGACAGACTCTAGCGGGAGCAATACCGGGCCACAGGCAACAGAATGGGGGACTGATCCTGAGAACGGTGTGGGTGGAGGTTGAATGGGTGGGATTGGGGTCCTTGGGGATGGGAGAGGGTACTTGTGAGGGGTGCAGAGTCGGAATTTGGTGCCTGGGAAACCATCACTAACAGAGCTGCCAGCCATAGATTCTCATCAATAAAGACAAATGAAGCGAAGACTCTGTCTGGACAGCTGGCGCAGGTGCGGCTGGCCTGTCCCGTGAGGGCCACCAGCACATCCGAGCTCTCCCATCCTCATGGCTCCAGCAGGCGTGCCCACTTGGCTGGTGTCACTCTGCTGTCATCTTTCTTCTTGAAGACTCTGGTCTTTCCTCAGGCATTCGCTCACCCACCAGACAGGTATGTGTCACGGACAGAACTGTGGAGGACTCCACCATCTGTGTCTGGGCCATGTACCACAACAAATCACTCAATGGTCACAATCACCCACACGTCACCCACCAACTGGGCCCGTGAACACCCAGATCTCCAGAGATGCTCCTGCACCCAGAGGTGCTTGCATAAAGCAGAGCAGAGACTTAAGCAGCACTTACTGATAGGAGCAAAAGGAAAACAGTCAGGATGAGACTGAGGACACAGCCTTAGGGAAAGGGGGTAGTCGGCATGGATGTCATGACGTGATGTCGGATAACCTGGAGGACTAGGACCCCGAGCAGAGACTCAGCTCAGCATCTTCTCCCTGCCTAAGGGCCCACGCTCTTGAGCATAGTAAAGAAATGCCAGCAGTCTGCCCACCCACCTGCCCTCAAAGGGCGGAACCTCTCTCCCAAACCCTTCTATAGGGAACCCCCATAATCCTATAATGTGGGGGCTTCCCTTTCCCTTTCCTTCAATCAATTCTTCTGCATGTGGCCATTTCATCTCCTTGCTTTCAACGCTGATTCCGTGCGGACAAGAGCGTGAGTGCCTGTGCCTGCTAGAACATTCTCACCCACTCTCCGTCTTGCTCCCTTAATGCATAACTAGCACCGGACAGGTTGGCAGGCAGAGGTCATTCTGCTTCATGTCCCTCACTGGATTCTATAATAAACACGAAGCCTGAAACCAGTGGTGTGAGTCGGTGCACCAATGCCAGCTCCGCCCGACACACGGGTGACAGGTCTAGCCCAGCTGCGTCCCACACACGGGTGGCAGGTCTGGTCCAGCTCTGTCCACACACGGGTGACAGGTCTGGCCCAGCTCCGCCCAACACACAGGCAACAGGTCTGTCCCAGCTCCGCCCCACACGGGTGATAGGTCTAGCCCAGCTCCGTCCCACACATGGGTGACAGGTCTAGCCCAGCTCCGCCCGACACATAGGTGACAGGTCTAGCCCAGCTCCGCCCAACGACACATGGGTGACAGGTCTAGCTCAGCTGTGTGACAAACAGGTGACAGGTACAGCCCAGCTCTGCTCGACACATGGGGTGACAGGGCCAGCCCAGTTTTGCCCAACACATGGAGGGACAGGTGGCCATTTCATTTCCTTGCTCAAAAGTCCAGCTCTGCCCAACACACGGTGACAGGTACAACCCAGCTCTGCCCGATACACGGTGACAGGTACAGCCCAGGTCTGCCCGATATACTGTGATAGGTACAGCCCAGGTCTGCCCGATACACTGTAGGTACCGCTCGCCCAACACAGGTTACAGGTACAGCCCAGCTGCTCCTCTCCCAGCCTCCACTGTCTTATCTGTTCCAGGGCCGGGAAGTTTCTTGGCTGGGCTCTGAGGTGAAGTGCAGGATGGAAGCTCACCCGGGCACTGTGGCGCTAACTCCCAGATGCCATCTATGCTTTCAACTGCCTCTAATTATGAAGCCAGCTCCTGGGCAGGCAGCAGCATTATTTTACTCCAGTTTTGTGTTCGTTAAATGGCATGGGGAAGAAAACAAAGCTCCGGGAATCTCTAGGGATTGTAGTATTCACATTTACAAGACTCTTGGTGAAGCAGATGGTGAAAGAGGAAAGTTGTTCTCCTTCAAAACTGAACCGAATCCAATCCCGTCTGTATGTCATTTTCCGTAGCTCCAAATTAATTCCTTTCTCATTTGTCTCCCTGTGACTTACAACTCAGAATGTTTGAAGTGATTTATTTGATTCACTGAATAGATGCCTCTGATTTCTCTCTCCTCTTTCCTGCCACTGTGTGAGCAGCACAAAGCCCCCTCCCTGCCTGTCCTTGAGCCCCAACCCCAGACTCTGAGACTTGATGCCCGGCTCCACCCTCTGTGCCAACGTCCTCTGACCTCTAGCGGATCACGTGGACCATGGGCTGCCGAGGGGCACCACTTTCAACTTTAAACAAAGGTAAGATATGATGACCAAACTGATGTTGGTGAAGCCCAATGGAGAGCTTTAATTTTTACAGTTCATAGAATCCATCCTTCAAACCTTGGCCTTCATGTGGGACCCTGCATTAAAGGGAATGGATGTCATCTCCCCTGCAGCAGCTGGGACTGATCTTCCGCAAAGGTGCGCTTATGTGCAGAGGAAAAGTCCTCCACAGTAACTGAGCAATTACTGAGCAAGCAAGAAAACATATAAGCTTCCTGTTTGACGTTTTCAATGCACTTTGTTTGGGGACCACACCCAGCTGTGCTCAGGGCTTAGTCCCCCTATGGCCCTGGGGGCCCTAGGCAGTACCAAGACCAAAGCCAGGTCATACTGCTTGCAACATAAGAACCTTCCTAGCCATACTCTCTCCTCCCTGCTCCCGCCTTAAAGCCACCCTCCCACCCATCTCTCTGTCTTCTCTGATTTCTCCTTCTTCCTGCACCAGAGCACTCCGTGTGCTGATCCAAGCTGGGCTGGCCCAGCAAAGCTCTTCCAGCAGGAGCTGTGCTGTGTCGGACGGGGCATGCCACAGAGACCCACTCACTCCCTTGTCTGAGCACAGATGAGCCCTGCCTCCAGCCACTGCTCTGGCACCTTCCATCTCGCCACGGGCCCACCCAGATGTGGGTGGATCACAGAAGCCACTCAAGAGCACCCAGCCCCATGTGAGACTTGCAGGAACAGCCTAAGTCAACGGTTCTTGTGCTGGGGGGCAAAATTCTTACAAGGAAGAGTGGCAGGGAGCAGAGGGTGGGCAGGTCGGCGTGAGGGTGTCAGGACAGAGACAAGGTCCACTCTCAGAGCTGCTATGCGCCTCACACCCTCCCACCTAGCGGTCAGCCCCAGGGCAACCCTGTTCCTGAGTCCTCTCCGAGCCCACAGAGAGCTGCTGTCTGCACTCTTGCGAGACGGGAAGCAATGCTACATGACACTGTGACTGGCCAGGCCAAGAGAGGGAAGTCTGGGACTGCTCCGTGGGGCATGCGGTCCCCAGCTTCACTTCAGCCTCATTCTGCCCACCCAAAGTCCCGGTCCACCCTTCCTGCTTCAGCTAGCAATTGTGTTAATTACTCAATTCAGATCTTTCCGCTTCCTAGAGATGATTTCAGGCACTCCCCTGTAGAGCTCCCAAGTGTTCTGTGCTTCTGACCGGAGACCCGCGCCCACACAGCTTCAGCGTGCCAGCGGGCTACATCTACCTCACTCTAGATGACGGCACACAGCTCCTCAGGGCACAAGTCAACCAGGACTGTTCTTGGAGCCTCTGCTTCAGTGCCCACATTTTCACTTGTGTTAGACAGGGGAAGGCCATTGTGTTGGCCTGGTTTGGGTCTCTGATCTCAGAGCTGGAGGGGAGGAGACACAGGTTTCCCCGCAGCCCTGCAGGGATGCTGGCCAGCCTAAGGGGCCTCTATAGTGCCACCTCGTGTTCTAGTGGAGGATTACACTGACTTGGCTACTCAAAAGACTTCAAAAATCCTTCTCTGGCCCAGAAAACCCGCTTCTGTACTTTGCCCCTGTGGGGAACCCATATCCTCAGCGGCTTTTCTATATGGCTGGGCCAGGCAGGTACAGAGCAGGAGGCCAGGCAGGAGGCAGGATAGAGGAAAGACCTTTCAGGGACTCCCAAGATCCAGCTGAGCACAGTCCAGCCAGCAAGCACAAAGGACACCAATGAACATACTTAAACTCAGGAAAATGGATGAAGAGCCACTGCAGGAACCTGAAAACGAGTCATAAGACAAGATAAAACATTACAGGGCTGGGATGATAGTACAGTGGGGAGGACATCTGCCTTGCACATGGCCCACCCAGGTTCAATCCCCAGCATCTCACAGAGTCCCCCGAGAGTCCCCCGTGCACCACCAGGAGTAATTCCTGAATGCAGAGCTAAGAGGAACCCCTGAGCATTGCTGGGTGTGACCCAAAAAAGCCCCCGAAAAAAAAAACAGTTCACTGCATGTGGCTGGACCTGGAGGGTGTCGTGGCCATTAAGTAAGTCAGAGGAAAAGAACAAGCAGCCGAGGACCTCATTCATCTGCAGCCCACAGAGAGACAAAGCAAGGGAAGGGACAGTGTCAAACAGGGATGAGGCCAGCGCGGGGTTATGGAACTCAAAGTACTGAGGTACACGGGGAGGTGTGGGAAAGGGGAAATGAAGAAGGAGATGAGAGGTGAGAGAAGGCCAGAGGCGGGGCCTCGCATATTCTGGTGGTGGTGGAGGCCAGGACCTCAGCCAGACCATAAGTGTGAACACTAATATAACCATGTTGCCTAAACAATGGTTAAACATTAGTGATAAAAGAATAAATTAATATGCTGGTGGCCTGGGAGGGAGCTTAAGTGGCAGAGCACAGCACTCACACGTATGAGACTCTGAGCTCCATCCCCAGAACGACAGGCCACCACCTAGTGGCTGCCAAGCACTGCCCTGAAAATCAGTGGGAGTGGCAACCACTAAAACAAGATCCCCAAAGTATTTATTAATAAATATCTCTCTGCCTTCTCCATAATAGCAGGGGCCCAGCCACCCTTTTACAGCACAGTCATCGCAGAATAGCTTAGTGCAGAGAGAACGAGTGCTCCAAAGCAGCTCGAGGCTCAGGTCACCACACAGCATGTCAACACAGCAGCATCTCCTAGGACCGTCTGGGCAGCTGAACTCTACTCTTGATGGGGGCAGAACAGTTGCCCCCCCCCCAAATCATTCCCTTTGCTTCTACATATGGGACTTCAAGATTGCAATTCCCTGAGTACCACTACAAAGATTCTACCATAGGGCGACAGATGGGATGCCAATGTCCCAGAGGTGGACAGAGGCAGAGAGCCCCCAGACACTGAGAAGTGCAGGAGGGACCCGAATCACCCAGGAAAACATCACTACGCCCCAAGAGGTAGGAGGAGCAAGGCAATAGCAATACCTGAAGCTTTTCATTGCTGGGCTCCACATTCCTTCACACACTGGGGAGAATCCTGAGCTGGAGATGCTATCAGAATCCAAGAACCAAGACCCGGAAGCTCAGGGACTCAGGTGAGCACACCCGGCCAGGACTCCTGAGAAGAGAGGACTGAGTGGCCGCTTCTGCTCTGGCTCAGGTCAAGACCGCGCTGTGTGTGACTGACACACAGGGACGTGTCTCTCCTCATTTCAAAAAAAGTCTATAGGGATGGAACCTATTGAAAGTTGAGATAATTACACTTATTCCGGCCTGGAGAGAGCACAACACCTGGGCCTGGGTTGTGGGACGCTTTCAGATTTTCGGCCTTTCAGAACACAATCCCAAAGCACGCGCAACACTGGTTTCAGACGCCGCGATTCAGCACAAGGGCCGCGGGACACGCTCCAGAGGAAAGAGGCCACAGGACGGAGCCGGGTCATCTGAAAAAGTGATCCTTTTCCCTCAAATTTTCTATGGGCCAAAGCCCTACCCGCTGAGTTCAGAGTCACCGGAAACGCTCAAGTCTAAAGGATTGTGGGTCCTTTGGTTGCTCTCCCTATTTCTCTTTGTAAATCAGCTGGGGGAAGCCATCAAGATACAAAATGATTGACAAAGTTAAATAAAAAAACAGCTCTTTTAATAAGACCTGCTGGCATATAAAAATGGAGCATGAGGGTCTATGTGGAAGCTCCTTTGTGTAAGACAGAGCGGGCAGCACCATGGAAGGCTGAGTGCCCCGTGGACGATCAGACCAGCTCCAGGATGGAAGCTCCTCAAAGCCACGGAGACATGAAGGGGGAAAGGATTCTGCTGCTGGCCACGCACGGCTACATCTCAAAGTCTTCCTTTCTGAGTCAGGAATTTCAGGCCGACTTAGATGGTGTTGGAACACCCTTTTATCCTCCACAGTCCCGAGATGTTCTCTGGGCTATTCCTTCCCTTCAGCCGCTCTCTGGGGACCACGCAGTGGCCACTCTTGACTTTCAGAGACAGCTGTTTTGGTGCCGTGATTATCATGGCTCTCCGAGTCTGACATGGCTACCTCCTGCTGACCTGTGTGGCTCTGGGCCTCGCCCATCTCTGGCTTTGATTTGTTGGCTTCCTCCTGGAGTACCACCCTCCCAGGCATCTGTTCTGGCATTCTCCGCCCCAGAGCAGGAAGCCCAGCCAAAAGCACGGATGAGAGCACAGTACCCATTGTAGGACCATCCTAACAGGCACTGGGTGAGCTCACGATGGAAGAGTCTGTGGGTGGCCATGCGCCTCGCCAGCAGGTGTGTGCCAGATTCTGGGCTGGGCCCAGAGCCACAAAGCCCAGCTCACTCAGCTTGTGGTGGCCATGTCAGGCTCTTGGAGGGCTGTGTGGCTCCAAACTGGGTACGAAACCCAGCACTGAGATGGCTGTCTCTGAAAGTTAGTGACTGCTGGGCTGGCCCCAGAGATGGGGCTGGCTTTGTCTGGTTGAGTCATTCAATTTGTGAAGCTGGGTGGTGGGGTATGGGGAGGGGCTCCCCTAAGCAGAGGACACTGTGCCAATGGGTGGCCAGGTCATGGCAGAGAGAAACAGAAAGCAATCTCCAAAACACCCGAACGTGAAATCAAGTCAGCCGGAATCGGTGAAATCAGGTCTGCTGGAATTGCAAATGAGCTGAATTTCTTCAACGAACTTTCCTTTCCTGCTTGTACAGGCTGTGAAACATCACAGAAAGGCCCTCGTTTAATTCAGAGACCCCAGTAAAAGGTGAGGGAATGTGGGCACTGGTGAGAAAACCAGTAACCAGTGAACCAGCAGTCTAAGGAAGTCTTTGAGTTATTTGTCTTGTTTGGTTTGTCATAGAGGAAGAGTAGAAGAGCGACATACCCCACTGTCCTAAATGCATTCAGAGTCACAGGAATATAGATTTGAGTCATCACTTTCCCATTCCAGCACCAACGATCAGGAATCATATTGAAACGTTATCCTCACTGGCTGGGAGCCTGTTGAACCTGCATTTTCATTGGTTAAAAGCAGGCACACGTGGGCAATTCATAGATGTCAAGTTGATAAATATCAGATATGGCAAATGGATACTTGGAAAGTGGGACAGGGAACAACGGCCCGGGAGAACCAGCAACCCCAGTCCATAAAAGGGAGTCAAGAAAGGCTGTTTAACCAGTGGCTCAGACTGGGGAAAGGCCAAGTGAAGGGAGGGCTGGGCAGAAGAGGCAAAGGGTTGCCCTGAAACTGAGACTCACACACACGTTGGCATGGATACTAAAACCTCTGATCTATATAGTATCACTTGCAGCACTTGTCTTCCTGTTGTTCATCGATGTGCTCAAGTGGGCACCAGATAACATCTCCATATGTCCTGTCACATGCTAGTGTAGCCCAAGGGCATCTGCTTGCTCCAGGAGATTATAAGGAGAATGTCTGCTTTCAGCAGAGTTTATCTCTAAGTAGCATAAAGCTTTCTCTCTCTCTCTCTCTCTCTCTCTCTATCTATCTATCTATCTATCTATCTATCTATATATATATATATATATATATATATATATATATATAAAGACCAAGTGAAAGAGTGGAGCATGCAACGTGCAAGTCCTCCAGTGGACGGGGCTAGAACTCAGGGAATGCGGGTTAACTGGGCTGGGGTTTCCTCTCCTGAGAGCAGGGAGAAGTGACCCACTTAGCATAGTGTGTGTGTGTGTGTGTGTGTGTGCGTGGCGTGTGTGTATGGTGTGTGCACACACTCTGGGTGGTGGGCCCCAAACTGGCAGGAAAAGAATCCTTCAGAAATTTGGAATCTCCCAGAGCTAACTCCGCCTCCGCACACAGAGGCTTCACAGTCTAGTGGGGGACACAGCACCCCACTTCCTCCCTCCAGGCAGTGAGTGGACTCAATTATTTTAAATCAAAGCCTGACATTAAAAAAATTCTCCTAGTAAGCCAAACTGCTTGGTTGACCTCCAAGCTGCCCAAAGACATTCTGGGCAACTGGCCACTGGGCAGCCCCTGGATGAACACAAAGGGAAACGCAAAGCCAGTTCCAGGTGGATGCAAAGCGGGGCAGAGCCGTGGGTGGGCAGGGCTGGGATCTAGCACCACTGGAGACTCTGGTGGGATGGACATCAAAGCCTTGCGAGGACCAGTGTCAGGGTTGACCGGGAAGCACTGCGGGGTGTCAGCCGGGGAGGCAGTGACAACCCGTGGCTTTATTTACTGGAGACACAGGAGCCCGGCTGCTGGGCCAAGTCCCTGTTCTGTGTCCAAACACACTCAGCAGGGGCCCGGTGGAAGAGGCTTTCTCAGCATTAAGATTCTGTGGGGTGGAGGGCTGGGGGCTGTGAGCGCCCATCAGCCCAGCGCCAGGCTCCACCGTGGCTCTTTGGGTTCTGCTCTGCCTTTCCTTGAGGTCATGTTGGCTTAGGAGATCCTGTGTGCTCCGTGTGCTTATCTTTTTCATGCCCACCATTGCATGGTATTGTTTTATAAATGCTCACCCGACCCACACCGTGGTGCCAGGATCCGCCACCATTATTCTAGGCTCTCCCCCACATCTCTGGCCTTGTCTCGGGCTTGTTTTCATGAATGCTTCCAGTGCAGCAATCCTCAGCCTTTTCCCCACCATGCTCTGTCCTCCCTGTGGCTCTTCTCTCCTTCCCACCAGCTCCCGAGTCTTGTCCACCCCCCCCGCCCCATTTTACGCAGCTTCCCCTTGGGCCCCCTTGGAATAACCTGGGGGCCAGCAGAGGCGAGTGGACTCCAGGTGAGATATACTCCTTGAATCCCTGCTTTGTTGCATTAGACTCTGCAAATGAACACAACCATCTGGTGCTGGCCTATTTTTCTTATTCCACTCAGGATTACTCCCTCAATTCCAAGTTTGCAGCAAATTGCCAGTAGTTATTCTTTTTCCTGGCTGCATGATATTCCACAGTACATCTAGACAACTTTCTCCAGTCATCTGTTGCTGAGAGCTTTGGCTGTTGCCAGATTTTGGCTACTATCAACAGCAATGAACATCTGTGCACATATGTTCCTTCAGGATTATTTTTGTGTTCTGGGGGTAGGTCGCAGGACTGGAGCTGCAGGACCACACATAAGTTCTCTTCTTGTTCAGGAGGAAAATTCCACTATTCTGCTTGCCTGCTCCCAACCACGGCCACCACCATATGGCCACTCACCTCCAGCCCTTCCACTGGCTGCTGATCTCAATCACTTGATAAAGAAACTTTGTTACTGGGGAAACTTACAAATGATCAAGTACAAAGCCTGAGTGTGGCAGTGAGGACCGGGCCTGCGATGGTGAGGGTGCAGGTGCCCAATTCATTCCCACTGTTCCATTCATTCTGCAGAATTGATGCCACACACCCAACACTCCAGGAGAAGCAGGAGGAAATGAAGGGAGGCAAGATAAGCTGAGTCCCTGTAACAGGGAGCAGTCACTAGAAAGAGGAAATATCTCAGGCCGGGGAAGACGGAGAGGACCAGAGCACATGGCATGACGTGAGGCCCCCAGGGCGGTCACAGTACCACGGGCCTGCACAGCCCCGGTAGCCCCCAGCGCTGAAGTGCCTGTCCACACACCGCTGGGAGAGGCTTCTGGGTGTCTGGTTACTACTGAAAAAGAAAAATGAGGGGGCCGGAGCGATGGTCCAGCAGGTAGGGCATCTGCCTTGCACACGGCGGCCTGTGCCAGCCAAGGTTCGATCCTGGCATCCCATATGGTCCCCGAGCATCGCCAGGAGTAATTCCTGAGTGAAGAGCCAGGAGCAACCCCTGAGCATTGTCGGGTGTGACCCAAAAAAGCAAAAAAAAAAAAAAAGCAAAAAAAAAAAAAGAAAAAAGAAAAATGAAACATTTACTCACAGGAAAGCAATGAGAACAAAATTAAAGCAATGAAATGCACAGGAGTTGCAAACCCTCAGGACAAGCCCTGAGCTTGACATGTGTCCTCAGGGTTATCCAGGCCATAAAGTACTCCAGAAATCCAGTGACCCCAGTAGGCGGCTGTATTAGAGGACTAAATTACTGTTGGCTACATGCAATCTAGAAGGCGCTGTGCTGTGCCTGACATTAAGGCTGAACTAAGCCAAATTCACCATCAAGAAATAGAAAGCAAGAGTGAACGTCTTGCTGTTGTCTCTGAGAAGAGACACTCTGGAATGGACTCCCGGGGCTACCAAGATGGGATTTTGGGGAGCTCATGAACCCGGGATGGGTGGCCAGCACCACGGACCTCTCAGCACCACCGTCCTCAGCTGCCACTGTCCACTCAGCAGCCACCACCATCTCAGCGGCCACCGTCCTCTCAGTGGCCACTGTCTTCTCAGTGCCATCATCCTTTCAGCACCACGGTCCTCTCAGTGTCCACCATCTACTCAGTGCCACTGTTCTCTCAGCAGCCACTGTCCTCTCTCAGTGACCACCGCCCTCTCAGAGCCACCATCCTTTCAGTGCCACTATCCTCTCAGCGCCTCTCAATGGCCAACATCCACTCAGTGCCACTGTCCTCTCAGTGGCCAACATCCTCTCAGTACCACGGTCCTCTCAGTGGTCACCATCCTCTCAGTACCACCATCCTCTCAGTGACCACCGTCCTCTCAGCATCACTGTCCTCGCAGTGGCCCACAGCTCCAGGGAAGGAGAGGCTAATAATGGTGAACCCAGAAGTAGCCTCCTACGAAGATGCCTCCAGGTGTCCAGCACTGGCCAGCTGATAATCTCTCTACCTGCTGCCCACTTAAGGGAGAGGTCTTGAATGGAAGGCAACCATCTAGCATGTGGATCCCAAATAATTTGATCACAGAGGACAGGGCTCTGACCACGAGGAACTGGCCACATGGCCTTAGACAGCAGCTGGCAAGGGGTCAGGAGTGGCAGTCCTGGAGGAAGGGGGTCCGCACACCCTTGGGTCCCATGTCTCGGGCTCTTGGGGAACCAGCTGGTTCTAGGACTGGGCCTTCCCCACATGAGGGGTTGGGGGCTCACTCATTGGGCTCTGGGAACCCCGTCAATCCTCTCTCCTCTTGGGCAGGGGCCTGTGATTGGGCAGCCTGACAAAGTGTCCAGCCTCGGGGTTCCTGCAAGCCAGTGAAGGGTGTGTCCTTCTCCTGGGTGGAGACCATGCGTGGGCATTGGTGATTTTGTCCCCCTGCCAAATTCACATGTGAGTCTGTCCCCCAAAACACACCTTAAGCCCTGGGTTGCAGCTATCAGCTTCCTCCCTGTCTATACTCAGGCTGGATTAGGATTCTAGGGAACAACTTCCCTAGGTCATAGGTCAAAGTTCTCCTTCAAGTAAAGGTTGCTTGGAACCTTTATTTCTCACTGCTCAGTGGAAAGGATTCACCTCAAGGCCTCTAAGGGGGATCAGCTGACTCCTGTCAGACCTGCTCTGAGTCTCCAATCTGTCCCACATAAACTATGCTCCAATCCTTTCCGTGTTTCTCAAAGTAGAACATTCCTGTGTGATCTGACCACGCAGTTATGTGTGGGGGTGGCGCTACTTTCTCTCCACATCCACCAGTGTTGTCCTGATCACTTCCGGACAAACAGACGGACAGACACACACATACACACACACATGCCCAAGGTCCCCAGACAGGAATCCTCAGCCCTGACTGGACCCTCTACTCTGGGGCGAAGCCACCCCAGGGTCTGTGGCCCCTCACGGCTGCTGTGCTCACAGCCCCTGTGTCAGCCTCAATTCTCCTTGACAGCACCTCAAGACTCCAGCTTGTGTCACTCCCCGAGTGTCTACTGAGACTGTACAGTGAGTACATCACACACAGCACACCCACGAACATCATATACACACCACACGCACACACCCACAAACACCACATACACACCACACACAGCACACACACAAACATTGTAAGCACACCACACCTCACACATGAACATCGTTATACACACCACACCACACTCACACACTACATCCACGAACACTGTATATATACCACACACATCACACATACGAACATCATATACACACCACACCACACTCCCACACCACACCACAGACACCATACCATAAGATAACACTGTAGATACATCATACCAGTCACATACCACACACACCATACTACACACCTCAAAATATACATACTATGCTACACAGATATCACCCCATGCACATATAACATACCACATGCATGCCACACCATACAAATATACCTCATACCATACTAGACATGTATCATACCACATATACCACACATACCACACAGTACAATGCCACACCATACCACATCAGACACATTATGTCACATACATACTATACTATACATACCACACCACACAGTACCACACCAGTTACATCACATAATGCCTACATCAATAAGCCACATACATCACATACATGCCACGTATACATACCACACAGCACACAGACCACCTAAGGCATATATGCTATACCACACACATGCCGAACCATACACATATGATACCACATACATAATACACACATACACCACACCACATGGTACCACGCTGTTGCAGGACTCCTAAGGGCCACTGCATCTGCTCTGAATTGCCGCCTGCAAATCACTTCGTAGATAAGGGGGTAGTCTAAATGTGGCAGTTTATCTGACCATGTATGCTGTACTAGCTTGGTATAAATATTCTTCCATGCTACCACAATCATCGTGGGACTAGCTAGATCTTACCAGCATATTAGCCTGGCCACGTAGGACCCCTAAGTAATTAGACCAGAGAGAAATGCTATTTGCTTCCAAGCAAACAAGCATGGCTCCCTGATATACTCAAAGGCAACTAAAATATAAAACTACAATGAAGTAGAAGAGACTTGTGAAGGCTTGGAGAAATATTTAACTGGCATTAGTATTAGTCTTTGGTACAGAGACATGCCATCTCAGAAACCCCCTTCTCTACCCTATAAAGGCATTTCCAGGCAGATCTTGGCTCAAAACATTAGCATAAAAAGGGCCTAGATGAGGTGCAGGGAGGGGTTACCTAAGGGCATTTGACCCTCCCTGCTTTCCATAACAGTGGGAGGAAGGTCTGAGTTGCAGGGGTATAAATTAGCCTGTTTCCTCTCTCACAGGCTTCTTTTTGGGCTCTCTCTTTGTGAGCGCTCACCCTTTTTGGGAGTCTTATCTTCTTCTCCTTTTACAGGGCCTTTACACGTGGTGGCCGCCATCTTGGCCTACACATGGCTGGGGGTTCTAGCCGGGAATCCTAAGCACTGGGCTTTTCCTTTTGCTGATTTGTATGCCTGAACCTGTGATAAGTAAAGCCTTTTAAAACTGCATCAGATTCCTGAGTTTTCATCCATTCCTTGCCGGCTTCGGAGGTAGAAGGGAACTTGCTTCCCGGCACTGTCGGGGACCCCGGTGGCGTGCCCCAACACCACGCCATATACAACAATCCCCACACATACATTTTCTTAAAGCTTCATTCACTTCCTTAAAGGCTCATTATCTGGGAATAAACAACCTTTCCTTGCATCCTGCCCCCAAGCGCTCTTCCCAGAGTGTAGACCCTGTGAGGAGCCTTGCTCTCCCCTGAGCTGGCAGAGTTCTGGTGAGTACAGTGAGGGAGCAGGGAGAAGCCAGGAGAAATGTTTCTCTTAGCTCTCAGCCATGTTCTCCAAAAAATTCAGGACCATTTCCAACTTTGCTAGAAAAGACTGAATCAGGAGCCAAAGAAAAGCCTATTTAACTTCTATTTGAAATTTCAAAGTAGGTCATTTACACTATGAAAAGGACAAAGAGGAAGATGAGAAAATGGTCAACATAAAGACAAAGCCCCCACAACAGTCAACCCTGAATCCAAAAACAAAGACTCTTCTAAAACCCATTTTGCAGTCTTGTCAGGAAAAATATCATGAAGCTGGCTCCTGTTGCCAAGCTTCCTCCCAGCCACTATGGAAAGCCACTGACTGTCCGGGCCCCCTGATGAAAGCAATGAGGCATTAACCACTTAGGAACCTGAGCACCACATTGGAGCCAGAGGAATAGGATGGCACATACAGCGCCTGCCGTGCACTGACCTGGGTTTGGTCTCTGGCATCCAGTATGGTTCCCTAGGCACTAGCAGGAGTGATCCCTAAGCTCAGAGTCAGGAGTAATCCCTGAATACTGCTGGGTGAGATGCCAAAAAACAAACTAAATATTTTTTCTTCTAAGTGGGCGAATATTTTATTTGGAAACCTATTTCCAACTAAGTTTTCAAATACCAGAAACTTCATCTGTGCTCAGTGTTGGGACTCATTGGCCCCTCAACAGATACTGGGGTTTAGCGGGGTCCCTGGCTGCATTCAGGGCAAATGACCATTAGCTCGACCAATGTACAAAGGCACAAGACCATCGGCTCTTGAAAGTGTGAAGCTCTTTAACCTCGCTCCAGTCAATCCTTACTCCACCTAACTCCACACACACTACACACCAAATCAAGCCCAGTCTGCTAGAGATAAATAGTTTACAAGAGGTTGGGGGGAAGGGAAAATGAGGTAAAAAAGTCTTCACCAGGGCAAACTACTAGGGGACAGAAAACAGGTGCCCCCAACACGGCTCTTGTCCTGGGCTCAGGAAAAAAGTGCTCTTGACAAGTAAGTGAAGCTGGAAGACAGAAAGAGCTGCTCGGTCCTCTTCTAAGCCATCTCCGTGGGGACTGGAACAGGCTCGCTGTGGGCTCCCCCTCCTGTGCCAGCACTTTGGGGGTGGTGCCAAGCCTCTGCCTTTCTCCCAGTCTCACACATCTGGGCTGAGACCTTGGAGGGGCATAGCCCACCAGATGTATGTGAGCACCAGATTCAAGCTTTGCTGAGACTGTTTCTCAGTGTCAAGTACTGGGACCCTCCAGACTCTGCCAGGTCCAGCACCGGCCAGCTCTGCCCTCAAGCGCGGGCACTCAAGGCTCCTCAGGGCTCTGACACAAAGCAGGGGCGAAGAAACACTGCATGAGGCTTCAGTTTTCCTGCAATTTGTGTGTAGCACAATATTTACATTATTTCTTAGCAAGCATTGGAAGAAAATAAGCAATTTAGAATCACTGAATCACTTCACTTGAATCCCGTATTCATCGATTTGCTCGGCGGGCGCCAGTAACATTTCCATTGGACCTATCACGTGCCAATGTAGCCCAATGGCATCTGTTTGATTTAGGAATATGAAGAGCCTCAAACCGTTCCTTCAGGGTCTTAACAAGGAAGTCTGACCATCTTGTAGGTGGGCGGCCACGTGATCTTTTGACATCCCGTGGGATCCAGTCAGTGCGGCTCTAGTCCAGCGGTTGTCTCCAAATCGCATTAATGTCCAGCCCATCTGATTTTCGATGTCTTGCAACGAGACAGCGTCCCTGATTCTGGAATAGCGACGGAGGTCAGAACTCCGATTCCTTCTCTCACTTGAGTGGACGTGATATTCCAAGCATAGCTCTTTCGATGCCTCTCTGGGAGACCGAATAGCATTCTCATCCTGCTTTCGTAGGGCCCAGGTCTCTGAGGCGTATGTTAATGCAGGAGAACGGTGGAGTCGAAGAGATGTGCCCGGGCCGGAGGTTCTTTGTCCTTTTAGCTATTTTCGATGCCTTTGAAGGCATTCCATGCCGCTCCTCCTCCTGAGCTCAGGTTTTAGGTCGTTCATCATGTTGACTTCTCGACCTAGGTACACATAACTGCATTAGAGATGTTTGTTCAGAGACTCTGAACAAACATCTCTGAAGCAATTGCATCTCTGAAGCAATTTAGAATATGGTGAGAATTTTAAGAATGGTCTCCAAGAACCCAAAAAGATTTTTATCTACATGACTGAAACTATTTGATCATTTTAAAGTGTATGAATACACTTATAAAACAATTCATATATATGTATGTGTATATATACATATATGTATATATACATACATGTGTACATATACATGTTGCATATACATACATACGCAAACACACACATATACATATATATTGCTTTTCGGGGTCATACCTGGCAATGCTCAGGGATTACTCCTGGCTCTGCAATCAGGAATTACTACTGGTGGTGCTCAGGGGACCATATGGGATGTCGGGGATTGAACCTGGGCCAGCCGCTTGCAAAGCAAACACCCTACCCACTGTACTATCACTCCAGCTCTCACAATTCATATTGTATAGAGATAGTACAGACACATAGAGACAAAGGTAAAAGGCAGAAGAAGAGTGTGGATCACTAGGAAACCTACGCCTGGGGAGCTCATCTGAGTTTGGGGAGTTAATCTGCGTATGTTAATATCATCTTCAAGACTCTAATAAAGGAGACATACTATCTGGAATGTTTTCAAATTGACACCAATTTTTCCAGCATGATTCCAGAAAAAAAAATTGGCAATGAGTTCTTTTTTAGAAAAAAAAAGAAGATAGATAAAGATAGATACCATTTATGAGTAGTTAAATGTTTAAGAAAAAAAAGAAAAGGGCCAGGGATATATCTCAGGGATAGAACATATCTCACATATATAAGGCCTAGGGTGATCCCTGATACAGAAAAGAGGAAGGAAGGAAGAAATGGAAGAAATGGAGGATGGAGGGAGTGGAAGGAGGGAGGAAAGTGGAAGGAAGGAAGGAAGGAAGGAAGGAAGGAAGGAATAAAGGAAGGAAGGAAGGGAGGGAGGGAGGGAGGGAGGGAGGAGAGGGAGGGAGGAAGGAAGGAAGGAAGGAAGGGAGGGAGGGAGGAAGGAAGGAGAGGAGAGGGAGGGAGGGAGGAAGGAAGGAAGGGAGGGAGGAGGGAGGAGGAAGGAAGGAAGGGAAGGGAGGGAGGAAGGAAGGAGGAGGCGAGAGGGAGGGAGGGAGGGAGGAAGGAAGGGAGGGAAGGAAGGAAGGAAGGATGTTTCCACATATAATCAAACATGGTAATTTGGAGAGTGGCATGGAATGCCTTCAAAGGCATCGAAGAAATAGCTAAAAAGGACAAAGAACCTCCGGCTCGGGCACATCTCTTAGACCCCACCGTTCTCCCTGCATTAACATACACCTCAGATACCTGGGCCCTACGAAAGCAGGATGAGAATGCTATTCGGGTCTCCCAGAGAGGCATCGAAAAGAGCTATGCTTGGAATATCACGCCTCACTCAAGTGAGTGAAGGGAATCCGGAGTTCTGACCTCCGTCGCTATTCCAGAATCAGGGACGCTCTCTCGTTTGCCAAGGCATCGAAAATCAGATGGGCTGGACATGTAATGCGATTTGGAGACAACCGCTGGACTAGGAGCCGTTACGGACTGGATCCCATGGGATGTCAAAAGATCACGTGGCCGCCCACCTACAAGATGGTCAGACTTCCTTGTTAAGACCCTGAAGGAACAGTTTGAGGCTCACATATTCCTGAATCAACCAGATGCCATTGGGCTACATTGGCACGTGATAGGGTCCAATGGAAATGTTACTGGCGCCCGCCGAGCAAATCGATGAATAACGGGATTCAAGTGATCAAGTGATCAAGTGATCAAGTGAATCAAACATGGAAAACACTTTGAAGAAACAACATGAATAATATTAGTTGTTGCATTCTCTGGAAGGTCAAATACAATTCTATATTAACATTTGCTTTTGCTGTTGCAGTGACTGCTGACTAGATTTTAGCAACAAATAAACATCTCACTGCGTATACTGCCAGCTGGCAGAGTAAGCACCGAGAGAAATGCAGGTATGTTATAATCCAAGGGGAAATAAATACCACAGCAATGAAGGTTCCATGAGCAAGTGAATTCACAAATACATCCTGATAAGAGTATGTGAAGAAAAACTACCCGGGAATCTACCAGCCTAGTAATCAGGCTGATGAGATCAATCACTCGAGCTACTCAATAATAAAGAAGTTGGCATGTGGTTTTATGGAACCACAAAGGACTGGCCATCCCAATCAGGATGCTTGGGAGGGAAAGGATTGTTCGGGAACTTTGTGAGAAGGGCGACCCATGGTTAGCAGCCTGCTCTGGTATGAGGGTGCCTACACTTTTACTCACATGGCCCTCCCCAGTGTCCATTCCACAACCCAATCTGGGATGTAGGCAATACCTATTTGACATTATTCACAAAAACGCAGCAGTCAATGGGGGGGGGGGGGCAAAGGCCACGTGGCACTGTGGACCTGAAGACACCTGAAGTCCACTGGTCTCTCCTGCCTCTGCCCATCTTACATAGACCATCACCAGTCACCACCCGTAAGGACAGAAAGAGTGCCCTGGCCTCGCTCCACCAAACAAGTGCTAATTCAGGAATAGAAACACTTTCTCCCTCACCTCGCTTGCTTGGATCCATCAGGGGTCAGCAAAGTCCCCATGGTCTGGGAAAGTGTCAGCCTGCCCACCCAGTGAGCAGAAGATGGACCCTGGAACTCTGCGGGATAAATCAGGGCTTCAGTCAAGACACCAGCCCCCATGGCCCAGCTCTTCCCATCACAGCCCTGTTGTGATGACCTTTGCCTTGTGAGGTGTCCTGCTGGACAGAAGCTAGTCCACTCTTTCTCACCTTGGCACGCTTCCCATCTTGGCTCTCTTTATACCGTCTTTGAACTTTCTAGAAAAAGGAATCTATGTCTGTGCTCGCTGCGGACAGAGCAAGTCTACTGCGAAGAAGCACCATTTCCCTGGGAGTAGCCAAGTCCCCTGCTACCCTATCAGGCCGTGATAAATGCCTGCTCGGCCCCTGGCGCAGCCTGGGAAATAGGCACATTTGTCAAAGTGCACATTAGGGAGACTTCTGTCTCCAAACAGGCGCTGCGGGCCAATACTCACAGCCCTTGCGGGACCAGGATTCTCCGCCTCTGAGGACCTTCTGTGAAGCCCAGCAGATAGATACAGACCCATTCAGAACCACCCCTCCTTGCTCCCCGGCATGGGGAGCTGCCTACTGAGAACAACCACCAGACTCTGGAGAGGGTGCTAGGGGTGATCCGACAGGCCACTAACAGACATTTACTGCTTTGCGCAAGAGAGACAGTATAGAGGGAAGGCACTTGCCTTGCAAGCAACAGACCTGGGTTTGATCCCCAGCACCACATATGGTCCCCTGAGCACCAACAGTGATCTCTTAGCACCAGCAAGGGGCTTACTCCGAGCTAAGAGTAAGTCCAGAGCGTTGCTGGGTGTGGTCCCAAAACCTATATAAATACACATTTTAAATAGACAGACTATAGACAGGTAGACAGACAGACAAAGATACAGACAGACAGATATACAGGCTGACAGACAGATCCTACACTCTAGATAGTTTCTGTTTTCCACTCTCCTACTTTGCATATTTATTTAATTTTGTAGAAATGGTACAAATATCAACTGCCAATCTTGTTTTCAGAAACATCTGTCTCCTTTGAGAAGCTGGATTGAGAGTCCAGCGATTAGTTTCTGCTCCCAGGTGGTCGAGGTTATTATCACCACTGAGGTGTTGTGCGCAAAGTGGGTGCCATGGGAGCGTGCACACAGCCAAGCAGAATGGTAACAAGTGTTGTCTACACAGGAAGGAGTGGCCTAGGGGCAGAGTCACTGGCGCCTGCACCTCAGAGGCCCCCAAACCAGCACTTACTGCAGCATCTTTCAAGTCTCAACACTGTCAAGCTGATGGATGAGCCCTTTCCCGAGCCAGGATGATTTACAGACGTGCCCCAAATGGCAGCTCTTACAGCCCATCCCCAGGTACTTTTGTGGATCAAAAGTAAGGAGACAATAGATGCCTCCAAAGGAAAGATCCGCCATCTGCTACGTTACTAGGAGAGCAGTGGAAGCAAAGACGCCATCACTGCTCCTCCAGACCAGTCTCAGTGTAGGCAGAACATGTACAAATCTCCTGGAATGTTTGTTCTCACATTCCAGAAACCTAAAATCACTTGACATCCCGTTATTCGTTGATTTGCTCGAGCGGGTGCCAGTAACGTTTCCATTTAACCCTATCATGTGCCAGTATAAAAAGCTAAAATATCAAATTCTAAATTCAATATTAAAATAATACTGCAACTCAGTATTTTTAAAGTTTTCCCACACTGGCTCCCATTGGACCACACAATCCAGGAAGATGGGCCAGGAACAGGTTATCCCACAAAGTCAGCAGGAAGTTCTGAGCCTGATGTGAAGTACTGAGGCGCTGGCTGCTACCTGATCTTCCCGTGAACCTCCTTCCTCTCCAGCCTGACACCCCTGGCCCCGCCCTGTCACATGTCTCCTTCTCTGGCCAACCTTGCTCGTTCCTTAGCCCTTCCTCTTGGGACGTGGAGCCTTCTCCTGAAACGGGCCACTTCCCACACCACGGCTGCCTGTCATCCCAGTCATAGGACTACCTAAATATTATTTGCATCATTCCCGCTGGTCTTGGCTTTGGGGTGTGTGTGTGTGTGTGTGTGTGTGTGTGAGAGAGAGAGAGAGAGAGAGAGAGAGAGAGAGAGAGAGAGCCTCCTCGCTGTAACAGCCTCCCATCCTGCTGTGTCCCAACAGCCGCACACCCAAGTTCAAGAAGTGCACGCAGTGCACATATATGAGCGGATCTGACAGTGGCACGAGTGGGGGGGTCTCTTTCCTGCCAAAGTGGAAGGGAGACAACAGACAGGACAGCAAGGAGCAGCAGCAGGAGAGCAGGAGTGAGGGTGGGACACAGTGACCGGTCCCCACAGAGTCGGAAACCATTCCACTAAGATTCATCACTCCTGAGACTCTGCGATCACCAGGAGCCATCAAGAGAGTTCCTGAAGACCAGGTGACCCCTAGGACAAGGATGGAGACGTCTGTTAATTTATGTCCTTATTTTTCAAACTGGGAATACAATGACAGGATTTTACCTTACCCCCACTGGCCCAGAAGGGAAGACAGGAAACACATTATTGGATCCATCTAAATAATCTACAGTCTTTCAAGGAGAAACAAAGGATATGCAAGAACCCGACAAACCACTGGAGATGGATGAATTTAAAGAACCTCACCTACTTTATCTGTACTGAAAAACTTCCCTACATAACAGCGTTGCCTGGAGCTGCCTGTGGGAAACCTGCCTGGGATCACGAGAACTAGAGACAAAAGCAAAGCAGAAAGAAGCAAGAAGTACATGGAGCAATGGCACAGTAGGTGGATGTTTGCCTTGCACATGGCTGTTTCAGCTTCGATGGCCAACATCCCATATGGTCTCCCAAGCACTGCCAGGAGTGATCCCTAAGCACAGAGCCAGGAGTAAGCTCTGAGCATCACGGGTGGGGAACAATTTTTTTTTCTTTTTGGGTCATATCCAGTGGTGCTCAGAGATCACTCCTGGCTCTGCACTCAGGATTACTCCTGGTAGGGCAGTGCTCAAGGGACCATATGGGATGTCGGAACTAAACTCGGGTCGGCTATGTGCAAGGCAAATGCCCTCCCTGCTGTATTATTGCTCTGGCCCCTGGCACAAACAATTTGAAAATCTGTATCTGTGGGTGATTTACAATTGTGTCAGTCCAAAAAAAGTTCAAAAAAATCTCTAATGATGTACATGGGATGTGATTCCAAATTTAGACCATGTGCAAGATAACACACATACTTCATCCTTTTGCCATATGATTTCTTTGAATCATAAATAGCCTCAAGAAGTTTCTTCACCTCCGTTTACTCATCTAAAGTAGGTTCCCAAGTGATGCTCAGAAGTGACTGCATTCATTGTATTAATCATGTGCACCCACATGGCATTCCATACTCATCCAATATAAACTTCCTTTAATTAAAATACCACGCACATCTGCCATGCAGAAAAAATATGACCTTTGCATTTTTTAAAAAAAGAAATGTAGGTTAAACACAGACAATTCTTACACGTTATTTTCCATAATATTCTTAACCATCCAATTTAAATGTTCAATCCATACACCACTGTCTGGGTGGCTAAGTGTGGGGAAATGGTTTCTCTTCTCGGGCATCACCCGTGTCCTCGGTACACACGGGTGACAGCGGTGTGCTGTGACAGCTCCATTCCCACCACAGGGAGCCCAGCCTGCACTCCTAGTCCAAGAGGGCGAGGCCAATTGTAACTCTGAAGATTCCAGAGTTAGCCTCAACAAACACGTAGAGTATCAAAGACAAAATCATGAAAAGTAAAACCTGGGAAAAGCAAACTGACTTTAAAACTTCTGCCCAAATAGAGGAAAAATAGGGTTAAATTGATCTTTTTTCCCTTGTAAAGTTCTACCACTGACTTACAGATCTTGGATATTAACCCCTTAACAGATGAGTGTTGAGTAAATAATTTCTCCCATTCTGTGGGTTGTCTTTGTATCCGAGTTAATGTTTTCTTTAAGATATTAAAGCTTCTTAGTTTCATGTAGTCCTATGTGTTTATCTTTGCTTCCACTTGCTTGGTCAGCTCTTTGAAGATGCCTTTAGCTTCAATGTCATGAAGAGTTCTGCCTACATTTTCCTCTATGTATCTTATAGAATCAGGCCTGATATCAAGATCTTTAACTCATTTTGACTAACTTTGTTACATGGCATCTAACTCTACTTTAAATTGATTATGATACAAAGCATGGCAGAGCCTGGCAAGCTACTCATGTTGTATTTGATATGCCAAATACCAGTAACAATTATAGACCTCATTTCTGAATGGATTGAGGCTCTTTATGTTCCTGGAGCAAGCAGATGCCCTTGGGCTCTACTAGCATGAGACAGGACATATGAAGATGTTACTGGGGCCCGCTCGAGCAAATCGATGATGAACTGGAAGACAGTGATACAGTGACAGTGATGATACAAAGCTTGTGTATAACAAACTGGAGAGGAAAACCTTGATAGAAAAATAATCACACACAAACAACTGACCTTGTTGTCAAGCACTGACAGGAGAAAACCTCGGAAGCCTGGAGCACACCCCACGTGGCCCAAACGCCGCCTCCAAGGAAAGGGAAAGGGAAGGACAGGGGGGACGAGAAGAGCAGCATGTCCAGCCAGCCCTAGTCTGTTTGTGTGTGTCCACCCAACCTACCCTCTGCTGGGATGCAGAAGCTCTGAGCATTTTGCCCGTTGATTTGTAGTTCGCACCATGAGTAACACCTCATGTAGGCTCCCTTTATATTCGTCTGGCTCATAGCCATGTCAGCAATGGCGCATCGGCCCAGTGTTTCTAAGTTCATTCCATTGATTCCGTTACTTCTAACAATCCCACGGCCTGGATCACCTGCTCCATCGAAGTGTTCCAAAATTTCTTATAATATCGCCTTTAGCAGTTTATGCCTTGTTCTTCATAGAAATGCAGCTCATCTCTTAAAAGCTGGGACTATTTTTTGCTTTTTCAGGTCACGCCCAGCAATGCTCAGGGGTTCCTCCTGGCTCTGCCCTCAGGAATTACTCCTGTTAGTGCTCGGGGGACCCTATGGGATGCCGGGGATCATCTCTGAGTCAGCCACGTGCAAGGCAAACGCCCTCCCCACTGGACTATGTCACCCGCTCTGGCCCCAGCTGTGACATCTTTGATCTGCACCCAATGACTGCCCCCATGTAGCAGTGGTGCCATCTTAAGATGAGAGGAGAGGAGAGGAGAGGGAGAGGAGAGGAGGAGGGGAGGGGAGAGGGAGGGAGGGAGGGGGAGGAGGGAAGGGAGAGGAGAGGAGGGGACGGGAGGGGAACTCTTTCCGCAGAATCCTTTCTGCACCTCCTCCCCCTCCCTGCAGCTCCCCTCCTGCCTGCACCTATGGGTTGTGCCCTGCAGGTAAGACCTGCAGTGAGTGGGCTGTCTCTCCCCCTACGATCCTGTCTCAACAGGCCTCCCCAGTTCCTCCCATAAACACACCAGCACCCCACACATACATGACTTTCAGTGTAAGGATTTGGTGTATGCTGTTTTCAAGTAAGCACCTTACTCGGAGGGTGTGTGTGTGTGTGTGTGTGTGTGTGTGTGTGTGTGTGTGTGTGTGTGTGTGTGTGTGTGTGTGCCTTTTTGCCTGGTCTTGCTCTAAGAAGCAGGTAAAATCTTGCACCAGAATGGCTCGGGTGTGTTTCAATCCACTGAGCAACTCTCCCCAGCAGCATGAGGAGGTGCCTACACGCCCAGACACATTGTAGGTTCTGGCCATGGAGCAAGGGAAGAGTTTAGCCTAGCTCACCACAGCTTCAGTTAAGACATTTGCACCACTCTGTGAAAAAAAAAATCAGTGTTGCCCAGATCCCTTGGATCACATCAGAGCTGTTTCCAGCAATCACTTGGAGCACTTGGAGCCTGGCTTCAGCTGTACCATTGTGTCACCCACCAAACGCAGTGTCAGCAAGGGCACTGCCAGGATCTGGCAAACAGGCAAACATTGCTCCTGGAAGTCAATGCCAAGAGAAGAAAAGAAAGCAAATATTGGTTTCTGTCATGTAAACAAGTCGTGTTCTGCGCTGCTGAACTAGTGGGAAACCGGTACTCTTCGCCACGATGCAGGGAAGCCCGAGGTAGGTCCTGTTCTAGACACAAACTGATCACCCCAGTGACTGTGTGTTCCTCATAGGGATTCATTGATGTCACAGACAGTCATGGCCATCACGGCAGTCATAGACTCCCCACTACTCTGAGGAGTCTGCAGCAACCATGAGGAAAGATAAAGTTTAATTAGTGTTATAAGAAAAATCAAGGAAATCACAACAACCCATGAGATTGCTTGAATTACACTAACAATGGTCCAGAATTGCCAATCAAAATCGCAACATGCTTCACCCCTGAAGAAACGATGTATGAAAGCTGAATGTTGAAATGAGCCCTAGACAATCAGGTGATATGCCTCATGAATAATGTTTTACAGGCCTACAACTTCCTTAAGCATTGAAATGAACAGGATTTTATTTTAGTAATTTAGACGAGTTAAGATATTCTCAACTATTCAAGGTAAGGCAATTAACAAATGCTGCTTAAAATGAAAAACATAAACATGATAACATTCCTCTACAATTCCTACAAAGTCACTTCTCAAAACATGTTCACCTCAAATGAGCAAATTAAAGCTGCCTAACATTAGAGGCACCTGAGCGAAAATATTCATCTCACATGTACTAATCTCTTCTAGATATCAAATGATCTCACACATAGTAATCTGCTCTAGATACCATTTAATGACTGGAAACAAAATCAGCGCTACCTGAAATAAGTGCAAAGCGTGAAAGGCAAAAATTCCCATAATACACTTAATCCTCCAATGCCGTCTCGCTAGAACAGCCCAGGTAAATACTGAACATTGGGCTCATTGTGTCTGTGTAATTAAATATGCAGTATTCCTACCAAAAATTGTATCCTGACAAATTTGGCTGCAGCATATTCCATGTACAAGTGAATCGATTTCACACTTCCTCACCTCCCTATGTCTGGGACATAGCCCGTTCACTGGGCTGATATTGCCATAGCAACTGTGCAACTCGGTAACCACCAGTGACACTTCAGATCAAGTCCCGGTGTATGGAGAACTGTTTCACGCAGACACAAGCTCCGTGCCTCTTCCATGGTTTTTCTTTCCCAGTCGTGCTTAGCCTGCTCTTACCGCTGATAGTTCAAATTCCATTAATGAATATTCAATAAGGGAAAAGCAAATCTGAGTCAAACGGTTTCGCTTTTTGTCTGTGACTCAGAAAGGTCACCCCCTTCACTGGACAGACTGTGTCTCAGGCAGGTCATCACCTGAGCTGGACAGACTGTCTGTGACCAGGAAGGTCACCTCCTGTACGGACAGAGATTGCTCTAAGGACCCACCAACTCATCCGCCAAAACTCTGCTTCCAAACCCAGCCACACTTAAAGGTACCAGGAATGAGGTTTCAGTACAATTTCTGGGGGGATAAAATTCAACCTCAAATTGGGGGAACAGTATGCAAAAGTTAAAAAATAAACACAGGTCCCAGTGATAGTACAGTAGGAAGGGTGCTTGCCTTGTGCATAGCTGAACTGGGTTCAATCCCTGGCTCCCCATATCATCCCCCAAGCACCACCAGGAGCGATCCTAGCACAGAGCCAGGAGTATGCGCTGATAATCGCTGAGTGTGGCCCCCACAGAGCGTTTATGGCCATCCTCCATTCTGCTCGTGCTGGAGGATGCAGAACCAGTACAAGCTGAGCTTGCAGATCCTGAGCAGCTGAGGAAAGTTGACAGTTGGCAGACACCAAGGAACAGACACTTGCCTGGAGTGACAGTGCTCAGAGAACAGTGCTCAGGTTACTGCTCTCTAGACCCCACCTTCCCCAATGGAGGCAGGAGCTAGAGGGTAAAAACAGCTACATGTAAATTTCTCCTGAAAATCTCTTCTAGAACTTCCCACAGGGCTACTTCCCATATCCAAGTCTGCAAGAAGCCCCTGTTGAGAGACTCTTCTTCATGGGTCAGTTTTGTTCTGTGACTGTGAGGATGCCCAGGAGGACAAATGACACAGAAGTACCCCTCGGCCTCCCCACCAGTGACAGGCAAGAGAGTCTTGACAGGCAAGAGCCACTAAGTCAATTAACAGCCAATAGGCACAGGGAAAGTATTCCTCATCAACTTTTTGTGACTTTGGAGTCTACAGAAGCTAGTGAGATTTGGACAACCTTCCTCATGGTGCGCCGGAGGAAGAGCATGACCAGCGCATGGGCCGGCGTCGGCAGAGCACTGGGCAGCAGCCACACCTCACAGGAGGACTCGTCGAGGCAGGACTGACAGAAAGGCAGGACAGGAAGTTGGCTGTTGACCTCTGCTGTCTCCCTTCTGTGGAAGAACAGCACACAGACAAGATCCGGAAAAGGAGAAGGAACAGGTTATCCAACATGAAGGGGTCCTGACTAGGGAGGCAGCTAGAGAAGTTTTGAGAAGAAAAGTCATGCCAAGATGTGTCTTCAAATGACTTGCTGGTGAGGGAAGGAAGAAGTGATCAAAGTCAACGAGCAGCATGGAAAACTGAGGCACTGAGGCACTTCTCCCAAATGCAGAAACTCCAAAGAGTTTCCACGGGTGCGCCAAGGAAACCAAGGCTCTGGTAACTTGGGAGAGACGCCAGCTCGGGCATGGGCGGGCAGTGGGACTCCTCACATCTGGGGTTCAGATGAACACCCAGGGTGAAGGGCTTCAGCAAAGGGACATGGATTCTGACCCCTTTTCTCTCTGGTGGTACCTGACTCATCATAGAGGCTCACCTGAGGGAGCAAGGACAGGCTGGACTGTCCCAGCCCTTGGAGAAGCTGAAAGAACTCTTAGAACACACATGAGGCAGCCCGTGAGGATTAACTAGACACAATAAGGGAAGACACAGGCTTGAAGCAGGATCAGGGATTAATAACAGGATGGAGGCAATGCTTCAGAAATACCACACTATAACACTCCCCACCGGGGACTACTTTGGAGTACCCCTAGTTAAAAGACAAAATTTCTACCCAGAGCCAGACCCACTGTCATGTGAGAATGAAGCAATAAGTGTGAAATGAGAGTAAGCTATGACTAAATGCCGTGACACACAGATGAAGGAGGCCTTTGGTCTGGGGCTCGGGGAGAACCCAGCACTGGCCTTGAAGGGTGAATGAAGGTTGGCAAAGAGAAGCAGGCGGATCATGCAGGGCAGCTGCCCAGGCTAACGGGCAAGTTCGTAGTGCATACAGAGATGTCGGGTGTGCACTGTTGGTGAAGATTTGCTCTAAAGAGAAGATACACAAACAGGCAGAATGGAGTCATAGGAAGTGTCTGCACACTGTTGGTAAGCGGGCAGCTTTCAAATAAAGCACAGGCTAGGATGTTAAGTACAGGAAACATGTGCAGCAAGGGCAGGACTTAGAAGGGTGAGTGAAAGGTAAGACATGCCACAGGGGATGGGAAAGATACCAAGACATCTCACCTGACAACCTGTGTAGACACTGGCAGCAAAACTGTTCTTGAGCCCTGCCACCTCCAGAAGAACAACTTCTGTCACTTCTGGGAGGACGACTTCTGCCACTTCCAGGAGGACAGCTCCTGTCTCTTCTGGGAGAATAGCTTTCTCACACAAATTTGACCATCCAGAGTTACACTTGGAATACCCACTTTAGCCAATAAGCCAAACACCCCAAAATCACAACCCTCATCTGAGAAGCTACTGGCTGAGTGTTGCAGTACACTGTTGCCCAGAGCTTCCACATTTTGCCTGGACTTATCTCCTACAGGCCACTTTGTAGATAAAGGCAGAAAACAGAATCTGTGTCTTTATGTGGCAGTGTATCTTACCATGTATTCTATGTTAGCTGGTATAAATATTTTCTCTCATGCTACCACAATCATCGCGGGACTAAATGGATCTTACCAGTATATTTACCTGGCCACGTTGGATCTCTAAGTAATTAGACCAGAGAGAAATGCTGTTTGCCTCCATGCAAGCAAGTATGGCTCTCTAATAAGTCTAAAGGCTAATATCACTGTATCACTGTCTTCCCGTTCATCATCGATTTGCTCGAGCGAGCACCAGTAACATCTCCATATGTTCTGTCTCATGCAAGTAGAGCCCAAGGGCACCTGCTTGCTCCAGGAACATAAAGAGCCTCAAACCATTCCATCAGGTCATGGGAATGAGGTCTATAATTGTTACTGGTATTTGGCATATCAAGTACAACACGGGTAGCTTGCCAGGCTCTGCCGTGCGGGTAGCATAGTCTTGTAGTCATCTCTAAATCCAGCATTTATTGATAAACTGCGCGCCGCAGCAGCCCCGCGAGCCGGGCTGTAGTAGGCCGGTCTGCTGGGTGGAGTTCTGACGAGAAGGAAGTCCGGATGTGGAAAATGGAGGCCCTCATGGTGTGTGTGTGTGTGTGGGGGGGTCATTTGGCTTGTTGCGAGGCTCTGCTGGGGTGGCAGGCCAGGGCTAGAACCCGCCATACCTCCTGGGCACCTCGTGAGCCGCTGGGCACAGGGAGAGCCAGTAGCAGCTCTGCCCCATGTCTGTGAGTCTCTTGGAGCATGTAACAACACAATCCAAAAGTGAACTTAGAAACTGTGAGTCTGAAGTACCAATTTGTTCTCAGATAAAACCCTTCTGACTGGGTCAAGATGTCAGAGGGGCTGAGGTGGCCTTAGCCTCACACCTAAATCACCCTGGAGCAGGAGAGGAAGAAGCTCAACAGTGGGCATTCAACAGTGAACAGGGATACCTGAGAGACAGGAAATGAACAGGTGAGCCCGAGACTGGCCCGGCTTCCTGCCGGGGTTTCCAGGTCACAGGGCAGGCTACTGGGCAGTGTCCCCTAAGTCGCAAAGATGAAAGAGGGGCTTCCAGAGGTCACGGTAGCAGACACCGGGACCATGACAAGCCTGGGGGGTAGCTACACAGACACCCCCTCTCTGAGGACCCTCTATCACAGAGAACCGCCCCTCATAGAGACTCCTCAGAAAACCCCTGTCACAAGGGACCCACTCTCTCAACAGACCCCTCTCTCAGAGATCCCCTTCTCTCACAGACGACCCTCTCTCACAGAGACCCCTTCTCTCAGAGATCCCTTCTTTCACAGAGATCCCTCTCTCAGAGATGACCCTCTCTGACAGAGACCCCCTTCTCTCAGAGATAATCCTCTCTCAGAGACCCTTCTCACAGACAAGCCCTCTCTCACAGGTATGCCTTCTCACAGGGCATAATAAAAGGCTAATATACAAAACAATTATGAAGTAAAGACGAGAATCTTGTGAAGGCCTGGAGAAATATACTTGGCTATAGAATATCTATTGGTACAGATACATGCCCTTCCCCACTCTGCATAGTGCCTTTAGAGACACTTCCAAGGCAGATCTTGGCTTGGGCAATATTAACACTTCCAAGGGACACTTCCAAGAGACACTTCCAAGGCAGATCTTGGCTGGGGCAATATTGACATTTCAATGGGACCAGATGAGGTCCTGGAAGAAGTTACCTGAGGGGCATTGACCTAACTATTTTCCATTGATGTGGGCTGGTCTGGGCTGAAAAGTTATAAAAGCTGTAGTCTGCTTTCTTCCGTGCTTTTTCGCCTTTTTTCTCTCTTCCTCTTTGCCCTCTACTCTCCTTTCCTTCTTTTCCCTGTTGAGCCTTAACACATGGTAGCAGCCATCTTGGCTGAGGATACTAAACCTACATGTGGCCAGGGCCCAGCTAGGAACCTAAAGTCTGGGATTTTCCTATTGCTGGATTGTATACCAGAACAAGTGTGAGTAAAGCCTTTTGAAACTTTGCTCGATTCTGCCAATCCCTGGGGCATAAGGGGGTCCCCTGTACCCTGCTCCCAGATTTTGTTGGGGTACCCAGAGCTCTCCAACAGCTGAGGGTCAGCACAATCAGATGAACCTCCATCTTCTACAAGTAGAAGATGGAGGCTCCTACCACGAGCCCTGATTTTGGGGGTTTGTTTTTGGGATCAGAGCCAGCAGTGTTTAGGACTTATTCTTGACTGACTTGTGCTCAGGGATCACTCCTCACGGTGTTTAGGAAACTATAAACTATACACTATACACGGAGTTGAACCAGCATCAACTACATGCAGGTCAAGTACCTTAACCCCTGTGCTATCTCTCTGGCCCCAAGCCTCAACTCAAGCCTTATGACCACCACCACCATCACTATCCTCTCTAAAATCACATCACCATAACCACCATCACCACAATCATCATCATCTCCATCGCCGCCATCATTCTCATCATGGGCACCACCACCATCATGAAAGGTTGGGAAGAACCACTGTGACTCCATCTTGAGGCAATAGATTTCATATTGTGCCTCCAGGGTCATAATTTTACAACCCGGTGAGAAAACATGTCAGACCCCAGAACCTAGGCATAAGCTCCCAGACTTTGGGCCACAGATAACAGGATATTCCGAAACTGGGGCAAGGAGGTTGTGGGTGATGAGAATCTTCACAACTGTTTTGAGGTTTACACCTGACCCTGTGGCCTGATATTCTGAAAACTAGAAGACCAGAAAGCTAGATGGAACTAACTGCCTAATTGCTTCTGTCTTTTGCTTTGGCCTAGATAAGGGCAGGAAGTGAAACTCATCCTGCTTATGTTACCCTCAGTGTATAAAATGCAAAGTTTCAGTGGTTTGGGGTCCAGGACTCTAAGGCTTGTGAGCCCTCAGCTCCTTTCTGTACTGATAAATCTCTTTCATTTTTGCCCTAATAAATCTCCTTATGGCTCTGTCTGACTCTTGATGCGAGTTGCAGCAGCCTAACAATCAGTGTCTGCAACTTCTGGGATTTAACAATTGTAAGCTTCCCTTAATTGTAAGTGGATGCCTTTGGGTTCTGCTAGCATGAGACGGGACATATGGAGATATTACTGGTGCCCGCTCTAGCAAATAGATGATTAACGGGAAGATAGTGATAGTGATAGTGAAGCTTCCCTTAAACTGAGACTATTTCCCAGAAAATAGCCCCCATGTCAAAACATCATAGCATATTACACTTGTGGGAGGATGTGAGGTAAGATAACAAACTGGATGGGAACACATTCATAAAAGGTCCCTAAGCAGAGCCCAAGGGTGCAGATGTCTCCTCTAGCCTTGGAAACAGTTCAGAGAGAGCATGTATGACTCTGTACGGGTCAACTCTGCAATAATTGTGGAGACAGATTGGGGGGAGGATCAGGCCAGGGGGCAGCAAGGTGGACAGAGCAAGATACCACACAGTCCCAGCAGGAAAATCAGGAGTACTGACGATCTCACCCAGGGGTGATGGAAAAGAAACCACAGATGACCAGTGGGCAAGACCAGGTGATAAGACAATTAAAAGTAAAACATGAAAAGTAAAGCCACAGCCCACAGACTGGGAAAGAACATTCACTCAATACCCATATGATAAGGGGGTATGATAAGGGGCTAATATCCAGGATATATCAGGCACTGGTAGAACTTTACAAGAAGAAAACTTCCAACCCCATTAAAAAATGGGGAGAAGAAATGAACAGAAACTTCCAAAAAAGAAGAAATTTGAAAGACCAAAAGGCATATGAAGAAGTGCTCTTCATCATTAACCATCAGGGAGATGCCAATCAAAACAACAGTGAGGTATCATTTCACACCACAGACTAGCACACATCCAAAAGAGCAAGAACAACCAGTGCTGGCATGGATGCGGGAGAAAGGGACTCTCGCACGCTGTTGGTGGGAATGCTGACTGGTCCAGCCCTTTTGGAAAACAACCTGGATATTCGTCGAAAAACAGATATTGAGCTCCCATTTGACCCAGCCATACTACTCCTGTGAACCCTAGAGATCCAAAACACACATAGAAGAAACACTATCTGCACTTTGATGTTCATCACAGCACTGTTCACAATAGCCAGAATCTGGAAACAACCTGAATGCCCGAGAACAGAAGACTGGCTAAAGAAACTGTGATACATCTACACAATGGAATACTATGCAGCATCAGTAAAGACAAAGTCATGGAATTTACCTGCAAATGGATGGATATGGAGATTATCATGCTGAGTGAAATTAGTCAGAAGGCAAAGGACAGATATAGAATGACTGCATTCATTAGTGGAATATAAATCTATACTAGTACTCTACTAATTGTGGGAAATGCTAATGCCACACTAGAACTGAACATTGAATGTACACAAAGGGATTTAAATGATAATCCCTAAATGTCTATAGGCAAACCACAATGTGTAAGAAAAAAGAGGGGGGAGATAAGAAGAGGAATAGTGCCTGCTATAGTGGCAGGCTGGAGGAGGGGGAATTTGGGGACATTGGTGGTGGGAATTGGGCACTGGTGGTGGGATGGGTGCTGCAAAAATGTATGATTGAAACCAATCATGAACATCTTTTTAATTGTATATTGCAAGGTGGTATAATAAAAATTCTTTTAAAAAAGTGAAGCCAGGAAGGCTGGTAGAGTAAGGCACAAAACTGCACTGGGGCAGGAGGAGTGAGACGCGGTGTGTGCAGTGAAGGGAGGAGTCACAGGAAGACGTCCAGGAGCCACAGGGCAGATGAGTCTAGAGTGCAGGAAGGACCTGGGCTGGAACCAGAAAAGGGAGATTCAAGGAGTTGCTTCAGGGGTGACAACAGGCAGCAGGTGGGATTACTCCAGGGGGCCGTGGTCCTGTGAGCAGGGATGCAGGGGCAGGTGGGATCACTCCAGGGGGAGTGTTCTGTGAGCAGGGATGGGGATGTCACAGGTGGAGCCCAATATGTAAAGAAACCCCAATATTTAAGAAACATAAAAATTAGCATGAAAGTAGCAAGGATCTGCTCTACCTAAGGTGATGATGTTCTTTTGACTACAAAATCACAGAAAAGATTTTCCTAAAAAGGAACAATCACCATGAACTACAAAGCATGAACTTCCTGATGGCCTGGATCAAGAGTGTGAAGTCTTAGGGGCATTTTGGGGCCATGGGGAGGGAAGCTGGAGCCACACACAGCTGTGCTCGGGGCTTGCTCCTGACTCTGCTTAGGTTACTCACAGTGGTTCTTGGGGGACCATATGTGCTGAGAATTGAACCAGGACCAAGCAGGTCAAGGCAAGCACCCTCCTCACAATCTCTCCAGCCTCTTGTACATTCTGAACCACACACACTGTCTGTGGATCAAGTAATTCTCACTTAGTACCAAGTCCACACGATTATGAAAGAAGGAAGACAAATGCCACACCTCTCTCCAACTGCAGTAACTCATTTTCCAAGCATTAACAGGAATTCTAGGAATATTTTAAATTGAAATCGCAAATTTATCAGAGAGGGATAGCTCTGGTGAGTCTAATAAAGACAAATGATGATCGTTACTTGCCTCTTTCGATTTAGCTTATTTTTATTACAGACCCACAGATATCGTAACCTAAATAAATCTCCAGGTGCTATAAATAATTCAGTATTGTTCCCCCTAGTGATAAGTCACGACAGAATGCAAGCAGCAGATGTAACATCAGAGCTTGCTTCTATCTGAAACGTCGCCTGTTCTCCGGCAGGTGAGAGGAAACTCATTTCACGTCTTCACTCTTCCTTCCAAGAGCAAAGGCTCCGGCTGCAGTTCCGGTGCTCAGACTCAGAAGGGCATCGGCACTTGGCGGGGGCAGAGTTTTGGCATTGCCAGAGCACGCCTGTGCTGTATTGGCACACCATCCCTCTCCCCGGGGCACTGGAGAGGAAGGTGGCGGGAACAGCAGGGCTGGGCCAGCAGCAGTTGCACGTTGGTTGTGTTCAAGCCACTGTACACAGCTGTCCAAGACCTGCCCAGTACCAGGCCATTTGTCAGTGGTGAAACTGACTCTATGATCTTAGGTTAGAGGTGAACCTAATACCAGGTCTGTTGGGTAGCGGTGAATTGGACTCTGTAGTCTTAGGCTTCCCACGGAGGCCCTCGCTCCTTGTTCTCTTTGATCAAAATTCCTGAAACAGTTTCCACAATCATGGGTGCCAGAGTGAGTACCGTTCACCGTGACTTCAGGAGTGAAATACTTCATTTAACACTTCATTTAGTAAATACTGTCTGACCATACAACTCTGGTGGGTGTATAGAGCCACCATCAAGCTTTGGGTCTAAAAGGGACACAAGAGTCATTCTGAATAAACTAACTGCCAATGTCTCAACTACAAGGTTTCCAAAGGAGTTTTCCCATTTCATCACTAGTTTCGTAAGTGAGGAAATGATTGACAACCCTAGAGGTCAGTTCTTGAGCCTAAGCTACTACTTTGCGTAAAGAAACATTACGGGAACTTGTAAATCGTGCAGACTAAAATTTGTAAATGTGTTTTTAAAATCATTTTAAAATTGTAAATTTGTAAACCATGCAGACTAAAATTTTTAAGTAATTTTTTTTAAAAAATAAAGAAATGTTATGGAAATATTCCCCCAAAATGGATGTGGGTTTTGACTTGCTGTCACGAAGACCAAGCGCAGGGTCTGATCTTTTGAGTTATTGTAGGACTTGATGAGCCGCCATCCAAAGAAGTAGCCAAATCCCAGGTTATTCTATGCCTGCAACGAACCAGGAGGTGTCTTATACAGGACCAGGTTTTCTTTGTTTTGTGCAAACAGAAAAATTTACCACACTCAGACAAAACAAACTCTGGTGCCTTAAGGCAGGAAGAATGAACGGTCAGGAAAAGCAGCATCAGGGACAAAAACTGGCAGAGACAATGTCTGCAGGGAAACCAGCCAATGCCAGGGACCATCTGCATGGCACACCCACTGGTCCCTGATGGTGGCAAATGGTCTGGCCTTGGATCTAATGAGATCAGGTGTGCCCACAGGCTTCCTGTGGAAAGAAATCTATTATACCTTTTCTGCTACCATCTGCAAACTCTGCATTGTGTTAGTTATAATAAACTTCATGAAAATACCTGGGACCTGTAGCGGTGCATCAGTGAGGGGGACGAGATGAGGCTATATCTACATTTATTTAGTGAATAAATGTATCACCAGTGTTTGTTATGTCACCTATGATTAATAGCATGGGGAATCCAGCAGTGAGCAAAGCAAATTCAAGTCTCAGAATATAATATTTTCTGGAAATAGACAGTAAACAAAGAAATGCACTGTGTCAATGTTACAGGAAAATGTGCCACCCAGGTAAAATATTTATAATTGATATTTCATACGATATAATACATATTATTATACTTACTATATACATATGCCCCCTAAACAGATGCAATGTATATAAACACATGGTGTGATTCAGTATACATCATATATAAATATATACTGATGTAAAATATACATATGTATGTAACTTTTAACCTATATAAGGAAACTGTAGCATATTCCCATTCTGGGAATTTGAGCATTTTTTGATCCTTTAAATCACTAAAATATCATCAAAAACAAAATGTATGATTTTCTTTCATACAAGTTATACTGAAAGTTGCATTATACAAAATAGAATTCACTCTCAGTTATTTGAGACCTCAAAATAGAAAGAAATCTTTCAAGCCAAGAAGGTTGAGGCAGAGAGCAATTGTGTCTAAACGGTGCTCACGGATGTAGTGCTGCTCTGGTTCCCGGCCAAGAGGCTGGTGTCTATTTCTACATTCCTAGTCGTGGGGTCCTGGTTGACAGAACCAGAAAGCCGCCTCCAGTGCAGGAGCAGTGAGGGTTCAGGGCACAAACCAGCAAGCCTGGACATCTGCGTGAGCAGAATAGAAACCCAAAAGCAAACAAAACCCACTGATGACATAAATTGGGGCCAATAAGTAATCATCCTACCTTATCATTTGATCTTTGCAAGAAGAAAGATTCTGGGCCATTCCCAGGCAACAAAACCATGCATTTACAACCCTGATTTCTATTAGAGGGTGAACTTGGCCACTGCCTGCCCTGCCATGGAATGATTCTGATCGATATAATTTTTCTCCTAAATGAAATGAACTGCCATCAGTGAGAGGCATGGATGAGCGCTTGCACGCATGCACGCACACACACACACCCACTCTAACATTACATCCACTCACAGAACCTGCTGCCACGTGTGGGTCCTGGCAAAAATTCAATGTTGTCTTTTAAACGTTTCTAAGGAAAAGAGTTTAAAAACTCGCTGCTTGCACTTTGTCAATGAGACTGTGGTAGGGAATGAAGCTGAGCATCATTGTTCCATAAATCAGCAGAGCTCCCCGTGCTCCTCCAACACAAACGGCTGCAGTGACAAGCTCCGTCCTCCCCCCTCACACGGCTCCCTTCACCTACGTCTCTCCTGCCAAGCACCATTCCCAGAGGAAGTTAGGCAGGATTCAGCCAGTGGCAGCTCACTCTCCTGCAGAACTGCATGGCTTTCCACACAGAATCCCCATCCTGATCATTTTCTTTTGCTATTCTTTTCACTGAATTAAAACGATGAAACACACCAAGGGCAGAGAGGGAAGGAAAAGAAGTTCAGTAGGTGACTAAGCCCCAGGTCGGGCCTGAGATTACTCCAATGCCTTATGCTATAGGATTCTGGCCAAAATGGACAACAGGACACACGCCCGCTTTATTGTACTGACTTACACTAGTGCAATGAGCCCTCACAAATGATTCCAAAGAAACACAAAAGGTAGATATGAATCCCAAAGACTAGGGTGAGCAGTGAAGGGGTGAATATTTATTCATACCATCAACTACATGATATTGTGATGATCAACACCTCCACACTATGAACTTAATTACCAGACTGTCTCCATAGTTGTGATGGTGATGGAGGAGGCCATGAGCCCTCAGCACCCGAGCCCCATTACCGTCTCCACTGTTGCCATCATGGTACTCGACAACACTACAACATCCTGTCAATAGCTGGAAAGCATCCATGGAAGGTGCTGAAATGGTCACACTCACACCACAGAATCTACAAAACACTCTCAAGGCTCCCTCTCCTCTGGAGAAGAGCCCGTTGCAACACTCCCTGTTGCTGCTGTGACACAGGCCCGCAGTGGGCTGAATTTCACTCGAGCAGCCCTTACATGAGAGTCCTGCATGATTCTCTTCCCTGCCTCCATCCTGGAGGAAGGATCATCAGTTCTAAGCACTGAACACCTCACCCGACTTCCTCTCCTGAGGGACCTAAACTCATCTCTGAACTGCACTCTAGACACTAATCCTATTATAGCAGGGGGTTCCCACCCTGGGAACACTGACCCCCAAGCCCCACTGTGAGATGAAGGAAAATGACTGTGGGCAGTCCACGAGGAGCTCTTGGGGCACCCTGACCACCACACACTGCTGCAGGGATTTTCTTTTGCTAAACATTCAAACAGCATATGAGGAAAATAAACACTTAGCGCTGGAAAAGCATCAACCAAGTAAGCTCCATTTGGGGTTCATTGCATATGTGTGTGAGGGAGAGAGAGTTCTCTGAAATAAATCCACCGTCCAAAGCAGCCCAATGCTCTCAAATGAGCTAACAGCCTCAAAAGAGCTGCCCCAGAATACATTTTCCCAGGAACTGCTACTAGGCTGAGTTCTGTTTCCCTATAGCAGGGCCCATTTTCACAGGAACTGCTACAAGGGTCAGTTTGGTTTCTGGATAACAGGGCTGTTGGCTCCCACTGGAGGTGGCACAGGGTCACCTCTCGTGCTCCCAAGTAGCTAAATGCCACCCTCTAAGCCCTGTCTTGGTGTTCCCCATACACAATTGTTTCCACCCCATGTGCACCGACAAAGACCACTCAGTCTTCCAGCTGTGAGAGCCCGAACTCATGGAAACAGAAGCACGTTCCCGAGAAAGGCGAGGAACACCCCCGCAAGGCCACTGCCAGCTCCATGGCCATCTCGACACCAGCAACTGAGGGCCACCCTGTAAGATCACCCCACAGCTCCACGGCCATCTCGACATCAGTAGTCAGGGTGGAGTGAGAATAGTCCAAGGCCCAGTGATGAACACACCTTCACACAGCCTCACAGAACCCAGGCGGGCACTAGCTCCATTCCGGTAAGCTAAGGTAGTTGTGCCCTCATGGAGCTGGGGCCAGATCAAGATCCAGGCCAGAACTCTGCCAACAGAGCAAGGTGAGTGCCAAGCAGCCCACCTCAACCCCACGCCCTTATGTCTAAACCAGGACTCGGTAGTTGCTCTCCTGCTCAGTTAAGGTTAAGTGTGTTGGGAAACATCCGGAACCAGTCCTGGATCAAAGGAAGATCAACAGAGAGTGAGAACTGATCTACAGGTCTTCCGGCAACGTGTTCCGGCACAAGCTGTAAATAACTGGAAACATTAATTCAAGGGCTGCAGCAGTATTTCAGCGCACATAGGAGGCTGCTTGCCTTGCTTGTGGCCAACCAGAGTTTGATGCCTAGTGCCTTATATGGTCTGTGAACCCAGCCAGGAGTGATCTCTTAGCACAGAGCCAGGAGTAAGCCTTGAGCACAGCCAAGCATGGCCCAAAAATTATTTATTTAAAAACAAATAATGCACACAGGCTAAAAAATTTTAATGTTTTATAGTATAAACTATAAACTGACTGAGCAATAAGAAGGATCATACTGTTCCCATGTATCATATGAGAAAAAGTGTTAACTGACAGCACAAAAAATAACTACCACAAAAGAACAAAATCTTAACATAAAAATTAATAATGCATAAAATATAAATAAGCTCAGTCATAAAAGTCCCCAAATCACAACTTTACTCATTACAGAAAAGTCTTTCTAAAGGATATTATGAAAAAATTATAATCATCATTTCTATTTTCTGGTATTATAGAAATGTTCTCTACCTTACCAGAACCTCAGCGGTAACACTTGTGTATTGTCAAGCACCGACGGGTCTTGTGCACTGTCTACGGTGTCTGCGGCTTCTTTTTTTTTTTTTTTTTGCCCTTGACATTTCTGTTTGATGTTGTATTTTGCGTCATTCAACTCTGCATTTGGTAACTGTGGGGAAGTCTAATAAATTTGGAATAAGACATTACAGTTTCTTCCTTGGCTATTTGACTCTGAGGCTGCACTTTTTAGAATAGTCGTATACAGAGAAAAGCACAAAGTTTATGATTCTCACTAACTGAGCCATTTCTATTGTTTCTCAGGAATATACACTCACAGCATTCCTGGCATGGTAAATGTGGAAACAGGAAAAGACTCAGGGATGATGTTTCTTACCAAAGAATTTACATCACAGCACCTGGAAATGACGACACCTCTTTCCTGAGAATGGCAAACACAAACCTCTTCTTTTTTCTTTCTTCTTCCTTTTTTTTTGGTTGTCTTTTTTGGGTCACAACAGTGATGCTCAGGGTTTACTCTGGCTCTGCACTCAGGAATTACTCCTAGTGGTGCTCAGGGGACTCTATGGGATGCCAGGAATGGAATTTGGGTGACCACGTGCAAGGCAAATGTCTCCCCCTCTGTGCTATTGCTCTGGCCCCCAAACCATTTTCTAGCCAATGGCAGAACTGGGTCTTTGACTGCAACTGTTGAGACTCATACAAGTCCTATGAAGTTTCCCCCATAAGTTAGCTCTGTCCAGTGAACCATACACCAGCATCCTTCAGCACATGCCCTGAATATGCTCAGGTCATATCTTTTGGGTGGCATCTTTGAATGTTGTTGTTAAAAAATAAAGGGGGTGAGAGGGCTTTTTCCAACTAGGCAAAGGAAATGTGTTCTACATCCTCAGTCTATACCGGGGCTGCTGTTACTTAGCCATTTTCTGTGCCCTCATGACTCGACTTCATGCCAGTCTGCTCCCCTAGCCGTCCTTTCTGGTGACTTGGCTTCACCGTGCAGATGCACGATGCTGTCACTCACTGGTCACTTGTATCCTCCTGCCGTGTCCATCAGCCCATGCGTGTCCTTGCAGACTCTGTCTCCAGAGCTCAGTCAGGCACCAGGCGGAGGCCCATGAGGCAAATTGAAGCTCCTCGTACTAACGAGAGAAACCCCTGATCATGGTCTGGGGATGCGGGGTCTCTACTTCCTTGAGTTCTGCCTATGCCCCCTGACGCAGCATAACTCACCGGGATTCTGGTGACCGGATGTGTTGGGTGGTGCATGGGGGCACGCTGGGATGTGCCTTTTCTCCTGCAGAGACACAAAGGAGCCCATTCTCTTTGCAGTGCCCGTGACTTCTGCAGCCCGGCAAAGCTGCTGTTGCAGGCAGCCCAAGCCAACAGCATGTGTGCTTGCTCCCACCTGATATCAAGTTGCAAAAGATCCACTAAAACAAATCGATCTGTTCCTCGAAGCTCTCCAAAGTTTGCGAGCTGTAGACAGAGCAAAGCCCTAAATTGATGATCACTCACTCTGAGATCTGAGCTTCATGAATCTTTGCCAGCCGACTAATTAAATACACCAACAGAATCCCAGATCAGGGCTTGCTTCATAAGCATTAATAAACTCATCTTTCAGTGTAAGAAACATCTGCACGGAACCACCGGGCTGGCCCTGCTTGACCTCAGCTTTCATTGCGCCTGGACGCATCATTCATTTCCTCTCACATTACAGACCCACTGGGCATCACTTCATAGTTCCTCCTCCCGATTTCCTGCAGAAACCGTGAAGTTTAATATATGTCTGAGGTCATTCATCTTGGGTTTGCTCCACTAGTTCTCGAAGAAACGGAAAATGGGAAGGTGGAGGGGGATCCCCCGCAGACTGTCGCTGTGGCACGTGAGCTGCATGCTGTGTGGTGTGTGTGTGTGGGGCGTATCTGAGCAACACCAGTGCTGCTGGTGTTGCAACTGTTCGAGAGTCATACAAGTCCTATGAAGTTTCCCCCATAAGTTAGCTCTGTCCAGTGAACCATACACCAGCATCCTTCAGCACATGCCCTGAATACGCTAAGGTCATCTTTTGGGTGGCATCTTTGAGTGTTGTTGTTAAAAAATAAAGGGGGTGAGAGGGCTTTTTCCAACTAGGCAAAGGAAATGTGTTCTACATCCTCAGTCTATACCAGGGCTGCTGTTACTTAGCCATTTTCTGTACCTTCATAATTAGAATCTGGCACCGCTGTCTGTGCATGGGGCAGAGCAATCACTGAATATGGTCGGCTCGGAGCAAATGCTGAGTCAATCTCTCTTAGGATAAACACTGGGAGAAGGCTTTTTTTTTTCTGATAGAGGCAACTCAGCAGAGGGTATTGTCCCATCTCTAGAGTGCCGGAAGCCACAGGTGAGGCACCAGAGCAGAGTGGTGCGGAGGAAGGGCTGCAGACCAGATGTCACGATGCTTCCCTGTGGGAAGAGCTTCATAGACAAACGCTTCCCACCGCCACTCCTCCGGAACTGAGGCTGAATGCGCAGTGCCTGCCGGGTACCAGAGCTGAGTCTGGGAGAGTGGCTGGGAGAGCCCCTACACCAGCCTCTGCCGGGTGTGATGGGGGCTTCTGTGTTACGGCAATGGTGTGAAGCCCCACAGACAAAGAGCTCGGTGTGTATAATCTGTGGGGATGTGGGGCTGGAGTCACAGGAGAAGCCCCCCACTAATGGGGCCCATCCTAGCGGACACATCCAACTCTGAGACACACACACGCTGCATGGAAACCCCAGTGGGGTCCACTCCAGGGAAAGAGTCCAGGAGGAGTGAGCACAGTTTACACCCCCTGCCTCTCCCCAGTGTCCGCCCTCCCCACTGCACTCTGTCCTGCCCGCCCACCCCCACCCGCACCTCCGGGTCCCACCAGCAAGATCGCTCCTGGCCAACTCCGCGGGAGTTTCCACACAGAGGCCCCACTTGCCTCTCGCCACAGCAGCTGTCACTTTCCATAGAGATTTATTCTGGCTCCCACAAGGGTCCACTTGCTGGGTCCACCCTGAGTTTTTCTTTTTTGATTTTACTAATTCTCATCTCCCATATGGTGTGTCTGTGTTCTCCCCACCACCCTATCTCTGTTGAATAGAGAGATCTCCTCTCCTCTTCTGTGTGTTTTTGGGCCCCCGTGGTGATAAAATTTAAAATATAAATATATATGATACATATATAAAGGCAAATGACTGAATCTTAAGAATTCCTAAAAGAGAGAGCGAGAACAACACAGAGAGCAAGAACAACAGAAAGAGAGAGAGAGAGCAACAGAGAGAGAGAGAGAGAGCGTGCTCCCTCTTCTTGGCCCTTTTTCTAGGCCACTACCATTTTTCAACTCCCCACATGAAAGACCTCTGAAGCTCCCACCAAGCTGTGTAGGAAGAAAAAGGCTCAAGAGCAGACAGCGGGACTTGTCTTTCAGGGCTCAGTCGCGACATGCCGGGCGATGGTGCGTGCAGTGGATTTTCTTTTGGGTCAGGTTCTACTCAACTCAGTTTCTTTATCAGTGAAATGAAAGTGGCTTAGGTTTGACATATTTCTTACCTCCTTAAGCTTTTGTGATTATTAAGAAACTGAACTATTGATAATATACCAGAATTATGAAAAGCAGAAACAAGGAAGTCAAAACCTAGTTAACAAGTGGTAGATTTCTAATTAACTCCTCTTCCAAAATTATGGCCAAGTGTCCCTGTGAGCTGATTTGCATCCCAGATTGCTGCACAGTGCACTGGTGAGCCCTGTGTGACAGAAAGTGGGGGACAGAGAGACAGCGGACTGCCCCAGGGGACAGTGTTTTGCTGCCTCTGGGATGCAATCTGCAGCACTCTCCAGAATTCAGGGGTCAGATTCCAGGAGCCAGAGCGTGCAGCATGCCCTGACTCTAGGAAGATCATTCCCCAAACATTTCTTCCCATCAGCTTCAATCACTCATAAACTCCTGCTGAGAGAGCCCAGGGAGGGAATTGCAGACTTAATCTCTGAGCTGAAACAAGTCAGCGGCATCTTCCAGGGTCGTGTCGAGACCGAAATTACTTCTCTCTTCTCCAGTGCCCAGGACAGACCCAGCAGGAAGCAGCGGGAGTGAGTGTGCAGCTCCTCCCACTTGGGCTGTTCTATAAATGTGCACAGACACCTCTGCCCATGCATGCCTGCTCACATGTCTACACACACGTGCACACAGATATATGCGCTCACCCATACACACACCATCCCATCCCTGCACACAGCCACAACTCCTTTTATAGATGGTCTGGTACTATCAATGGTCCACTAGGCCCCAAACTTCTCTGCAGGAATTCATGTGAGTGTGGGATGAAGCAAGCCCCGGGGATGACTCCCCACCAACAGCGTCAGGCTTGGTCTCCTGAAGCTCTCCCGGCCTCGCAAGGAAACCACCGCAGTCAGCAGCTGATACGAGGTGATGGTGGCCCCAGGACAACAAGGGACCCTGCTCATGACCCGAGAGAGGGCTCAGGTAAACAGGACTCCTGCTGAAGGCTGCTTTCCCGAACCTCCATTCCTGGAGCTGAAGCAAGGAGCCCCATGCGCCAATGCAACAACATTTCCACAATTACAGTCATTTGAGTTCCAACCATTTGGCAATATCCCACCTACCTGGAAACAGATAAAATACGCTTTCCCAAGCATGCAAAAACAAGGGGGCAGACACAAGCCACAGGGAGCCTCTGGGAAAGGAAAACACCAAACCCACAGCGCCAAGAATCCAAGGATCACCTGCAGGTGCTTACGGGTAGTCAGAGGATCACAGGCTTTTAAAATCATCACTACACATCTGCCTTTGCAACTCCTAGCAGTTTTCCATTCAAGGAAATACAGATTAATTTCTATGGGAAAATGAATGTTACTCCAAATGAGAGTCTTAGTTTCCTTCCTGGTTATGATTCAGTCAGAAACGCTGTTTGGGACGTGACTGAAACATCTGCCAGTGAAACATCAGCCACAGAGAGGCCCCAAACAGACACGTTTAGAGAATCTGAGTATATGTGTATGTGTGAATGTGTGTGCACATGTGTGTGCATGTCTGTGTGTGGTATGTATGTGTGTGTACAAGTGTGTGAATCTGTGTGTCTGTATAAGTGTGTGGAGTGTATACATGTGAGTGTGCATGAGTATGTGTCTGAGTGCGTGCATGTCTGTGTTTCTGTCTTTGTGAGTATATGTGCGTGTGTCCAAGTGTGTCTGTGTGAGTGTGTGCATAAGTGTGTGTGAGTGTACATGTGTCTGTGAGTGTGTGCATGAGTGAGTGTGTGCTTGTGTGTACAGGTGTGTGCATGAGTCTATGTGTGTGGTGCATGTGTGCATGCATGTGTGCATGCATGTGGATATGGGCGGCAGAAGACACAACCCTAAACAGACATTTCATTGCACCACAGCATCCGACTCTGTCCTTCACCCCAACTCTGACAGGTGCAAGGGAACTGTGGGGTCCAGGCGATGTGCTGACAAATGAGAGCCTGCTTTGGCCTCTCCCTCTGTCTCCCTCTCCCTCTCTCCCTCTCCTCTTCCTCTCCCTCTCCCTCTCTCTCCTCTCTCTCTTTCTTTCCCTATCTCTCCAGCTCCCTCTCCTTTTCCCTCTCTCTCTGCTTCCTCTGCTTTCTCTTATGTCCTGGAAACTCCACATAAGGCCCATTCCCGGTCTGTGCTAATGTTTCCCTTCTTCCAGGCTGATTTCTCTATAGCCAAGTGCTTTCTAAGTATGAAGCAGGAAAAGAGATCATGAAAGCATAGTTTCATAATGAAGGACACGATCTAGTTAGAGTGCATCCATTACTAAAACATCTTACACCAAATGAAAGGTTTCTAGAAAAGTAATGGATACATAATGGACAAAAGATATTTTCCCCAAAAGATAGAGAATTTACAGTCATCAAAAACATCATAATCTTGCCAGCAATTAGAAATACAATATATGAAATCTATGAATCACTAGAGGACATAAAGGCATTGAGTCTCTTGTTTTGCACTTGACCAACCCCAGTTCAATATCCAGCAAGATATATAGTCTCTGTAACAATGACAGGAGTGAACCCTGAGCACAGAGCCAGGAGGGAGCCCTGAGTGCAACTGGGTGTGGCCCCCTAAAGGAAATCAATCAATCTATCTATCTATCTATCTATCTATCTATCTATCTATCTATCTATCTATCTATCTGTCTGTCTGTCTGTCTGTTGTTGCTTTTTTTGTCTGTCTGTCTATCTAGCTAGCTATTTATCTATCTATCAATCCATCCATCCATCTATCTATCTATCTATCATATCTCTATCAATCAATCAATCTATCTATCTACTATCTATCTATCAATCTATCTATCTATCATATCTCTATCTATCTATCTACTATCTACTATCTATCAATCAATCTATCTATCTATCTATCTATCTATCTACTATCTATCTATCTATCTATCTATCTGTGATAGTTTGGTTATAACTTCGAAGCTAAACACTGAAAGTTATCCTTAGACCTGAGCTACCCACTTCGACTCTACGATGGAGGAGCACTGATAAAGCAGACACATCTCTGTCTCCAAGGAGTTGATGCTACGACATCGTTGATTATTAGTCCAAAAGCTATCCATAATTAATGTACTCATAACACCATAAAACAAAAAAAGATCTTTTAATTAGGCTCTCAATATAAGTTAATTAACACAGCAGATATTTGACCTATCAAAGCATCATTTTATTGAAATAAATGAAGTTAGGGTACAAGAATTGGTGCTCTTGTCCCAACCCACTATATGAGCAACTGCCCACTGCCCATCTCTGCTCTTCTGTGTGGCCTCCAGTACAGTCCATCTTCCCTTTAATTTGTTTCGGAAACACTTGCTGAGGCTGTTCCTGCCAGTCCACTCCTACTGGCTCCTGGCAGGGTCCAGGAAGTGAATAAAGGATCAAAGCGGAGCCTGGGCTCTGGGCAATGGCAGTGCAGACCCACAAGCTTGCTCTGGGAGCAACCAGGCATTCGGAATGGAAACATTCTTGATGGGGTGCAGAAGCCGTGGGGGTGAGTTTGGGGTCTCAGAGATGCTGGTGAGAGGAGAAGCAAAGAGGATGCATCAGTCAAGAGCCTGCCAGGGGCTCCCCACTGGCTGCCAGCGGAGCAAGTAGCAGAGACTCAGGACCCTCCAACAAGGGGCTGACATGCCCGCTGGGACCCAGGACCCTCCCAAGAGGGGTGAGATGCCAGCCGAGACCCAGCACTAGCAACAAGAAGTCGGTGCTAATCTAGTGCCCGGTAATTCGGCCTGGCACCATGAGGTGCTCTTTTTTTATATTTTTTTATTATACCACCGTGAAACATACAATTACAAAGGTGTTCATAATTGGTTCTTGGTAATACAGTATTCCAGCACCCATCCCCTCCACCAGCGCCCCATTTCCACCACCAATGTACCCCTCCCCCTCCCACCCCCAGGCCGCCTTAATAGCAGGTACCCCAGTTTCCTCTCTTTCTCTCTCTCTCTCTCTCTCTGTCTCTGCATCTCTCCCCCTCTTATTTTACACATTGTGGCTAGCCCTGCAGATATTTAGAGTTTATCACTTAAGTCTCTTTGTGTATATTCAGTGGTGAGTTTTAATCTGCCATTACCATTTCCCATATTTAGTAAAACACTGGTATCTATTTATATCCTATTAATGAATGCAGTCATTCTATATCTGTCCTTTTCCTTCTGACTAATTTCACTCAGCATGATAGACTCCATGTCCATCCATTTGCAGGTAAATTTCATAATGTCATCTTTTCTGACAGCCGCATAGTATTCCATAGTGTAGATGAACCACAGTTTCTTTAGCCAGTCCTCTGTTCTCGGGCATTTAGGTTGTTTCCAGATTCTAGCTATAGTGAATAGCACAGAGATGAATAAAGAAGTACAGATAGTGTTTCTGCTATGTGTTTTTCGGTCTCTAGGGTATATTCCCGGGAGTGCTATTGCTGGATCAAATGGGAGCTCAATATCTAGCTTTCGGAGGAATGCCCATATTGTTTTCCAAAAAGGGCCTTTTGTTCAGAATCAAGCCTGACTCTCTGCCAAGGGGAACAGCGGGTCCCAGGGATGTGGACACCTCACGGGCCCTCACACTCCCGGAAGTGCTCCGGACCCACCTGACTTTACTCAGTGGTTCCTGCCATGGCCTGCGGGAGTGGGACAGTCTCAGCACTGCTTTATTTCAATTGAATCAGCACACAATAGACCATGACAAAGTGCTCATGTGGGGTTTCAGCCATACAGTATCCAACAGCCATCGCTGGGAGCGATAGAGAAGAGACCAGCTAGACAATAGCAGCTGGAAATCGTAGCTGGACTAGAACTGAGTTTGACAGTAGGTAAAGGAACATGCGTGATGACCCTTCAGTGTTGTGTTTTGCAAATCACAATGCACAAAAGAAGAGAGAAAGTGAAAGGAGAAAAGTTTTAGCACATTTTAAACAAGGAATGAACCCTGTTGGGTTTTCAATTTATAGAGGAGCTGCAATGCCAAAGAGAGAGAATATGTTTGTCCCCCCACGTACCTGTGGGCTCCAGGAGGCAGGGAAGCATGCGGGGAAATGTATAAAGTCTCCAGAGGGCAGCTCGAGGCCCTGAAGACGCGCTCCAGGAGTCTCTCCTGAAGCCCACGCGTGGCTGGAGTGGTTGGAGGTTGTCCAAACCCAGAGAACTGGCAACCCCGCTGCTCTATGTGGGGTCACAGGCCCAAAGGTGCAAAAACCTGGGAGGAAACACCAGGGTGAAGGGGAAAGAAATACAGCGCAACAGTGTATTTCTGACAGGCGCAGCGCCCCTGGAGCTGGTTTTGGAGGTTTGGAAGTTGGGAGGTTATTTTCCAGAGGGCTGAATCCATAGGAAAGCAGTCTGAAGAAAACACTAGGTAAGTTCTATTTGGAAATACTCCAGGAATAAAGAACAAGGCAAGGAGACCCAGAAAGTAAGGTGCCTCTCTGGGGCAAGGAAACACCTCTGAAGCAAACTCGCTCTGGGACCTCTGCCATGCTGGGAACAGATGCTGTACCTGGGCTCACCAGACGCCCACAAGCCACCACCCCTTAATCCCGGAAGAAGCAGAGTAAGGCTGGCTCAGCTTCTCAGCAGCAGGACGGAGCACCCCAGCAACAAGGCCTGGCTGCTGGCCCAACACTCCTCAATACCACAGCCTGGGGAGGGGCCACGGCGGAGCTCCAGGGCCCCGGCCCCTCTCAGGCCTAGAGCACTGCTCGGAGAGTGCCTGTGGGCCTGGCTCCAGCACAGGAGAAGCCTCACTTCCTTGGGGGTCATTTCACTTTCTTTGCGTTTGCCCACCATGTGCCATTTGTACCCCATGTGTGATGCTTTCACATAAGGGTGGAAGCAGGGAAGGAGAAGGGAGAAATGAGGGAGAAAGAGAGAGGAAGGAAGGAAGGAAGGAAGGAAGGGAAGGAAGGAAGGAAGGAAGGAAGGAAGGAAGGAAGGAAGGAAGGAAGGAGGGAGGAGGAGAGGAGGGAGGGAGAGAGGGAGGAGGAGGGAGGGAGGAGGGAGGGAGGAGGAGGAGGAGGGAAGGAAGGAGAAAAGGAAGGAAGGAAGGAAGGAAAAAGGAAGGAAGGAGGGAAAGGAAGGAAGGAGGGAAATGAAGGGAGGGAAAAAGAGGAAAGAAGGGAGGAAGGAGGGAAGAGAGGAGGGGAGAGAGGAGGTGGGCAGAGTGGAGGCGGACAGGAGGAAGAGGACAGGAGGGAAGAGGACAGGAGGAAGAGGACAGGTCCAGCACCGCCGTCTAGAGCCTGCTTGCTCCTGCTCCTCCCCACCATGAATGTGGACTTAGGAACCCAAACTGTTTCCTAGTTCATGAGAATTTGCCCTTTAAATCTTGCTGCTTCTATCCCAGCAGGCCGCCTCCGTGCTCTAGGGTCCTGTCTCCCTTGGCACGCAACCAGCCTGTCCTGTCCCACTTTCGTGATAAATGACGTCACATGGGGTTGTCTGGCCAGAGGGTAAACTGTGTGCAGGGCCTGCGATTTCTTGAATGGCATTTGCACTGTCCTCTCAAATCAAGCACTCATACTAAACATGTGTGCTATGGTAAATATTAACGCCAATCTGATCCCAGCATGCATTAGTTCCACTTATTGGTTTAAATCTTCACATCTGTGGCACTTGCAGGCTCTCTCCTCGCCGTTTACTGGGACTTTAGCTGTAGCCTCTCTGTAGATAAGTGCACACCCTCCAGTTTCCAATTTCCCGAGTGTCAAACTTCATGGATAAGAGGGGCCTTAAGCTGCAGTGTGGCATTTGCTGCTGAGACACATGGACTGACTCCAGGGGACTCAAAAATCAATCAGAAAACCCACATCCTCAGTGTCTGAGAACCCTGTCGGGGCACAACTCTTGATACCAGGATGTTAGAATCGCCACCTGATCAAAGGATGCTTTCAGAAATCAAGAGCTCAAACAGGATTACTGCAGTTATGATTCCTATATTAATAGCTCTGGTGAGATCAGTGGACATGTTGCTACACCCTCTCTCTTGTCCACCGCTATTTTCTGTGGCAATATACTGTTACCATAGAGACATCACAACAGCCCCACACAAATTCATCAGTTGTACACAACAGAACTCAAATTATATTGAAACTCACAACTTGGAATTCCTAGGAATTGTTAATAAATGATGTTTTTAATGGCTGTGTAAGAAGCTGAAAATGATAAGTCCCATATTCTTTGAGTTAGTCTTTTTACTCAAAGCTATCTGAAGCCAGAGGTTTCATGCCTTACCTCACAGCTTAGTCAGGAAGCGTAAGAAGACCTGAGCTACTGCTGACTCTGGGCATTTGATGGAACAAAACATGTAACTATTTAGTGCAACTTATTAAAATACAGTTATTTATCAGAATTTACTTACTAGTAGCCCTCAATGCTAAGATGACTATACTTTATTATAGTTTATAGCACATCACAATAAACTTGAATTTATAGAGAAACTCAGTATCTCATAACATAAACTTTTCCCATACATATTGAAAGATATATCTAAGTGATTCAGAGCATGGGATTTATAACTGCTTGTTGTACTAAACAACAATATACATTAGAAATATGTCTCCTGAAGCTATGTTGCTTAAATTTATGTGGTATTTTGTCATAAAGGGCTGATTTTACCCACCAACCTCATGACTATTAACCTACTATCTGTGCAGGGTGAGCTCAGGGTTTTGTAAATGTGTTCAAATCTAATGCCATGACCTTCCCTTGCCAATGAGAGAAACCTAACAGGCTTTAAGTGTGTCCTTCCCAGACTGGCTGGGGTTGTCTCACTCTACCTGAAGAGAGGAGTTCGTCAACCCAACACATCTTTACCCCAACATGGACTCTACAGTATTTCTTCAGGAAATAACATGATAGGTATGGGAGAAATACATACCAAAAAGGACAATACACAGCCTTTCATGGGTAGGGAAAAGAAGACAAAAATGAAACAGACTTTTCACTGGGATATTTGATGCCTAGTTAGTGAAATACTTGAACCTACATTCAAATTTAGTAGAGTTTATGGAAAATGGGAAATTAGAAAGTGTAGGGTATGTTTTTGAAATCAATTAAGTTCTTCCGACTCCACAACTGAAGCGACATTTAAAAAGGTGTATTAATATTACAATGGTCTCCTCTCTTTTACCTACCTGTCAGGTCTGATCCAGACATCAGAGCTGTCCAGAGTCCCCAACAGTATTGGGGTCTGTCGGGTTCCCTGGCCATGCTCAGGAGTCAGCAGTCATCCCCCTCCGGCCAATGGACACATAAGCACAACCACCAGTTCTTTGAAAGTCCAAGGTATTCATTAATTATCCACACACCAAAAGAAAGAGCAAGAACAGATATATATATATATATATATATATATATAGAGAGAGAGAGAGAGAGAGAGAGAGAGAGCAGCAGAGCAGAGCTGACCAGACTAATTCACTCAGACCTCTGACCCTCAGACCTCCAACCCTCCAACCTCAGTCAAACAATACAGCCCCTTTTATAGTTTGTCAAGGCAAGGGGGCAGGGCTTTACAAAAGCAGGACTTCACAAAGGCTGTGGGCAAAAGGTAAAAGACCTTTTCACTCTGAAAACAAAGGAAGTGAGAAGAGCTTCTCACCAGGTGCAAGAAATACAGGGAGACTGCTCTAGCTCCCTGGGGCTAGTGTGGAATCTCTGGATGTTATTTTCTCTCGTCTTGGGCCAATAAACAATTATTTCAATGATGTTTCTAGTCATTTTTATACATACATAGTAAGAGGGGTAGGCATTTATATATACACAGGATTAGGGTGATTTTTTGTGGGGAATTTGCGACATGGTCCCCTCACCAGATTGATCATTCCAGCCCCTCAGGGTCCTTATCAATATCTTTAGGTAAACACAGAGCTCCTTCTGTGACCTTACTATTTTTGCTTTTGGTCAGATCAAAGCTTATTTTAGGTCTTGCCTCAGGGACAAATAAATTGTCCCATATTGAAGTCAGGCTGGTCTCTCTTCCTGGTTCCATCCAGTGCCTCAGTGTGACCTTCCTTTCTTGGGGTGTGACAAATTAAAATAAACCTATGAGCAATTGAAGTATTTAGTTAAGAAATATAGTGCAGGCCCAGGAATAACAAATTAGTCTGAACTGTCTTCCCATAGCTATACAAAAGGACACAGCTTTAAAAGAAGAGCATGCTAAGGGCTCAAGGCAGAGAACAGCAAAATTTTAGAAAACCATTGAGTTTAATGGAATTTGACACCTGCTGAGAAAGAGGCAGAGAACTGTAAATAAAAAGGAACCCAACACCCACCTACATTTTTGAAGGTTGAATTTCAATGCAATTAAACCATGTCACCTGATGGGGGGAGAGAACTTCCCAAAAATTGTTACCATGAACATATTTCAATGATCAACTTCATTATTGCTAAGATCATTTTTCCAAGCCAATATAAATTTTTAAAATGTCACTTGCCAAAAGTGCTCTACATTAAGACCTATATACTTAAGCTATTTCATTTTAGGCTTTTTTTTTAACAGACGTACTCCCACAAAGTTAATGAATCAATATAATTTACAGTGAATTTGAGGCAACAATAAGTAGAGCATATATTTTGTCACCAGATATGGCATTAACAACAAAGCTTCTAGTGTTCAAATCTCCAAAATTGCAACATATGCTTCCAAGAAGGAGAATGAAGCCTTGTCCAGTTACTGGTAATCTTAAAAGGCTGAGGACAGCTGCCAGAGTCAGTGGGTATTAGCAATCCATGTGTGTCTTCTGCAGGGAAACAGTCTGTAATTAATTCTGCATTCACCAGCTGGTATCACTCTGGCCCCCACCCCAATAGCCAAAGAGAAAAATGAAGAACAGCATCTGTCGCTCAACTTAGGGGAAGAATTGACTCAAGAAATCATTTGCTCAAGCCTTGACTCCAAAAACGTGTAACATGAATAAGAGACAGTTGATTCTCTGGAGGGCAAGTGCCATGCACTCATGATGGCACCATAAATGCTTGGACCCTAGTTTCCAGATTATGTTTCAGGCACTTCAATACGATGATGAGCTGGGAATGACCCCTCTGAGTCACCAAGTCTGTGGTTTCTACTCTGAGTTTGGTCCTTCATGAAAATGAAAACATGATCTAAGGGTGGTGCCGCAGCTTGACTCAAGAGTTGTCAACTGAGGGTGGCTGTGCTCCTGTTAATGCAGAATTGGATTCTACTGTGCTAGTGGGTTCTTGAGGATTGTATGAAGAATTTGCATACAAAACTCAGAAGACTCAAAGTTTAAAGTACAGATGATTCCAGGTCCCTTCCCAAATGTCGAGGCCTGTTACCTGTGAACAAATTCCTGGTCCTGTCCCACACAGTCTACTCGCCTCCCATCAATGATGGCCGTGTCCTGTTCCTGTGCTACTCTCTGCCTGCCTGCCACTGGGCCTCCCAACTGTACCCCAGGGGTCCCTATTGTCCTGTCCCGGCTTTCCCTAGTCTCCAGCCTCTACCCTGTACGTGTGGGTGACACTCCTATGCTCAGTACCTTGCCCTGTACCTGGGCATGCTGTCCTACCTGATCTGGTGAAGGAGGGAGCTGGCAAGAAGGCAAGAGGGCAGGAGGGCAGGAGGGCAATAGGGCAGGAGGGCAGGAGGGCAAGAGGGCAAGAGGGCAAGAGGGCAAGCGAGAAAGCTAAAGAGAGAATGAGCAAGAGAGAGAGCATGCACACACGCTTCTGGGGTTGCCTTTTATTGGCTGCAAAATCCCCCCCGGTGTCCCCTTGTACATTCTGATTGGCTACCTATTCCATGGGTGTGATTGGCTACCTGTGATCTGGCACTTTCCTCCTTAGCTCTTGCTGTATCACTCCCACAAACATATTGGCAATGTCTGGAGATGCTGTCAGCTGTCAAAACTGGGGTGCAGAGAGGCGCTCCTAGACCACAGGTGCTGAGAAATTGCCTCCAGTGCATGGAAAGACCCCACCCCCAGAAGGATGGGGTGGTACAGAAAACATTTGTTGAGAAGGCTCTGAGTACCCAGGTGGCCATAGGACTCCCACCCAATATTTCCTTCCAGGTGCTTCTGAAAATCAGGAGCTCATGGCTGGGCCCCCAGTGCCTGCAGGTGTGACTGATTGCTGCCCACGTGGTCCCAGAGCTGGGAATGATCTTTTCTACCATCCCTGCCACCTCTCTAAGTGGGAAATTACAAACGCTAAAGGGGTATGAAAGAAACTGGACACATTCAAATGGACACTCCAAGGAAATCCCACAGCTGAAGTCTGCCTCACTCTGAGCAGCTCAAGATCCAGGGGCAGTCTTCATGGCGGCTGTTAACGCAGGTGTCTCCAAGGCAATGGGAAACGCTCAATGCCAAAGGCTCCTCCTAGGTTGGAAGATGCACTGAGAGGTACTACTGCCTTACTGCTTCCGGAGTGTGTATGTTTGCAGTGATTGTGAGTTCAGAACACTCCCTAGGAAATGCACTCGTGCCGTCTTAGCTACGTGCAATTCCAGCAACTGGGAATCCACTTTTTCTCCACAAAACCCTCACACAGAGGTAATGCTTGTCCCTCACTTGTGGACAGCTTTGGTTCTCATTCTGGTCCCTTATCATTTGTCATACCCAAGTACCCAGGGTTTGGTTTTTGTTCTTCTTACAGGTTAGAAACATGGAAACACTGGGTCTGTGTTTTCATTCCATTTCACATGTTCCATGGAGGTCTGGAGTGATCCCCAACATCCCATAGGGTTCCCGAGCACTGCCAGGAGTAACTCCCTTAGTGCAGAGCCAAGAGAAACCTCTGAGCATGAACAGATATGGATAAAAAACAACAGAAATGGAAAGGCTAGGGTAACCTTTCTTTTGGTTGGTTGTTTTGGTCACATCTAGCAGACTCCTGGGGCTACACCAGGAGGTACATGGTGATTACTCTGAGACCATGCAGGTGGGGGCTGAACCTGGGCTCCTACATGCTTAGCATACACCCCGGCCCTTTCAGTTATCCCTGGACTATAAGGCAATTATTTCAACTTGACTGGAAAATAATACTTTTTTTTCAATTGAATCACAGTCACTTTTGTCACTTGTCACTTTTCTTCCCGTTGTTCATCGATTTGCTCAAGCGAGTGCCAGTAATGTCTCCATTCGTTGGGAATGAGGTCAATTATTGTTCCTGTTTTTGACACATCGAATACATCACAGGTAGCTTGCCAGGCTCTGACGTGGTTCTGGGTTCTCCCCATGATGCCCAGTCTTTTTCTATGTCAGATCATCAACCATCCAGGGGCCCATGGGGCAGAGCCCTAGGTGTGGACAAGCCTGTCTCTCCTGTCTGCCACCTGCCAACACAGCCAGGCACTGCAGCCACACCTGCAACACCTCGAGGGGCAGGAGAATCACAGTGAGATACATAATTATTTTTATAAGTATTTTATTATACCACCTTGAAATATACAATTACAAAGATATTCATATTTGGGTTTTGGTCATACAGTGTTCCAGCACCCATCCCTCCACCAGTGCCCATCCACACCACCAATGTCCCCAGTTCCCTCCCCCTCCCCAGCCCACCTCCATGGCAGGTTCTTTATTTCTTTCCATTTCTCTCTATCTCTTAAGATACATAATTATAAAGTTGTTCATGTTTGGGTTTTAGTCATATAATGTGACTGGAAACAAAGCCTAAATATATAACCCCAGTCCCATCTCAATCTCCCATCCTTGGCCCCCACCGCCACCTCCCTGCTACCCTACTCAACCCCTGCTACAGGGGGAACCTCTGGCTGCCGGAGTCTGTCTTGATGCAGACATAACTCTGAGTCAGTCTTGGATGCCATGGTGGGCCTGGACCAGGGAGCCATTGGCACTGATGCAGAAGTGAGCAAGAAGCCACATGAGCCAGAAGTGGACAGGAACACAGGTCAGGGGCACCCGGGCTAAGTCCAGGCACTGGGGCTCATACACGCCCATTGGTCTGGATGGAGGAGAAGGACAAGCAGATGGACAGTGAAGCTCCTTTCTTGAACCCCTGGTGCTGATGTAAGAAACGTTGGCGAACCCAGGCTGTGAAAAGCCTGGAGAATCACAAGTCAGGGATCAGGATGCCTTGGGGACATTCTGGAGACATTTTGGTCCCTCACTGGCCTTCAGGGAGGCCAGGTGTGATGGCGGCAGTGGCAGCCAACCAGACCAAGGGGTTTTGAGAGGAGTCGAATTGGAACTCGTGGTCTGACCGAACACGAAGGAAGGGCAACGCTGACCACCGGCTCCACTGCTGGAGTGAGGGAATCCACAAGCTGCCAGTTGTCAGGAAACTGACTGCTCTGAGCCGGGTGGTGCGTGGGGCCCATGGGCACGGGAACAACCCCCCAACCCCTGCACGCCACAGCAGCAGACGCCTCTGCCACAGGATCCATTTCACCCGGTTTATTTAGGGCTCAGGCTCTGCTCTGAGTCGGCTACACAGTTTCTGTGTAAAAAGAATCAAAGCTTGTCTTCGACACACTCTACCCAAAATATGCCTCCTGGGGCCCCAACTTCCAGCACTGGGCTCCTGAGGCAGTGGGACACTGCAGAGGCCGTTCATGGAGAAACTGTCCAACAGGACCAAGCGATGCCAAGGGGAAGAGGAAAGAGGAAGCTGGAGATCAACCAGCCAAGGGAGGCCAAAAGATGGGACGCCCAGAGCTGAGCAGCTCTGCAGAACCAAATGCACCCCGAGCTACCTGCAAAAAGTGACATGTTGATGTGAACTTCTCCCCGCAGAACCGGGACACAATACACTTCTGTCGTGGACGCCAGCCAGAGAGTGGTACTTGGTGATCTCCACCTAGCAAAGGAACATTCTGGAAGCCTCCTGATACCACAATGCTCTTAGCACCTATGGAACTCCAGCCCTAGACTTGTCTATACACAAATTTAAATTCAGGGAGTGAGAAGTAGCATGTGGGAAAGGTAATTTAATGGTAAGCTCAATTTTTCATTCCCTTAGGAAACAAATAGGAAGCACCTGCCGGAGGTCACGTTCCAGCACCCTGTGGGGACCAGCCACTTCCGGGGAGCTGCTGCCTTCTGCAGAGGGAGCAACTCAGCACCTCCCCAAGCTGGTGCAACTCTGGGCAACACCACAGGACAGGAAATAGACTCTTCTCCCGTGTACATCTAATAGCTGCACAGAGTGGTCTCTCTACTTGCATTATTTCTCCTCGGCCCCTTATTACTTTAATTTTTGCTTTATATCAGCAAACTAAATTAATACTCAGATGGCACCCAGTGGGCACTATGCTGGAAATATTCTAGCACCCAGTGTAAACCATGCTGGAATCATTCTATTGAGAAAACAGAGGCTCAGGAAATTGCAATGAACATTCTCATAAATCTAAGTCACATTTATATTGTTAGTGATTAAGAATGAAACCATGTTGAATACAAATCTAGACTAGAATATGAAATATATGCAATAATAGAAATACTTTCTGAATAAATAGCACTGACTTTTTTTTCATTTTTCATATTCAGCTGATCACCCACAGAAAAGGAAGAACATTATATTTGGAAAACATATCATTAAGCATAATTACATTTACAAGCTAAACTACTTAAGCCCACAAATAGGGAGACTCTGTGGCATATCAGCGAACTTAAAGAGACAGTTGTCAGCAGGATGGTACCTTGGCCAGACAGCTGCATGGATGTGGCCAGGAGCTGCCTGACTCTACCCTTCAGATGTTCCACAGACCCACCGTGGCCAGGAGCTCCCCGTTTCTCCTGGTCTCACCACTCTGCCTGGGCCCGACCATCTGATAGTGGCTACCCGCTGTCCTGCTTGGAACAGGGCTCCATGTCTCCTGTTCTTTGGGCTCATTTGTCTTCTCAACAGGAAGGACACAGCTCTCTGGGCATCTCTGGACATCCAAGAAGCTCTCGTACTTCTTCTGTCTCAGACCAAACACAGCAGAAGTGGAGACTATTCCATGGGAGAGAGGGGAAAGAAGAAGAAAACGGGGGTCGAAAGGGAAAGAGGAGGGCGAAGGATGGCAGGAGAGGACACCTGCAGATGAGGGCTACTGTTCATCAGAGAGGACCAAGTCCACTGGCCCAAACCCAATCGAATGCTGCTCAGGGCCAGAGCATCCACTGTTGGTTTGGAATGTGGGAGGGAAAGCTAAGAGCCCTGAAATAGCTTCATCTATCACACACACACACACACACACACACACACACATTTTAGTGAGTTAAATTATTATTTGTTTTCTACTCTTTCACACTGATGTATGAATAGACACACACACACACATGATGTGCTGAAAATACATTGACTTAAGTGTATCTAGACAGTATTTTAACGTGTATTATATTTTAGTAGAATTGTAAAAATGTATCACGATCACGATCACGATCACGATCTTCCCGTTGATCATCTATTTGCTAGAGCGGGCACCAGTAATATCTCCATATGTCCTGTCTCATGCCAGTAGAGCCAGGGGCACGGCTTGCTACAGGAACACAAAGAGCCTCAAACCATTATATTAGGTCATGGGAATGACCTAATATAATTGTTACTGGAATTTGGCACATCATATACAACACGAGAAGCTTGCCAGGCTTGCCGAGCGGGAGGCAAACTCTTTTAAACACCTCCAAAAAAGCATTTATCAATGAACCGCGGCCGCTTGCGCGAGCCGGGCTGTGATGGGCTGGTCTGCTGGGTGGAGTTCTGACGAGAGGGAAGTCCAGAAGTGGAAAATGGCGGCGCCCGTGGAGTGAGGAGGGGGTGGCCTGGCTTGTTGTGAGGCTCTGCCGAGGTTGTGGGCCAGGGCTAGAACCCGCCATGCCTCCCGACTGCCTCATGAACGGCTGTGCACAGGAGAGCAAGGAACAGCTCTGCCCCATGCCTGAGAGTCTCTGGACCAGCATACCTGGGCCGGACTGAGAAAAAAGCTGCAGGGTGGGTGTAGGTGATCCGGGCTGTGATGGGCTGGTCTGCTGGGTGGAGTTCTGACGAGAGGGAAGTCCAGAAGTGGAAAATGGCGGCGCCGTGGAGTGAGGAGGGGTGGCCTGGCTTGTTGTGAGGCTCTGCCGAGGTTGTGGGCCAGGGCTAGAACCCGCCATGCCTCCCGACTGCCTCATGAACGGCTGTGCACAGGGAGAGCAAGGAACAGCTCTGCCCCATGCCTGAGAGTCTCTGGACCAGCATACCTGGGCCGGACTGAGGAAAAGCTGCAGGGTGGGTGTAGGTGATCCGGGCTGTGATGGGCTGGTCTGCTGGGTGGAGTTCTGACGAGAGGGAAGTCCAGAAGTGGAAAATGGCGGCGCACGTGGAGTGAGGGGGGGGTGGCCTGGCTTGTTGTGAGGCTCTGCCGAGGTTGTGGGCCAGGGCTAGAACCCGCCATGCCTCCCGACTGCCTCATGAACGGCTGTGCACAGGGAGAGCAAGGAACAGCTCTGCCCCATGCCTGAGAGTCTCTGGACCAGCATACCTGGGCCGGATTGAGGAAAAAGCTGCAGGGTGGGTGTAGGTGATCCGGGCTGTGATGGGCTGGTCTGCTGGGTGGAGTTCTGACGAGAGGGAAGTCCAGAAGTGGAAAATGGCGGCGCACGTGGAGTGAGGAGGGGTGGCCTGGCTTGTTGTGAGGCTCTGCCGAGGTTGTGGGCCAGGGCTAGAACCCGCCATGCCTCCCGACTGCCTCATGAACGGCTGTGCACAGGGAGAGCAAGGAACAGCTCTGCCCCATGCCTGAGAGTCTCTGGACCAGCATACCTGGGCCGGATTGAGGAAAAAGCTGCAGGGTGGGTGTAGGGTGATCCGGGCTGTGATGGGCTGGTCTGCTGGGTGGAGTTCTGACGAGAGGGAAGTCCAGAAGTGGAAAATGGCGGCGCACGTGGAGTGAGGAGGGGGTGGCCTGGCTTGTTGTGAGGCTCTGCCGAGGTTGTGGGCCAGGGCTAGAACCCGCCATGCCTCCCGACTGCCTCATGAACGGCTGTGCACAGGGAGAGCAAGGAACAGCTCTGCCCCATGCCTGAGAGTCTCTGGACCAGCATACCTGGGCCGGACTGAGGAAAAAGCTGCAGGGTGGGTGTAGGTGATCCGGGCTGTGATGGGCTGGTCTGCTGGGTGGAGTTCTGACGAGAGGGAAGTCCAGAAGTGGAAAATGGCGGCGCCGTGGAGTGAGGAGGGGTGGCCTGGCTTGTTGTGAGGCTCTGCCGAGGTTGTGGGCCAGGGCTAGAACCCGCCATGCCTCCCGACTGCCTCATGAACAGCTGTGCACAGGGAGAGCAAGGAACAGCTCTGCCCCATGCCTGAGAGTCTCTGGACCAGCATACCTGGGCCGGATTGAGGAAAAAAGCTGCAGGATGGGTGTAGGTGATCCGGGCTGTGATGGGCTGGTCTGCTGGGTGGAGTTCTGACGAGAGGGAAGTCCAGAAGTGGAAAATGGCGGCGCCGTGGAGTGAGGAGGGGTGGCCTGGCTTGTTGTGAGGCTCTGCCGAGGTTGTGGGCCAGGGCTAGAACCCGCCATGCCTCCCGACTGCCTCATGAACGGCTGTGCACAGGGAGAGCAAGGAACAGCTCTGCCCCATGCCTGAGAGTCTCTGGACCAGCATACCTGGGCCGGATTGAGGAAAAAGCTGCAGGGTGGGTGTAGGTGATCCGGGCTGTGATGGGCTGGTCTGCTGGGTGGAGTTCTGACGAGAGGGAAGTCCAGAAGTGGAAAATGGCGGCGCACGTGGAGTGAGGAGGGGTGGCCTGGCTTGTTGTGAGGCTCTGCCGAGGTTGTGGGCCAGGGCTAGAACCCGCCATGCCTCCCGACTGCCTCATGAACGGCTGTGCACAGGGAGAGCAAGGAACAGCTCTGCCCCATGCCTGAGAGTCTCTGGACCAGCATACCTGGGCCGGACTGAGGAAAAAGCTGCAGGGTGGGTGTAGGTGATCCGGGCTGTGATGGGCTGGTCTGCTGGGTGGAGTTCTGACGAGAGGGAAGTCCAGAAGTGGAAAATGGCGGCGCCCGTGGAGTGAGGAGGGGTGGCCTGGCTTGTTGTGAGGCTCTGCCGAGGTTGTGGGCCAGGGCTAGAACCCGCCATGCCTCCCGACTGCCTCATGAACGGCTGTGCACAGGGAGAGCAAGGAACAGCTCTGCCCCATGCCTGAGAGTCTCTGGACCAGCATACCTGGGCCGGATTGAGGAAAAAGCTGCAGGGTGGGTGTAGGTGATCCGGGCTGTGATGGGCTGGTCTGCTGGGTGGAGTTCTGACGAGAGGGAAGTCCAGAAGTGGAAAATGGCGGCGCCGTGGAGTGAGGGAGGGGTGGCCTGGCTTGTTGTGAGGCTCTGCCGAGGTTGTGGGCCAGGGCTAGAACCCGCCATGCCTCCCGACTGCCTCATGAACGGCTGTGCACAGGGAGAGCAAGGAACAGCTCTGCCCCATGCCTGAGAGTCTCTGGACCAGCATACCTGGGCCGGATTGAGGAAAAAGCTGCAGGGTGGGTGTAGGTGATCCGGGCTGTGATGGGCTGGTCTGCTGGGTGGAGTTCTGACGAGAGGGAAGTCCAGAAGTGGAAAATGGCGGCGCACGTGGAGTGAGGAGGGGTGGCCTGGCTTGTTGTGAGGCTCTGCCGAGGTTGTGGGCCAGGGCTAGAACCCGCCATGCCTCCCGACTGCCTCATGAACGGCTGTGCACAGGGAGAGCAAGGAACAGCTCTGCCCCATGCCTGAGAGTCTCTGGACCAGCATACCTGGGCCGGATTGAGGAAAAAGCTGCAGGGTGGGTGTAGGTGATCCGGGCTGTGATGGGCTGGTCTGCTGGGTGGAGTTCTGACGAGAGGGAAGTCCAGAAGTGGAAAATGGCGGCGCCCGTGGAGTGAGGAGGGGTGGCCTGGCTTGTTGTGAGGCTCTGCCGAGGTTGTGGGCCAGGGCTAGAACCCGCCATGCCTCCCGACTGCCTCATGAACGGCTGTGCACAGGGAGAGCAAGGAACAGCTCTGCCCCATGCCTGAGAGTCTCTGGACCAGCATACCTGGGCCGGATTGAGGAAAAAGCTGCAGGGTGGGTGTAGGTGATCCGGGCTGTGATGGGCTGGTCTGCTGGGTGGAGTTCTGACGAGAGGGAAGTCCAGAAGTGGAAAATGGCGGCGCCCGTGGAGTGAGGGAGGGGTGGCCTGGCTTGTTGTGAGGCTCTGCCGAGGTTGTGGGCCAGGGCTAGAACCCGCCATGCCTCCCGACTGCCTCATGAACGGCTGTGCACAGGGAGAGCAAGGAACAGCTCTGCCCCATGCCTGAGAGTCTCTGGACCAGCATACCTGGGCCGGATTGAGGAAAAAGCTGCAGGGTGGGTGTAGGGTGATCCGGGCTGTGATGGGCTGGTCTGCTGGGTGGAGTTCTGACGAGAGGGAAGTCCAGAAGTGGAAAATGGCGGCGCCCGTGGAGTGAGGAGGGGTGGCCTGGCTTGTTGTGAGGCTCTGCCGAGGTTGTGGGCCAGGGCTAGAACCCGCCATGCCTCCCGACTGCCTCATGAACGGCTGTGCACAGGGAGAGCAAGGAACAGCTCTGCCCCATGCCTGAGAGTCTCTGGACCAGCATACCTGGGCCGGATTGAGGAAAAAGCTGCAGGGTGGGGTGTAGGTGATCCGGGCTGTGATGGGCTGGTCTGCTGGGTGGAGTTCTGACGAGAGGGAAGTCCAGAAGTGGAAAATGGCGGCGCCGTGGAGTGAGGAGGGGGTGGCCTGGCTTGTTGTGAGGCTCTGCCGAGGTTGTGGGCCAGGGCTAGAACCCGCCATGCCTCCCGACTGCCTCATGAACGGCTGTGCACAGGGAGAGCAAGGAACAGCTCTGCCCCATGCCTGAGAGTCTCTGGACCAGCATACCTGGGCCGGATTGAGGAAAAAGCTGCAGGGTGGGTGTAGGTGATCCGGGCTGTGATGGGCTGGTCTGCTGGGTGGAGTTCTGACGAGAGGGGAAGTCCAGAAGTGGAAAATGGCGGCGCCGTGGAGTGAGGAGGGGGTGGCCTGGCTTGTTGTGAGGCTCTGCCGAGGTTGTGGGCCAGGGCTAGAACCCGCCATGCCTCCCGACTGCCTCATGAACGGCTGTGCACAGGGAGAGCAAGGAACAGCTCTGCCCCATGCCTGAGAGTCTCTGGACCAGCATACCTGGGCCGGATTGAGGAAAAAAGCTGCAGGGTGGGTGTAGGTGATCCGGGCTGTGATGGGCTGGTCTGCTGGGTGGAGTTCTGACGAGAGGGAAGTCCAGAAGTGGAAAATGGCGGCGCCCGTGGAGTGAGGAGGGGTGGCCTGGCTTGTTGTGAGGCTCTGCCGAGGTTGTGGGCCAGGGCTAGAACCCGCCATGCCTCCCGACTGCCTCATGAACGGCTGTGCACAGGGAGAGCAAGGAACAGCTCTGCCCCATGCCTGAGAGTCTCTGGACCAGCATACCTGGGCCGGATTGAGGAAAAAGCTGCAGGGTGGGTGTAGGTGATCCGGGCTGTGATGGGCTGGTCTGCTGGGTGGAGTTCTGACGAGAGGGAAGTCCAGAAGTGGAAAATGGCGGCGCCCGTGGAGTGAGGAGGGGTGGCCTGGCTTGTTGTGAGGCTCTGCCGAGGTTGTGGGCCAGGGCTAGAACCCGCCATGCCTCCCGACTGCCTCATGAACGGCTGTGCACAGGGAGAGCAAGGAACAGCTCTGCCCCATGCCTGAGAGTCTCTGGACCAGCATACCTGGGCCGGATTGAGGAAAAAGCTGCAGGGTGGGTGTAGGTGATCCGGGCTGTGATGGGCTGGTCTGCTGGGTGGAGTTCTGACGAGAGGGAAGTCCAGAAGTGGAAAATGGCGGCGCCCGTGGAGTGAGGGAGGGGTGGCCTGGCTTGTTGTGAGGCTCTGCCGAGGTTGTGGGCCAGGGCTAGAACCCGCCATGCCTCCCGACTGCCTCATGAACGGCTGTGCACAGGGAGAGCAAGGAACAGCTCTGCCCCATGCCTGAGAGTCTCTGGACCAGCATACCTGGGCCGGATTGAGGAAAAAAGCTGCAGGGTGGGTGTAGGTGATCCGGGCTGTGATGGGCTGGTCTGCTGGGTGGAGTTCTGACGAGAGGGAAGTCCAGAAGTGGAAAATGGCGGCGCCGCGGAGTGAGGAGGGGTGGCCTGGCTTGTTGTGAGGCTCTGCCGAGGTTGTGGGCCAGGGCTAGAACCCGCCATGCCTCCCGACTGCCTCATGAACGGCTGTGCACAGGGAGAGCAAGGAACAGCTCTGCCCCATGCCTGAGAGTCTCTGGACCAGCATACCTGGGCCGGATTGAGGAAAAAGCTGCAGGGTGGGTGTAGGTGATCCGGGCTGTGATGGGCTGGTCTGCTGGGTGGAGTTCTGACGAGAGGGAAGTCCAGAAGTGGAAAATGGCGGCGCCCGTGGAGTGAGGGAGGGGTGGCCTGGCTTGTTGTGAGGCTCTGCCGAGGTTGTGGGCCAGGGCTAGAACCCGCCATGCCTCCCGACTGCCTCATGAACGGCTGTGCACAGGGAGAGCAAGGAACAGCTCTGCCCCATGCCTGAGAGTCTCTGGACCAGCATACCTGGGCCGGATTGAGGAAAAAGCTGCAGGGTGGGTGTAGGTGATCCGGGCTGTGATGGGCTGGTCTGCTGGGTGGAGTTCTGACGAGAGGGAAGTCCAGAAGTGGAAAATGGCGGCGCCCGGGAGTGAGGAGGGGTGGCCTGGCTTGTTGTGAGGCTCTGCCGAGGTTGTGGGCCAGGGCTAGAACCCGCCATGCCTCCCGACTGCCTCATGAACGGCTGTGCACAGGGAGAGCAAGGAACAGCTCTGCCCCATGCCTGAGAGTCTCTGGACCAGCATACCTGCCGGATTGAGGAAAAAGCTGCAGGGTGGGTGTAGGTGATCCGGGCTGTGATGGGCTGGTCTGCTGGGTGGAGTTCTGACGAGAGGGAAGTCCAGAAGTGGAAAATGGCGGCGCCCGTGGAGTGAGGAGGGGTGGCCTGGCTTGTTGTGAGGCTCTGCCGGGTTGTGGGCCAGGGCTAGAACCCGCCATGCCTCCCGACTGCCTCATGAACGGCTGTGCACAGGGAGAGCAAGGAACAGCTCTGCCCCATGCCTGAGAGTCTCTGGACCAGCATACCTGGGCCGGATTGAGGAAAAAGCTGCAGGGTGGGTGTAGGTGATCCGGGCGTGATGGGCTGGTCTGCTGGGTGGAGTTCGACGAGAGGGAAGTCCAGAAGTGGAAAATGGCGGCGCCCGTGGGTGAGGAGGGGTGGCCTGGTTGTTGTGGGTCGCGGGTTGTGGGCCAGGGCTAGCCCGCAGCCCCCGACCCAAACGGCTGTGCAAGGAGAGCAGGAACAGCTCTGCCCCACCTGAGAGTCTCCCAGTACCTGGGCCGGATTGAGGAAAAAGCTGCAGGGTGGGTGTAGGTGATCCGGGTGGGGCTGGCGCGGGTGGAGTTCGAGAGAGGGAAGTCCAGAGTGGAAAATGGCGGCGCCGGGGTGAGGAGGGGTGGCCTGGTTTTTGGCGCGGGTTGGTGCCCGACCCGACCACGGCGGCACGAGACAGGAACGCCGCCCCCCTCCCAGAACCGCGATGGGAAGCTGCGGGTGGGTGGACGGGTTGTGGTGTGGTGGGGAGGAGTCAGAGTGGAAAGGCGGGGGGTGTTGTGGCGGGGGGGAGGGTGAGCCGCGAAGGGAGCCGCAAGATACCGCGTTAGGCTCAGGGTGGGTTTCGGTTGTGGTGTGTGGGGGGGGGGCGGGGTAAGTAGGAAGTAGTCGTGGGTTGGTGGGTGGGGGGGGGGGGGGGGGTATGGTGTGGGTGGTGGGGGGGGTGGGTGAGGGTGGGGAGGTGGGGTGGGGTGGGGGGGGGTGGTGGGGGTGGGAGTTGTGGTGTGGGGGTTGGTGGTTGGGGTGTGGTGGGGTTGGTGTGTGTGCGGTTTGGGTGGGGGGTAGTGGTGGTGGGTGTTGGGGGGGGGGGTGGTTTTGGGGGTGGGAGGGGCGGTGTTGCTGGGGGGGGTGGGGGGGTGGGGTGGGTTTGGGGTTGGGGGGGGGGGTGGGGGGGGGTGGAGCTAGGGTGAAGTATCGGGGGTGGGGTGGAGGGGAGCAGAGGAGGCGCCGGGAGTGAGGGGGGGTGGTGGGTCTGTGGCAGGGCGGTCAACGTGACATCAGAAAAGCTGGTGGTTAGGTGACGGGGGTCTGGGGAGCCAAGTGGGTGGCGCCGGGAGGAGGGGTGGGGCGTGGGCCAGGCTAGAACCCGCCAGCCCCGACTGCCTCAGAGGCTGGCACAGGGAGAGCAAGGAACAGCTCTGCCCCAGCCTGAGCTCTGGCCAGCCTGGGCCGATTGAGGAAAAGCTGCAGGTGGGTGTAGGTGATCCGGCTGTGTGGGCTGGTCTGCTGGGTGGAGTTCGATGAGAGGGAAGTCCAGAAGTGAAAATGGCGGCGCCCGTGGAGTGGGAGGGGGTGGCCTGGCTTGTGTGAGGCTCTGCCGAGGTGGCCAGGCTAGAACCCGCCATGCCTCCGACTGCCCAGACGGGTGCCAGGAGGCAAGGAACAGTCGCCCCAGCCTGAGGTCTCGGACCAGCATACCGCGGTTGAGGAAAAAGCTGCAGGATGGGTGTAGGTGATCCGGCTGTGATGGCTGGTCTGCTGGGTGGAGTTCTGACGAGGGGAAGTCCAGAAGTGGGAAAATGGCGGCGCCCGTGGAGAGGGGGGTGGCCTGGCTTGTTGTGGGCTCGCCGAGGTTGGGGCCAGGGCTAGAACCCGCATGCCTCGATGCTCAGCGCTAGCAGGGAGAGCAAGGAACAGCTCGCCCAGCCTGAGAGCTCGGACCAGCATACCTGGCCGGATTGAGGAAAAAGCTGCGGTGGGTGTAGGTGATCCAGGCTGTGGCTGGTCTGCTGGGTGGAGTTCGATGAGGGGAAGTCCAGAAGTGGAAAATGGCGCCCGGTGGAGTGAGGAGGGGTGGCCTGGCTTGATCAGTGTGCCAATAGTTTTACTAACCACTTTTGTTGAAAGTTATACGATTTATTAATGCAAATACTAAGTCCATTAGTTACCCTAAATAACAATTTATTTGCAAGTTCCTGAAAGTCCAGAGGACAGTGATGCTAGTGACAGCTTCTATAGGTTAGAGCGCAGCACAGCTTCAGTACAAATTAAGAATGTTTAGAATTAGAACATGATACGAATTCCGAATGGAGAGACAAAAAGTCCTCCCTAGTATCCATAAAACAGACAACTGTTTATCTTCATACCAATATACAGTTGAATTTTATTGAAGGTTACGTGATCATTAGGATTTCACTCTGCTTATCTTTGCTGACAGAGCTGACATAGTACTGCACAGAACAGAAACACACAGAGTGCATGTTGTCATTTTGAAAGTGACCTTGACATGCATTATTTCATTGGATTCTCAGTCTAGCAGACCACACAAAGTGGTGAAGCATATTTTATAAATTCGGGTACCATCACAGAGTCACTAATTGGCTGTAAGTGTCTGGCCTCTGGTCACCCAGAAATATGGAAAGAAGAAAAGGAGGGAAAGTCAGAGAAATCCACATTAGTGCCAGACAAAGAGAAGACGGCTTAAAGCACTTGCCCGGCATGGGGCTGACCCCAGCTCGATCTGTCACACTGCACATTACCCTGAGCACTGCTGGGAGTGACCCCTGAGCACAGAGCCACGAATAAGTCCTGAGGAGTGCCCCAGCCAAAAGAAAAAAATAGCCAACATTCTAAGGGCTGTCTCTTCACTTCCTTGATCCTCAATGATAATATATTTGAAATTCTGGTAAATAGCTCTCTGGTAAACTGATGGTCCCAGAGTTAAGGGCAAAGAGTAGCTTCCTTTAGCCCTCACACATTAATGCTAACTTTACGAAAATGGAGACTGATTAAAATGATGGGCCCTTGTGTTCCCGAACCCACAGCCGTTACTCACTAAACAGGCGCTTGCAGCTTCAGGCCCTTCTTTAAGAGGCCGAGGAGATGAGAGAGTTGCTAACTTCGCTGATCCGACACCACAAAGCCCAAACCATTGCTCCATTTGCAGAGAGTCAGTTTAAGAGGTCTTCTTATCAAATTTCAAGAAAACATTTGCACTCTGGATACACTTTTGATGCGTAGGAGATTTTACACATTGCATACTGTAACCAATTAAATTTATTGGTATCATTATTTGGACCTGCCAGAGACAAAAGCCAGTGGGTGGCAGAAAGATGAAGTTTGCAAACGGTGGTGTGTGTTGGGAGAAGCTTCTGTTCTGCTTATGACTACCTCAGACTTTGAGCTGGAAGCTACTTAAGATGTACTATTTGTGGTCACACCAATTATAGCAGAAACAAGTTCATAAAGGACCAGGCCACTACAATTACAGGAGTCATTCACGGGAGAGGATGCACTAGAGACGCCTTGTGGTAGGTATAAAAGAAAGAGACTCAGATACAAGGGGGCAGAGCTGCTACCGGCTCTCCCTGTGCTCAGCTGATCATGAGCCATCCCGAGGGAAGGCGAGTTCTAACCCTGGCCCACCATCCCAATAGAGCCTCACAAGAAGCTAGAGGAACCCCCACACTATGAGGTCAGTCATCAACATCCAGACTCCACAGCTCTTCAGAGCTCCATCCAAGAGAAAAGCCCATCTCTCCCCGTTGAGGTTCATCAGTAAATGCATGAGATGAGAACCTACTACTGAGAGAATACCACCTGCATAGCAGAGCCTGGCAAGCTACCCGTGTCATATTTGATATGCCAAAACCCAGTAACAGTTATAGACCTTATTCCCATGACCTGAACAAATGGTTTGAGTCTCTTCGTGTTCCTGGAGCAAGCAGATGCCCTTGGGCTATACTAGCATGCCACAGGATGTATGGAGATGTTACTGGTGCCCACTCAAGCAAATCAATGATCAGTGGGAAGACAAGTGATACAAGTGATACAAGTACCATTATTTGCATTATTCATATTCTTGTACTATAAACACTGATCTATCCAATTTGCTACTGTATGCACTACTTTTACATAAACAAGAATAAAAATAAAAGTGAAGACCATAGGTAGGAAGGAAGGAGGGAAGAAGGAAAGGAGGGAAGGAGGAAGGAAGAAAGGAGGGACAGGGAGGGAGGGAAGAGAAGGAAGGGAAGAGAGGAAGAGTGGATTCCAGTAATGAACTTATAACTGAGGAAAAAAGTCCCAGCCTGTTTAATCCTGATTCTCATGATACCCTCCAAAGAGGGGCCTGGATTGTTTCGCTCTCATCATCACTGTGTTACTAATTGCTGTTGGCTGTGACCAGAAACCATCAGTTATGCAAGAAGAAACTGTCCTGTGCTCACCAGTGAGATCTGAACTTCTTGCCTCCAGTCAGACATCAGGACCGAGATCTCAGCCTGAGGCTGTGAACATCCAAACAATCGTATTGTTACTCCACCACCTGAGCTCTGAGTCTCCCAAGCTGCCCATTAGCTTCTAACCTCGTAGCTGAGCTAACCTGGTTCCATCCAAGGGTGCCAACACTTATGGTTTTTATGCACAAATTTACTGCATCTTCCCCACCATCAAAGTGCCCCAGACCGTCCACTGCTGCCTGTGTCACTCCAGTCCACCCCTGCAGTTCCCCCTCACTGCTTGGAACCTCAGTTCTCTAGTGAAAGCCCACGGCTTTGTCACTGCTCCATCCTGTCTCTGCCTCCGTTTTCTCCCCTCGATATGTGACACAGAAGAGCACTGGCTATTTGCCTCATGGAGCAGGAGTCCTCCAGCCCCTCCTGGCTTTGCTTTGCCCATTGGTCCTCTCATGTCACATCACAATGTTCCTCCCAGTCTTTGGCCCTATAAGAGATTCTTAATTCCATCAAATGCTATCAGAATATTAACATTATCATTTCTCAAGTTTCTTCAATCCTGGTCCTTTTTTTTAACCAGTGTAATTTCTGTAACTGTCAACCAAGATTTTTTCTGAACCTGGTCAGATGGGGTGCTGGGTGCTGAAGACTTCAGAAGGGTGACACACTGAGCCATGCATTTTTTTTCCACAACTGGCTTTAAAAGTAACTCTCCAGGCTCTCCTCTTGCTTTTGTTTTGACTTTGTTCCCTTGTCCAAGCAGTCGTTATTTCTGTGGAAAACAGGTGCAGTAGAAGCTGTAATTTGAATGAAGAAATACCTAGCCGGGCAAGAAGCAGCCCAATGCCCTCGGAGTCCACCGGCATTTCCCTGCGGGTGCTTTGACTTGCTCCTGGGAAAGCTCTGGAAAACCATCCTTCAACCCCTCGTCATTCAGGCATCTTTGGGAGATGCGACTCCTGTTTGCTCCTGACACCTGCTTGATAAAAGTTTATTTCCAGGTATATATGGATACAGGGATAGAGACACTCATATGAGACTTCCCAGGATGAAACACTTCCTTAAACATTGACTTCCCTTTGGAGGATTTTAGATTCCAGCCTCTGGCTTCAGTTGCCACCCCACGTTTACTAACATGAGGCTCATGAGGCTCATAAGGCTGAGCATAACTCAAGCATTGCCTCATGTTTATCCCAAAGGTTCTGTTGGCAAAACACATCTTGGACATTCTAAAATGTGCTTCTGATATTTTGAGTCCACTAAGGTTTTAATTCTAATAAATGCCCTAAATGCCAACTGACAAGGAACAAAAGATCCTTGACTGGCTGTTCTAAATCAGCTGAAGCATTCTTTTTCCTAGCACAGCCCTTTGTACCTACATTACATAATTCATACACTCACACAGACACACACACACCTAGGAGGGTGTGCAGGACTCCATAGAGCAGTGCCCGTCAAAGTGACAGGTGTACTCAGTAGATTACGTCCACGGTGTGTACACACATCGACCAGTTTGAAGACCTGAATAGAAAAGCAGGAACTGGCAAATGTGTCCCACCCCCATCCCTCACTGCTTTGATCAGAGCATCTCATCTTTTCCTGAGATTGCTTAGAACAAGATTAAAACCTTCTAGTCTCATTTATATGGAGGCCAGCCAAAGGCAAGCCCAGGCAAAAACAAAATAAGAAGTGACCATGAGCACAGCTGGATATAACCCTTCTACCCCCAAAAGGAATAACAAGGCTGGAAATCTAGACTCTAAAATAATATAATGGCACAAGGACCGAGATCGACGTCAGTGCAAGAAAGTGGAAACAGCAGCTAAACCTCAAGCATGGGGTCCCATGATCTTCAATGGCACCACCTCACGGTGATGCCATGTCTCAGGTCCTCTGTATCTCAAGGAAGTGCGAGGGAGGAGAAGCAAATAAAATTAGCCCAGGATTTAGTAAAAATGGGATCTTGATCAGACTTCTGCATGCTGCAATTCATGGTAGCACTATTCAAGATCACCGAAAGGAGAAAGCAGCCAGAGGCTTTGGGTGATGAGTGTAGGATCACGGAATTTCGGTTAAAGAAACCCTGAGATAGAAGTCCCATCGTGTGTGCCAAAATGGGCCCACCCCAAGGAGTTAGTCCTAGAATATGCCATACACAAAAAAAAAAAGTCCTGCTGCCTATTTCACCCCTGCCTAATTCCATTGCTATGAGCCCTCTCATTTTACGTGCCTGTTGAGGGTGCGTGTAAGCAAGGGAAAGAGGACCAAGACACCGGTACAATGGCAGAGAACTTCAACTTCACAACATACGTTCTAGTGATCTGTCCACATAGTTTGCACAACACACTGCAGCACTGAGAATAGTCAAGGTGTGACTAAGTTTTATCAGTGGAATGTTATGCCACTAAAGCAAAACAGTGCCAGGGAAAGACAAAAACCCAAAGCAAGTGCTACCATAAACTCCTAGGACATAGGAACTTTAGAAATTAGCCCAAGCCCCCAATTTTATATGTGAATAGTTGCTACATTAATTTTAAGGTTTTTATGAAACTGGTTAGATTACTTTGCGATCACTTTTTTTTTAGTTATTCTGCTTGCTCACATTTTCTAAAAATTTACATCTAAGTGTGCCTGTGTGTGTTTATGCAAAATTGATCAAATTTACCATTTCTGTGGGAGCCAGAATGCTGATTTCCAGCTCCCAGGAAAGTTTCCATGCTCGGGACACCTGCTCATTCCAGGGTCTCCAATTCCTATATTTCTTCAGAAACACCACCAGTGCTCCAAAACTCACATCAGCGAAGCTTCCAGCATACGCGCACCAGAGTCAGCGTGGCCCACACCGCCCTACTGAGAGGGCGAACGGGGCCCCTCTGCTCTTAGTTCCTCACCCCCTTGGGCTTTCATCCAGGACTGGAAACCATTTTCCCTTGATTCGTTCGCTCTCTTTGATGGAGAGGATGGAGCCAACGCAACATGAATGCGCTTGTCAACCAGCTTGACTGTGAGCCTTTGGACCCTGGCAGACGTAGCCACTGCCCCTCTCGTTCTACGACTAGGAGGGCAGGGAACACGATGGAGCAGCACTTTCGCTCTAAGGCCTGCGCTTCCTGAGGATCAGCCGACATCTCCCGAGGACTCCTATTACTCTTTGCTGCTTTGTGGACACCTGCTCCCTCTTCACCTTAGACATGCGTCCTGGTAAATGTCATCTGCCACATGCACCCTGGGGAGCGACATGACATTGCGACGTGGCTTCCTCGGCCCCTCATAATGATGAGATGTCCACCTGCATCCATCACCCCCTTTAACACGCAGCTCAGGGACACCGAATAATTAGTCACTGCCGTGAGGCCATTACCCCAGATGTCCCCACAGTACTTCATCTTGTCGATCTGAAACTCTACACCTCTGGAGCAATCACGCCTCTTCCTCGCTGCTCCCACCACCCGCCCACCCCTGCGGCTCCTGTCACCCACTGCATCCCTCTGGTCTTGATGATCTGGGCTACTGCACCTGCAGTGTTTAGAATGGTCTGGGAGCTGTCATCTGTGACCAGCTCACTGCATTCAGAACCAGGCTCCTCTGTGCTGTGGCCAGGTTGACGTCCCTCATTTCCAGAGTGGACCATACTCCAATGAATGAACACACCTGCCTTGTTTAGCCCTTCTGAGGCTACACTTCCTGCCCGCTGGGCTCCCACGCTCTCATCTAACACTTTGGCCCTCACTGTCTCGTGGAAACCCCTCGTGCGCCTGACCAGTTCCACCTACGCAAACTATTTCTTCTCCTGTTTCCAGCATATATGTAGCCCCAAGAAAATCTCGGTTATTGGACTCAAGCCCCCATAGCTGTCCCACTGCTGTGCATTCATAGTCAGCTTGTTGAATGCTGAAGACGCAGCAGGTTGGCAAGGTGCTAGCCTGGGATTCGCAAGTGTCTGTTCCGCGGCAAGTGCTGCCTGATCCCTAGCAGTGCCAAGAGTTACCCCAAGCACACATCCTGGGTCCCCCAACACCTCCAGGTGTGGTTCCAAGCTCCACCCATCCAGATCAAATGTCTGCAGCCACCCAAATGTTCAGAGAACGGAACTTTCTGGGAGTCGGATCACACAGCTGCCTCCCCACAGCTGGACAGGACAGTGACAGCCCACAGAGCTGTCCACGGGGAGCCCGAGTGGGCAGAGCGAGGACATTGTCCCACGCAGCCCTGGGCAGCCCCAGGCCCACTCTCCTCCCAGGGAGGTTAGAAAGGTTGCCTGCAGGTCTCTGGTCTCGCAGTGGTCAGGAGGGACCCGTGACTCAACTAGTGCTTGTTGCCCTCCGCAGGAGACACATCTCGGCACCCGCTCCAGCACTGCCGACGGGAGCTACAATCATCCTTCAACTCCTCCGGCATTAGCCAACTCCAGCAAGTCCCTTCCTCAGCACTCGTGTGTCTCTTATTCCAATACACCTTTGTCTTCTTCCTTCTTTTGTATTCTAAAAAGGAAATAGAAAGCTAAAATCTATCTATGAGTTTCTGTTTTCCGTTCAAAATGTCTTTATTTTTGACACTGCCTCTCTTTTTGTCTGGCTCCTGCATTGAGTCTTAAGCCACTGAAATGAATGTACAGCTAATGACTCGCTGTTGCAATCATAAAGATAAAAGGCATATTAATAGAATCTTTCAAAGAAGATTTGGGAGCACATGACACCATCCTCACCCAGGGGCTCCCCAGCACTCGCTACTGAGCTGCCGAAATGGAGAACCCAGATGAAAGAGAAGACGGCTACAGCCCACAGGAAAGCTCATCATTCCCGCAGAAATTATTTAATGTTTCAAACGTGTTCATTAAAGACATACAGTCCCCAGTGCCAGAGGCTTTAACCTTCCAATTTATTTTTAAAACACTGATTGCAGTAATAAACATGAAAGAGAATGAATTCAACCTTTTTTTTTGTTCCAGAAAATTAGGTTATTCAAATAAGGCTTGAATGCATAATTGAAATCAGTTTCTGAGAATATGAACATAAACCTCACGTTTCCATACCTCTAGTCATATTTCAACCAAAGATTATTTTATTATGTCGCTTAAATGACTTGATATTTATGATATCTAAATGACAATTATGTGTAGATAAGCAACATGCATGAAGAATTTAAGAAATCAATGCACCAACTTTTGGAAGTATGGGTTATCCTTTTTATTTCTGTATACTACTTAGAATGCTTACAACCTATTTCTATCTCTCAGGTGTTTCTGGTACCCCACTTATTCCCCACACTTATTTGCTCCCAAATGCCAGGAAAGGTGACCTTCAGGGCCAGCATCCCCTGGGCCAGCCCACAAACAGGGTAAGGGCGGGGGGGACAATGAGGCCAGCCAGGAGGGCAGATCCCAGCTCTGATTTGCTCTTTTTTGTCCTTTCACCATCTGAAGAGCTGGTTTAGCTAATAGGCTGTGCTGGAGCCCAGGTACTGGAGGTTCTTTTGGGGGCCTGGGGTCACACCCAGGGCTGCTGAGGGCTTACTCCTGGCTCTGCACACAGAGATCACTCCTGGCGGGCGCGGGCTTGGGGTACCAAATATGGTACTAGGGATGGAACCCGGGCCACTGCATGCATGCAAGGCAAACAGGCTGCCCGTGGCTCTGTGTTCTGACCCCATGACCTTTCCTTAGGACCCCAGATCACCCTCAGTGTCAGTCCCGTGTGCTCCAAGCTGACATAACTGAGGGACTACAGGAGAGATTGTCATGGAAGAGAGAGGAGGTGAGGGCAGGAGCTGTGGAGTTGAACCTGTGGGGAGCAACCTGAGAAAGGCTGCGTGAGGGAGGTGGGGCCATCGGGAGCTGTCCAAGGTGGGAGAGTCTGTCTGGAGTTCCCAGGGTGGACAGGCGGGTACTGGGACAGCACCAGCAGATAAGGGGAGCGAGAGGACGTGGGGTCTCAGTCAGAGGTGGGGTGGCCTCGCTTGCTCGTGGGATTCGCCCCCTGCACTGGGTCCCTGCTCGGGAGCAGGACGAGAAACTAGAAGCGACTCCTCGGCCCTGAGAGCGATGAGGAGGGCAGGCAGAGACCCCCCCACGGAGCTCGGGCGGGTCTCAACAGCATTTGAAGGCAGAGTCTGGGTGTGTTGGGACTGAAGTGGAAAGTGGGGAGGGAGAGGGGAAGAGGGGAAGAGGGAACGCAGGGAATGGAGGGAACGGAGGCCCAGACCTGAAGGCGCGTGGGGAGAAACCCCGAGACCCCGTATCGATCACTTCTCAGAACTGCCATGAAAAACCCCGCAGGGTCCCGCAGGCAGACATGGGACAGTGGTCTGCAGCCACCCCGACAGGGCAGTGGGGGAGGGGCATCTGGGGGAGGCTGCTGTGGGGGATCCTGATGGCACGGGCAGATCCTGATGGCATAGGTCAGTCTCCCCGTCGCGGCATAGGTCAGATCCTGACGGCACAGGCAGATCCTGGACGGCATAGGTCAGATCCTGACGGCACGGGCAGATCCTGATGGCACGGGCAGATCCTGATGGCACGGGCAGATCCTGACGGCATGGGTCAGATCCTGACGGCACAGGGCAGATCCTGACGGCATGGGTCAGATCCTGATGGCACGGGCAGATCCTGACGGCATACATAGGTCAGATCCTGATGGCACGGGCAGATCCTGACGGCATGGGCAGATCCTGATGGCATGGGTCAGATCCTGGCGGCACGGGCAGATCCTGATGGCATGGGTCAGATCCTGACGGCACGGGCAGATCCTGACGGCACGGGCAGATCCTGACGGCATGGGTCAGATCCTGACAGCACGGGCAGATCCTGGACGGCACGGGCAGATCCTGATGGCACGGGCAGATCCTGATGGCATGGGCAGATCCTGACAGCATGGGTCGGATCCTAATGGCATGAAGCAGATCCTGATGGACAGAGCAGATCCTGATAGTATGGAGCAGATCCTGATGGCACAGGACAGATCCTGACAGCATGGGTCAGATCCTGATGGCATGGGTCAGATCCTGACGGCACGGGCAGATCCTGACGGCACGGGCAGATCCTGCGGGGCAGATCCTGACGGCATGGGTCGGATCCTAATGCATGAAGCAGATCCTGATGGACAGAGCACATCCTGATAGTATGGAGCAGATCCTGATGGCACAGGACAGATCCTGATAGCATGGGTCAGATCCTAACGGCACAAGGCAGATCCTCATGGTACGGGCAGATCCTGATAGTATGGATCAGATCCTGATGCTACAGAGTAGATCTTGACAACACCAGGAAGATCCTAACAGCATGAGGCAGATCCTAATGGCATGGGCAGATCCTAATGGCACGGGGCAACTTCTAATGGCAAGGATCAGATCCTGATGGCATGGATCAGATCCTGACGACACTGGGAAGATCCCGACAGCACGGAGCAGTTCCTGATGGTCGCTCAGAGTCCATCAGCACCATTGGGACGCACAGCTCTACACCATGCAGCTTCGTTTCCACCACTTTTTTTTTAATAAATAGACAGGGTAAACTTAAGGCTCTGTGTGCGCAGATGGGGTAAATTAAGGCTCTGTGTGTGGCAGCCCATGGGTTGTATCACCAGTACCAAAAAGAAAGAAAAGGAGGAAGGGGAATGGAAGGGAAGGAAGGCTGGGGATGGGAGGGAAACCGGGAATTTGGTGGTGGGGAATGGGCACTGGTGGAGGGACGGTGCCGGATCACTGTATGCCTGAACCCCAGCCATGAACAGCTCTGTGATGGTCGATCTGACACTGATTCAATTTTTTAAAAAAATTTAGAAAAGAAAAAAGAATCTGTCTCGGGCTTTGTTTCTGACAAACACGGAGGGGAGCCTGGAGGGTTCTCCGGGCAAGTCACGCCGCGAGCATGAGTGACCGCTGACAGCAGTGGCCTGGCAGTTAGAGTTTGGGAAGGCAAATTCTCTTTCAGGGCCCACAGCTCGCCGCAGGAGTCCACAGGCAGCGTTCCACACACCCCAGGCCTGAGGCCATGCCCCGCCCACGCAGGAGGATTCTCACACCTCAGGGCCTGCGCACTGCACCTTCACAGCTGCGCACACAACGACATCCGTGTTGGCTGTCCAAGGATCACACCTTCACAGCTGCGCACACAACGACATCTGTGTTGGCTGTCCACGGATCACAAGCATGATGACTGCTCAGCCAACAGATTTTATTTTCTGACTTATTAAGCGAGGGAAAATGCTTTTCTTCTTTTTCACGGAATCTTCTGGAACATCCACACCCCCCCCCGTGGCAAACGTGGCAAAGCCCATGGCAAAGCCTGTGGCAAAGCCTGTGGCTCCCGGTGGCAAACCTTCTCCGTGAACTATAGGAGAGCTGGAGCGTAGGTCTGCGGACCTGGTGCGATCAGTTGAGGGCTTGCACCTTCCACACTCTCAGGCAGAGGAGAGAAAAGGCTTTTACGTTGCATTAAAACGTGCAAAATAAAATACCTTATTTTATGTGAGTGTGGAGCACCAGAAACAAATGTGAGCAAGTGGCACAAAGACCATGCGAACGGTAGGAGACAGTTCAGTAGAAGACAAGCCCCCTGGGGAGAGGCAGGACAGCTCACCACGCTGGGGAGAGGGGTGGCACCGCTTTAGTGTGCACCCCTCAGTAACAGCATTTAAAACACTGCCTAAGGGGGAGTTTCAGGTTCCTGACCCAGAGGCAGGATGGGGAAGTGGGAGGGAAACTAGGGCCACTGGTGGCAGGAAGTAGAGCGAGAAGGAGGGTGAAGAGATGGGTGTTGAACGCTGTATGCCTGAAACGGTCACGGCCAGCTTTGTAAATCACTGCGCCTCAATTACAAAGGAAAAGAAAAAGGGAGGGGGAACCCTCTGAGTATAATCATTGCTTTATGCCTTCTGGGTAACAAATTATTGATCAAACTTTCCCCAAGCAAATAAACATCACACTTTCAGTCTCCCTCTGGGGGCATGTTACTCCTCCTCTCCCACTGTTAGGTGCTCGGGTCGCCCCCAAGCGCACCCAATCCAAGCCTCACCTACCTGCCGGCACCGCTCCAGCCCCATCCCCTGCGCAGTGGCTTTGAATTAACGACGCGAGTTCCCGCAGGTGAACAGACTCTGGTTTGGAGAGAATTAGTACAAATTCCCTCTTACGAAGCTCCGGAGCACGGCGGGGTTTACTGGGGCAGCCTTGGAGAGACCCTTCATGTGCGTCGAGAAACCTGGGGCGGGGACACCTGGAACGGGCAGCTGGGGGGGGGGGGGACCCTTGGCTTGTTCTTGATTCCCCAAAGCTGCTGCCAGGGGCTTCAGGAGCGCCCAAGAGTCTGGGTTGGAGCCGCCTCCAGGCAGAGGCTGCAGGAAGGTCCTGGGCAGTCCCCCAGCGGGGTCAGGGGGGACCCCTGGAGCGCCCACACCCAGACGCCTCCCCGTCGCTAAGTTTCTCCGGGAAGCCCGTCGGGCTCAGGCCGGCGCCCCTCCCTGCCCGGGCCTCGGCCCCGCGCGGGGTCCCTGCGGGCTGCCCAGGCGCGATTGGCATGCACGGGCGCACCCGGCCAGCGAGCGGCCAGCCCCGGCTGTTCTATAAATGTCACCGACGCCGAGAGAACTTGATGGAAAGCGCCGCGGTCACCTCCCGGGCGCACGGGGACCCTCCGGCCAGAGCCGCATTGCCCGAGCCGGGAAGGGGTGCGGGGCGGGGCGCGTGCGGAGCCAGACAGGGGGACCCCGGTGGGCACAGCGCGCACCCCTGTCGCGGCGGCTCGCAGACAATGGAGTTGGCACCGTCCCGCGGGGGCGCGGGCAGGGTCGGGGAGCCCAGGCGGAGGCGGGGCCGGGCGCCGTCCGTCACCCCTACATCTTTGTTCTCCCAAGTCCGCGCTGCGGCTCATCCCCACCCCAAGAGAAGGAAGGAGGCGGCGGCCCCGCTCCCGAGGGGGTGTGTGGGCACCCCTCGTCCCCGGGACCCGGCCCTGTGCCCCGCACGCTGCCCTCGCCCGGCCCATCCCAGAGTTCAGGGGCGCCCCTGTCCTGGCACCGGCCGCCGCCTCCTCCCCACGCGCGGACCCGGGCAGGGGCGAGCCCCCGAGCTCCGCGCGCCCCTCCCGGGGACTCCGCGCCCACCGGCCGCCCTTTACCTGCTGGGTTCTCGCCGCCGAGGGCCGGATCGTGGGGGGCTGCTCGGCCGGGGGAGGGGCTCAGGCCGGCGCCCGCCACCCGCTGGTTGTGCGCGCCCCGCCCGGTTCGGCCGCAGCTCCCCGGGCGCCCGCGCTGGCCGCGAGCCCCACGGCTCCTCCCGCCCAGGACCCGCGCGCCGCGCCCCTCCCCTGCGCCCGCCTCCGCCTTCCCACGCTCCTCACGCGCGCTCCAGGACGCGCGCCCGAGCTAGGGGCCCCCTCCGCCAACTTTTCCGTGCTGGAGCGTGGGGCAGAGGGTGCGGAGAAGAGGCTGGAGGGGGCCAGAACGGGAGGAGGGGAGCAGGAAGGGGAGGAAGGAGAGGGGCGAGGAAGCCGCAGGAGGGGAGAGGGAAGAGGGCGGCGCTGGTCGACCAGGGTCCTTGCACCGTGGCTAAGACCTTGCCCTCCCTCAGCCCTCATGGCTGAGACCTTGCCCTCTCCCTGGTCCCTGCCTCCCTCTTGGGCAGTCTGGCCAGCACAAAGACCGTTGAGTCAGGTGTCACTGTCCGCTGTTGAGCCAGGTGACCCTTTCGAAAGCTGCAGTGACCCCGCCCTTCCTTCCTTCCCCTCCGGTGCCTGAATTCTGCTCCCCAGTAAGGACAGGAGGGGTGGAGCGCAGCCTTCCAAAGCACTCGCTGCTGTGTGTGACAAAACAGACACCTTCGCCCCTCTGCAACATCTGAGTGCCACAGCAGGGCCGGTGAGTCCACTGTCTGCCTACTTCCACGAGTGACATGCTTCCTGTCGGCATCAACGACTCTACAATAGACATGACCACATACATGCACGTGAGCATGACAGAGGGCCCGCAGACCCTTATTAGTGATTACTGATGTCCGAATAAATCAGAGGAGGCATGGGGAATAAAAACACGGAAAAGCCCCTGCGTGGGACGGATATAAATTTCATACTTGAATATCCCTGCAATGTGGATGGATGATTCTGACGTATGTCTTCATGTTCATTTATGATTCGCCTCGAGTGTGTTGAGATGGGTTTTGTGAATTTTCAGAGCGGATTAAGTAAATTCCTGAACCGTGATCGTCCCCCAGCCTCGGGGCTGCTTTCTGCCTGCCCACAGAGAGGAGCCGAGGCTGGGCTCAGCCGCTTCCCAGGAAGATGCTCAGTAGCCTTCCATTTATCCTGGCACGTCAACCACGGTGCTTACAATAACAAAGACGAGTGAGAGTAACTGAATTAGAAGTGAAATAAATATTTCAGCACCTAATTCTTTCCTTGGCACCAGAACGTGTTGTGGAGATTACTCATGGCTTCGCGAGTTGTGTTGCTTAGTAAGCGAAGCGGCTCCACTTGCCCTCAGAGCTGTGAGCTGTTTAGCAAAAGATTGTGCACAAATTTGTCTTAACCAAAGATGGGTTTGACAACCGAAACCCTGACAAAGCAGCGACATCAAGACAAAGGTACCCATGGAAATACCTGTGTGGGGGGGCTGCAGAGACAGTGGGTAAGAAGCCTTGGTTTGATCCAGCATCCCATGTGGTCCTGAGCACAGCCAGGAGTAATTCCCCAGTACACAGCCAGGGGGAGCTCATGAGCACAACTTGTGTGTTCCCCAGGAAGGAAGGAAGGAAGGAAGGAAGGAAGGAAGGAAGGAAGGAAGGAAGGAAGGAAGGAAGGAAGGAAGGAAGGAAGGAAGGAAGGAAGGAAGGAAGGAAGGAAGGAAGGAGGGAGGGAGGGAGGGAAGGAGGGAGGGAGGGAGGGAGGAGGGAGGGAGGGAGGGAGGGGGGAGGGAGGAGGAGGGAGGGAGGGGAGGGAGGGGAGGGAGGGAGGGAGGGGGGAAGGAAGGAAGGAAGGAAGGAAGGGAGGAAGGAAGGAAGGAGGGAAAGAGGAAGGAGGAAGGAAGGAGCAAACACCTGTGTGTTGTGCAAGGGACAGTTTGCGCTGTGTATCCCTAAGGCTTCTCCCACTCACAGAGAGGCTTCGCAGGTGATAAATGTTTAGATCTAACAAAGATCCACATTGTAAGCTGTATAGTAGCTGCTTCTAGCTATAAAAAAAAAACCCTCAAAGAAAGACTCCGTGAGGAAGGAGGCCTATAAATCCTGCCTTGTACCAGTCTCCTCCTGCTCGCTCCATTCTCCTGCCTTCACCCTGGCTTTGACATGGCTTTTAAAAATGATCGTGCTATAGCGCATACAGGCAATATATTATTAAGAATGTCAATATTGGCTCAGAACCCAAAGGTTGTTTTTCTCTTTAGAGTGAAGTGTGAGTAACCATTGGCTCTCGCTCTGTAGACCTCCCAGTCGGAAATCACTTTCACAGCCCAGAAGCCAGATCTCTGCAGCTTTGGAACTGCCGGGGGTACGCGGCGGACAGGACAGGCTGCCACTTCATGGAAGCTTCTACAACAGGGACGGCCTGATGTCCTGGTAAGAGCCATTGCCACATAAATTCTACAGAAGCCTGAGAAGTGAGTCCTTTCTTTCTCGTTCCCCTAGGGCTGGCTGTATCGCTTAACGTACCTTTCTTACATGGAGTGGGAATTTCTGGACACGAGAAGAAAAGCATCGATGACCCACTGACAGATCTGAGCAGTGGGTCATAGTCATCAGGACAAGGAGACAGGAAGCCCCCAGAAACCGTCTTCCAGATTCGAGTCTCAGGTGTGTGTGCCCGAGAGCAGAATCGCTGAATCGCTGGAAAGGCTGATGACTCTCTCGCTGAATCAATGCGGGGCTCTCCTGCTCACCTCCCTGGGGAAGTCTAGCCGCCTCCCGTTCCTTACGAACTGAAGCTATATCCGTCCCAAGCCCACCCCAGCCATGTCCTTGGGAGGAGGTAGGGTCTTTGGAGTTGTGGGGCTCGCCAGGGTGCAGCCACAAGTGGGGCCAGTACCTCTGGGATACTGAGAGCTGGTGATTCCTCACTGCAGAGCTCTGAGAAACGCCTGGGCATAGTGGGTGCACCTGATGCCTCACGGCCCACCCCATGGGCTCCCCTCTCTGTGCTCAGGGCCTCATGTCAGGATCCCCAACTGTAACTATGTGTGTTTCTGTTTCCCCCTGGCCCTTCGTCTACTTTCACCTCGTGTGTTTAGATTTTCTTTTCAGGGCACCATGTCTGGAATTGCTGCAAAGCCCCGGGAACCAATCCCTTGGCATTTGAGTTTGCTCTTTTTACCACTCTTCTCCCCTCCACTCATTTTCCTTCCCAGGAAAGCGCCATTCCCAGCTTCCATTTCAGTCTTCTTCAGGTTCCGCCCACGTGCTCTCTCATCCCAGAATTTTTTCAATTTTAAACTGTGATTCCATATTCAGAGTGTGATCCTTATATAAAACATAAGCATATCTTGCTTTTCATTTCATATTACAACTACTGCATTTAATGGGGGTGCTTACAATGGTGTGGCAGGCATCTGTGGAATGAAAGGATGGTCCATTTTCCCATTTATGGCTTAGCCCACAGGGCCAGGAAGAGGCTGGCCACGCCAGATTTACTCACAGCAGTAGGAGGTGTAAAAGAAAACCATTGAATTCAGTGGAGATCCCCTGATGGAAAAATTCTGCCTGTCAAAGACGCCCATGGCTACATAAAAGACCCTTTGCTTAGAAAAACGAATCCCAAGTGAATCCCAAGAAGCACCTTGATCCCTTTCGTGATTTTCACTCCGTCTCTAACAGTGTGGAAGCCAGGAGATGTCTCAGTGACAGCTTTGGTGACTGGGATGTCACATGAGAAGCAAAGTTAGAATCGAGTTTCCAAAGCCACAGACAAGAAGCAGTGTGTGTGTGTGTGTGTGTGTGTGTGTGTGTGTGTGTGTGTGTGTGGTGGGGGGGGAGGTGGAAACGCTCCTCTGACGTGCAAGGGCAGAGCCACCACCTTCTTGGGGAAGTGAAATGTCTTGCTGGAGCTCCAGGCTCACCTTAGGCAGCCACAGGGTATCGCCACTGTTCTGAAATGTTCCATCAACATGAAGGTCTGTATTTAAGCCCTGGGTTCATGCTCGGCTTCACCGTCAGCAAACCCTTGCCTGTCTGGGATGCAGGGCTGGACATCACGACGTACATTCCCGTACATTCCCGGCTGCTACTGAGAAAAGGGGTAAACAGTCACTTTTATGTTTTTATAATGAAAGGGAACTTCATTAAAATTTTTTCTCTTTAAAATATGCAGTTACTTTCCGGTCTTTTCTGAAAGTAAACACACACTCAACTCGCATCGTTACACGCGCCAAATGATTGCTGTTTCTCTTACGTTCAGCGTCTATTACGTGCCATAACCCCTGTCGGACACACTGACTGAATATGCCCTGAGGAATGATTAAAATCGCAATGATGAGACGAATCAGAATTTTCCAGGTTTAAAAGCCAGTCACGAGTCAAAGGGGAAGCAGGTGCGTTCCACGAGCGAAGTGCAGAAGCGGCTCCGCAGCAGCTGAGCGGCCGGTGGGTGAGGGTCTGTCAGCATGTCCTGCAGTGTGGGCCGAGAGCAAAGGTTTGAGACACACCCCATGCCCCCCACCAGCTGCTTCCAGCGATCAGAAAGCGTCCATCACCCAGCAAAGGTTTGTGTATCTTCACAACAGTGTACAGGACTACAAAATTGCCTAGAGCAAATTATACAATTTCCAGCCATATCCTTTAAGTATAATCAGTTGAGACATACTGAATTTTAATTCAAGCTCATCAGAAAAAGTTCTCATTTTTTATCTTACTAGTAGACAGTTGCTTCCAAAGATGGGTGTGTGGAGCCAATGACCAAGAGTTGCATGAAGCAGTTTTCAGGGACAACCCCTCCCACCCCCCACCCCCGCCTCCACCCCTTTGTCAGAGCTGATACTGTTTGTTTCAAAACAGCCTTTGACATCCTGGGCACAGCAGGACAACAAAATTAGAAACATTAATGCAATTGGAGCTGTGTTACCTAAGCTAGTATAAGAGTGATCGTGTTTAAGGGCTTTATAAAAATGTGTTTTTATTGAGTCACCATACGGTTAGAAAGTGGTTCAGGATCAGGTTCAGTCGCACGATGCTCGAATGCGCATCCCTCCACCAGTGCACGTTCGTACCACCAATGTGCCCCGTCACCCTCCTGCCACTCCCCACTGTCAACTCCAGCCTGTCTCCATGGCAGGCACTTTCCTTCTTCTCCCTCTCTCTCTCCCGTTGGGCATGAGGGTTTGCAATGCAGCTACTGAGAGGTCGCCATGGTTGTCCCTTGACCTGCTCTCAGCACGTGGCTCTCTCTCCAGAGGGACCATTTCCAGCCGTCCTTGTCGTACGGTCCCTTCCCTCGCCCAGCTGTCTTTTCTCCAAGAGGTTGAAGCAGGCGTCCAAGCGTGGACCAAACTTCCTGGCCCTTCTTTCTACTGTCCTATTCAAGGACATTTTAAGGAAAGAAATAAAACGTTGCTGACATCTCCTCAGACTTTGCCTGGATACAGTTTCCCTTCCAACTTCACACTCAATCTAGCTGTTATCTCTTAAATGTAAGCCCCATTAACTGCTGGTCAGGGTCGTCCTTGGAACAGGACAAGACCACCCTGGGTTAACAGAGTGCCGGACAATGGGAGGGAGGCCCGTACCCATTCCCTGGCCTTTGGGTGTGTCTCCCTACCCACCAAGCCCATAGTACCACAGAAACCATGCCGTGAGGCCAGCAGGACAGGCTGTGAGCGCCAGAAGCCCTGAAGACAGCGAAGGAAGCTTGAGGCTTTGCTGGGATGGTGGCAGCTATGTTCTGTCTGACCCCGGTGTCTAGAAGGGTATTTCCCTGTCCATCTGCCTCTGGAGTGCTCCGCCTCCTCCTGGCCTCCAGGCATGAGCTGAAGGGCAGTTGGGCCGAGGCTGTGACCCGACTTTCACACCGTTAGTCTCCAAGGAGACTCTGGTGTCATCTGTACACACAGAACTTATTGACAGGCTGGGGAGGGTGGGAGAGTCTCGGCAGGGCCAGCGGTTGCCAGGATGGCCAGGCCCAGTCTGCGGGTGGGATTTGCTTAGTGAGCTCGGCCTCTTCGTGACTGTTGACAGCTTGATAGAGGCAAGGATCTAGACAGACGCTGAGCTTCTACTGCACCTCCCTCTGGCCCGGAGCCACCCTTTTCCGGCCTGTCTCTGCCTTCCCCTCTAGTTGCTGCGGCTGCGGGATGCTCCTGGTGAAGCCCCCTCGTTCCTGCCTCCCACGCTGATTCTGTCCTCCATGCTCTGCCCTGTTCTTATGATCCCCGAGACTTCGTCCCACAGCCTGGGCTCCAGCGGTCACTTCCTCCCTCATGTCTCTTTCCCTCTTGGTGGGGTTTCACACACGCCCTGAGATGCTTTGGGTTCCTTAGTGCTGTTGAGCTGATGGTCTCTGCTTCATGGCCTGGGCCCCAGCACAGCTCTGGGGTTTCCCTGTTTGGGGCAGGTGCCCCCTTGCTGGTCACTGCCCTCCTAACCCACACAGCTCTGGACAGTTTCTCTCATCCATGTTACCTGCATAGGTTTTTTTTTTTATGGGGGACTTGGGGCACCAAACCCAGCGATGCTCTAGAGTCACTCCTGGCTCTGCATTTAGGAATTAGTCCTTGCGGTACTCAGGGATCCTATGGGGTTCCGGGGATCAAATTCTGGTCAGTGGTGTGCAAAGCAAAAAATCTTGCCCACTGTGCTATTGCTCCAGCCCATTCCCTGCATATTTTTCAAGTAAAGATTAAGTGGCCAAGACATTTAACAGCCTTACTCCACGTCCACCAACTCCTCATGACTGACACGTATCTTAGACTCTGTCACGCAGAGGGCACCGGGTCTGCGGAATCTGACAGACCCTGCAATGTCTGTGATCCTGAAGAGGCTCCTTCTGAACGCACACCAGGAGAGGTGGGTTTCAGCCTGTGGTTCGGTTTCCTCCTGTAGGGCAGGGATGCCCAGCTGACAGATGGCCAAGAAGATGGCCTGGTCTTTGCTGAGAATATTATCCTCCACCTGTTTGAAAAGGAAATCTTACTTTCCTGTGCACTAAACTTACTTATCAACAAAACCTTTTCTTAAAAAAAAAAAAAAGTTCAAAAACAAGAATTTGGTGTTTGGAGGGCCTTTGTCAGGCCAGACTCATGTTTAATCAGCATCAGTGAGTCAACGATGCTTCCCCACGGTTCCGAACGGCTGGAGATATCCCAAAGGGAGAGAACAGGACTGGAAACACCCCACTCAGCTTTTGCAAATCTCTGACTCTCTTGTTTCTGTTGGTCCAGTGACAAGGGCAGCTGGGAACATCTGGGGACCGGGGAATCCGGCTCACCTAACTGTGTCTTTGTGGCCAGAGGTCCGAGGCCCTCGGAGGCCAGCTTGAATCTCTGTCAAGGTCAGGCTCCCTGAACTGTACTCGGATCTTATAGGTGGATTTCAGTTTGCCACCAAGACCCTCCTTGTTTCCATGTTGAAATCCCTGTAATCAATCATGTCGCTTTGCTCCAAATCAATTGTGTAAATGTCATCACCCCTGGGCATTTTAGAAATTTCTTGTAGAGAATACATTTGCCAGAGAAAATGAGGCATCGGTCGAAAGAAATCTCTAGGGACCAAGTGGTTTGTTCTACCCGTTAGATTTTTATGTGATCACTCCTTATTCTTGCTTTATTTCAAAATCACTGAGAATGAAACCAGAAAGGAATGAAATTTGAATTTATTTCAAATTTCACTGAGAATAAAAATCCCACTCATCTACAAAAACACTAGATATTTGGTTGATAATAACTGTATCATTTATTTTGAAGAATACAAGTGTGGTAAGTGATTATTATTTAATTCAATATTTTCAGTTTGATTCCATCATAAAAGATTAAATTTCATATGATGTGTATTCAGTATGATTGTGAAATATACAATGTATATATATTTATGGGAATATATATTTTATAGTATATAAAGTATATATTTATGTGACTGTGATATATATAGTGTATGCACACACTATATATGAAATATACACTATATTTATATATACATATTTACTAAATTTATATGTATACAGTGAATATATATGTATTCACTATATTTATATGTAGTATATATAATGCATTTTTGTGTGCCTATATACTTACACATTTATTTCAAGTATAACTTTCCTATAAACAGTAGTCTTTTTAAAAAACCAAACTCCTTAATTTTTTTTATTCTCCTCTTCCAGAAATAAGATGGTTCTCATCTCAAGGAGAAATTAATTTTATAAATTAGAAAGAGACGAATAAGTTCAAAATAAAGGCTAAGGCCAAATAGAAGGAAAACCATAAACGAGGACAGTAATTCGTGTGTGGCGTTGTGTGTGGTAAGGCCCTATGAAACGGCACCGTAATAAATAATTGATTAATACTATAGTGAGCATGAATGGCCACCGAAATTGGACCTCACAGTTGTTTCCGCCTTGCAGTAAAAGGGAATGCAAATGTAATTGATTCCTGCACTGCGACCCTCACAAGATAAATGTGGCCCGTTTTCCTGCAGAGATACTTTCTTTGCTTATCGTTCTGGTCTGGGAACAATATCTTCCTTGGGGCAGTTTGCTAAAACACACACGGACCAGATGGTGTAAGAGACTTCAAGAGTAGCTGCAGCTCATTTCACCTGTTCCTCTAAGTTTAAAAATGCAAAGCGTTACAGAGAGAAGCAGCACAAATGACAACTAACAGGTAGTCTGAGCTCACCCCCAGGCAGCCCAGAGGGATGGTCAGCATCACTCCCGGCTTTGCCTGAGGTCACCAGCTTCATTTCTTGAGCAATTGGCTAATCCCGCAAAGGAAGACACAGGCAGCAATTCAGAAGTCACAATTCCACTCTGTAGAATGTTCTCATGAGCCTCATGAGCCTCTTCCAATTGGAGGATAAGTGGTAGAAAAAAAATTTTAAAATAAATAAAAGTTTAATAATAATAATCACTGTATCACTGTCTTCCCTTTCATCATTGATTTGCTCGAGCGGGCACCAGTAACATCTCCATATGTCCTGTCTCATGCTAGTAGAGCCCAAGGGCACCTGCTTGCTCCAGGAACATAAAGAGCCTCAAACCATTCCATCAGGTCATGGGAATGAGGTCTATAATTGTTACTGGTATCTGGCATATCAACTACGACACGGGTAGCTTGCCAGGCTCTGCTGTGTGGGTAGCATACTCTTGTAGTCATCTCTAAATCCAGCATTTATAGATAATAAATAATAGATAAATAAATAAAAATGTTTCCTTTAGAAAGAATGTTACCTTCTTCAACCAGGAAAATACTCTGCCTGGTCCAGTTCCATCTCTGGCTCAGCCACAGCGGCCCTGAGCCCTCCAGCAATGACCCCTAGGTACAGGCTAGCCAAAACCTCAAACAGCAAAAGTTTCCCCTTCCTGCATCTGGAGGTGTCACTTGTCACTTGTCTTCCCATTGTTCATCAATTTGCTTGAGCGGGCGCCAGTAACGTCCCCATTCGTTGGGAATGAGGTCCATTATTGTTACTGTTTTGGGCATATTAAATACACCACGGGTAGCTTGCCAGATTCTGCTGTGGCTCTGGGTTCATCCTAGGGGACCCAGTCTTTTTCTATGTCAGACCATCAACCATCCAGGGCCACGGGGCAGAGCCCTGGTTGTAAACAAGCCTGTGTCCTGTCTGCCACCTGCTGACGCAGCCAGGCACTGCAGCCACACCTGCAGTACTTTGAGGGACAGGATCTGGAGGCGTATTGGGATGAAATTCTTAGCTCCTCAGGATGATCCAAAAACTTTTTTTTTTTTTTTGCCTTTTGAGTTTTACCGGCGATGTTCAGGGATTCCTCTTGGCTGTGCACTAGGAATTACTCCTGGAGATGCTCGGATGACACTATGGCATGCCAGGGATCGAATCGGGTTGACCATGTGGAAGACAAATGCCCTGCCCACTGTACTATCACTGCACCCCCAGGAACTTTTGTCAACTATGAAACTACATAGAGCGTCTCTGATCCTGGGGAGAGCTGTTCTCAATCTTCAATGTACTGAGAATCCCCTGGGAAGTGGAGAAACAGATTCTGTCTCTGTCAGGGCACAGCCAGGGATACCCACGTTACCACCTTGTCTGAGCGGCCAAACACCTCTGCAGCTCCTTCTTGCTCAGTCTGGAGCTATTTCTCCTCCATTTACAGATTTTTCAGCACCAAGTTCCTCCTCTGAGAATTGCACAGCAGCCTGCATTTCTTGTGTAAGCTCTGAATTGCTTTTATTGATCTTCTTTTGACCCACAAAACCCAATCTCTCAGTCATTCAGGGAGTTAGAACCAGCCGGCTGGCTGGAGAGGCAGGTAAAGGGGGCACCCTCGGCCTGGCTTTCTGCTTCCAAAGCATCCCCAGGTTGCAGCCCTTCGGCGAAGACACGGGGTTACTTTTCTCAGCAGCACAGGTGACGCACCCCACAGGACAGGGTGCGCCCCACTTGACACGTGCTGCTCTGGGATCTCGCTCTGCTTAGTCTGTCTTCAGCCGTGCACATCATAGCTCGCTCCTGCTTTTCTCTCTTCCTCCAGGCCAGCAAGAGGAGAGGAGGCGACTCAAGAGCCCAGCTCTACACCGCGTCTCACCTGGACAGAGCTGAGGTCCCCAGCTCTACACCACGTCTCGCTGGGACAGAGCTGATGTCCTCCAGCTGGTTTCTGGACAGAGCTGATATCCCCACCTGGCTCTGTGCAGGAGGAGAGGATCAGCTCAGGGGCAAGTCTCTACCCCATGTCTCTACCTGGACAGACCTGGTGTCCTCCAGCTGATTTTGCATTTGATAGTTTTGCCGCTCAGGCCCATACTTCAAGTGTGAGACCTGTATGTTTCTTTCTGAAGGGAACTTCCTCACACTCAGAGGGTGGTCGCAGAAGCTGCCTGGATGCCACCGAGCACTAGGGAGCCTTGCCACGCTGCAGGGCCCAGGAATGGGGGAGGATTTTAATGGTGCTTGAAGGGTCATCCCATGGTAAGCTCCAGAGATGTGAGTAGCAACTGCCCACAGAGGAATAGCAGAGAAAACCCTGTGTTGTGGTGCAGGGCTGCAAAGCTCCCCCTGCCCCCCTGCAGCAAGCTCCTCTCCATACCCCCTGGGCTGGCCGGTGTCAGCCGAGAGCTCTCAGGGGCACGACAGGACGAAGCAGCACCTCCACACAAACCTGGCATCCCTGGAGATTTCTGGGCAAAATCAAGCACTGCCAAGTGTCTTTTGCCCACTTCACCCAACCAATTGGCAAAGCAGGTTTTGAGGATACTAGCCTTTTAATTCACGTTTCGAATGAGTTGTAGCAGACTGATTCGGGCAGAGAGACAGTACAAGTGATAAGGCCCTTGCCTTGCTCATGGTCAACCTACCGTTTATCCCTGGCACTGCACCTGCTCCTCTGAGCTGTACCAGGAGTGACCCCTGAGCACAGAGGCTGGAAGATGCCCTGAACACAGGTGGGTGCGGCTGCCCCCACCACACACACACACACACACACACGCACGCACGCACGCACACACGCACATACACATACAGTGATTTTATTAGAAGCAGGAGCACTACATATATATATTCTAGTTGTCTGTGTGTATATTGGATGTATTTAATAGACTGCCATAGAGCAGTCATAGAAATAAGCACACATGCACACATGGTGGCTTATCCGGGGATGAGGCACTAGAAGGTGACCTGCAGGACTCACAGGAGCCAAGGGGAGGAGTTTACCTTACCCCAGGGAGTCTCAGGAGTCTCTGAGGCAGAGGTATGAGGGGAAACTGTGCAGCTTCCGAGGGAGTCAGGAGCGGGGCAGCAGGGGTGAGACTGGCCAATCCTGAGTGTCCTCAGGGAGCAAGGGCGGGCAGCAGGGGTGAGACGGCCAATCCTGAGCATCCCTTTCAGTCTCTAACAATTGGCTAAACTGGGAGCCACAACCCTTATAGGATGACCACGCTTCTCAGATGCCGAAGTCTCAAAAAATGCAGTCAATAAAAGGCATATTCAGGATATTGTATAATTGAATATTTACATAGAAAATTGACTTGCATGAAAGGCAATAAATAAATAAGGATAAAATTCCTATTTTAACCACAATAAAGGCTGCAAAAAGCCTTATACTGTTAAAGCACTCGCACTGTTTCTGACTTAATAGATGCAAAAATCCTCATTTTACAAAAAAAAAGTATAGTAGCTATAATTACTTAAACGTGATCTTTCTTATGTACACCCCCAATAGAAAAAAAAACAAGGAAAGAAAATATTCCAACTGAGGCAGAACATTTACAAGTCACGGTGAAATGGCAGAAGCAGTGTAAATTGTAGGTGAGTTTCATATAATTCTGGGTTTAAGGATTTCTCAAGACAACTGCTGTTTTAGTTCTCACTGATACGTCACAAACTGCCTCTGAATTTAGAGGTTAGAAACCACAGATGCGTTCATTTCTGTGGGCTCCAAGTGAAAGTGGCTTGGTCTGGTGTCCCCAGTACTGGTCTGGGGTTGTACTCAAGGTGGGGCCCAGGTCTGAAGTATCTGGGGGCGTGGGAGAAGGGATTTCATAGTCTAGTCATAAGGACCTCGCACAGAGTTTCTGGAGAGGGAGGGAGAGAGATAGAGAGGGGTGGAGGAAGGAATATCTTGGAAATAACCTGTATCTCTTGTTCTCATCTGTTCATCAGAAACCAGTAATGGGGTCAGTGGACACTCGGAGGCAGGACCAGGGACATGACACATCAGGTCATTTTAAAGGCCACAGACCAGGCCAGGAAGTCAGAAACCCATAGGCAGAGTGGCCACACCGACCACCCGACACCCCACTGCCACTATTGTGCAGACCTGAACGCCCTCAGTCGCACACAACACAGAATCGTGAGCAAAGAGCTTGTTAGGATTCAGAATATGCAGAATGCTCCTGAAATGAATAGGAGAATAATTAAATGAATAAAGAGCCCAAAAAAGAAAGAAAAAGGTAAAAAGATAATTCGGAAAAATAGAAATTTCTATTTCTACCAGATGGGGGAAACGCTCCAACCGTTCTAATACTTAAAGAAATAATCACTAATGGGGCCAGAGTGATAGGACGGTGTGTAAGGGCACCTGCCTTGTGTGTGGTGACCTGGGTCCGAAGCCCCGGCACCTCTGTGGTCCCTGCCAGGGATGAAACTCAGGTCAGCTCCATGCAAGGCAAGTTCCCTTCCCGCATGCCATCACTTCAGCCAGAATGACCCACTTTAAAACATGTCCAGAAACTGTGGAGACTCTGAGCTTCCAGAAAGAGGAGCTATAAAAGCTAAATGCTGTGAGAACTCGAAAGAGATTTAGGATAGAGCCACTCAGATCGCTGAGAGATGGGAGCTTGGGCACCGCATTCGAGACACAGTGTTGACGGGCAGTTCCAGCCATGCACCTGAACACACCGCGAAGTGCAGGAGTTTGGAATCATCTGTCCAAGGCAGCAGTGAACGGGAAGGAGCAGCGGAGGCGCTCACCCTGGGGCTGTCAAAGTTGAGTCTTTGTGAGCAAAACAGGGAAGGAACTAATTTTGCTCTCGAGGGAAAGGGTCAGAAAGTGGCTGAACACATCAACTGGGTGTGGGGGAAGAAAGGCAGGACGAGAACTGCCGGGAAGCGCAGCCTGGAAATGGGACCTCTGGGACGTTCCTGAGCCAGAGGAGCCTTGAAGCCCCCACTTGTCCCCCCATAACTCAGCTGTTCCGTCGGTCATACCCACGGATGCCCTGTGTTCCATCAAGGGCTATAGCTGGGATTTAACAAGGTCAGTGCTTGCAGACAAGGATGTCCTGAGAGGCACCCGCAGACCCCCCAGAGCGAGCTCATTTAACGGGGTCTGAGCAGAGTCAGGGTGGCGCAAAGAAAATAACACCCTCATTTAAGGCGAGGCGCCCAGCTTTCCACCGCCACGGTGGGGGGTCTCATCCCATCGCAGCCTCTGTTAGAATGCGCTGACCCTGATTGCCAGGCTGATTGCGAGTCATGGATTTCTCTGCCGAAAGGCAGCTGGAGAAGGAGAAGGAATGGCTGAGCAACGCCGGGCTTTGTTGTCTGGGGAAGAAGCTGGGACAGGCCAATACGGGCAGTCACCAAATCACTCTAGGCTTTAATACACGGGGTAAGATGCGTGCTGTAACGAAACTGTGAATAATGGCTATATGTGGGAGGCACGGTTAAAGCCTTTATTATCTTTGTTCAATTCTCGAACAAAAATCAATGCTTTCTTTCATGCAAGTGTAAACCCTCAGCCCAAGACCACAGAAACACGGGCCCTTGCTGAAGTGCCCACGGCTGTTAGCAGAGGGGAGAAGGGAGAGCATAGGGCTGGGGTGCAAGGCACTCAACCATCCTGTTCCCCTTAAACAATTCCTACCACCCGCGACTTGATTTACTATATGAACACACTCCCTGAAGTGGGCCATTGTGCATCATTCCCAAGACCCCATTCCCAGGACCCCAGGACCCCGCCCCTTCTGCACAGGTATATGGGTACAGCAAGCCGTCCACTCTCTGGGGTCCACATGCCTGCACCTGCCTTTCTTGGCACAGCCCTTTCAGTGAGGTTCCAGCCCTGCAGTGTGAACACAGGTGAGACAGCATCACCTCAAATCTGGGGCACCCGGTTCTCCCCCTGTTTGTTGCAGGACTCCTCTAAGAGCCCCTTTCTCTACCCTGTGGAGATTTTTCCTGGCGGATCTTGCTCAAAACATTAGCATATAAAAGGGCCTAGGTGAGGTGCTGGGAGAGATTACCTGAGGGCATTTGACCCTCCCTGCTTTCCATAACAGTGGGAGGGAGGTCTGAGTTGCAGGGGTATAATACTAGCCTGCTTCCTTTCTCCCACGACTCTTTTTGGGCTCTCTCTTTTGTGAGCTCACACCCTTCTTGGGAGTCTTTTCTTTGTCTCCTCTTTACAGGGCCTTTACATGTGGCGGCCGCCATCTTGGCCTACACGTGGCTGGGGTTCTAGCCGGGAATCCTAAGCACCGGGCTTTTCCTTTTTGCTGATTTGTATGCCTGAACTTGTGATAAGTAAACCCTTTTAAAACTGCATCGGATTCCTGAGTTTTCATCCATTCCTCGCCGGCTTCGGAGGTAGAAAGGAACTCACTTCCCGGCACTGTTGGGGACCCCGGCGGAGCTCCCCGACACCTGTTCACTTCTCGGGGCATCTAACAAGGTGCCTCCTCACCTGAGACCCCAACTTCACCCTCTTTCCCCTCTTCCCACTTTTATTTTTTTTTCAAGATGAGCGTCTGTGTTTGGCACATGCTGTAGTGTCCTGTGTTTCTGGTCTCTGGAGAGGTAAAAGCACCATTAAAACAGCAACATCGGTTATGGTTTGCATGAGCGAAGTTGCGTGGCTCAACCTACCTGCAGTCTCTGGCAAACACTTCATGCTGTGTAGACGGCTTCTCCCACCATTCAACTCTAGACACTGTCACTGCAGACTCAGCATTGCCACCTCATCCCTGAGAAATATGGAACAATCTTGTTCCCTTTGCTCAGTCACATTTTTTATCACTTTTGTTTGGTTGTTTTTTTTAAGAAATAAGAGCACAATTAGAAAGCTAAATCTTAATGGAGGGAAACTCATCTCAACAATTGAATTTTAACTGCGCTATTGATGTCTAATTGATTTCTAGGAAATGAATGAACTTCAATTGTTTATGCTGTGGATTGCTTATAGAAGTTTTTTTTTAATTATGACTAGAAGTTGGGTTTTGATTTACGCAATGAATGTACTGTTTAGGGGCATAGAGTTATCTTTCCTAAGCTTATTGAAAGTATTAATATGAGCATGTGCTTTGCCTGTGGGAGTCCTGGCCTTGGTGCCTGGCACTGCACAGTCTATGATCACCAAGAGCTCCCCAAAAACAGTAATATGTGGAGCCATGTGTCAGAGAGATAGCACGGGAGAGCAGGCATGTGACTGGCTCACAGTTGGCTCTGATTCACTCCACAGCACCACACACAGCGCCAACTACAGCCAAAAGTGATCCCTGAGCACAGAGCCCAAAGTAGGCACTGGGTGTCCCCAAATATATTAATGCTAAGTGACACACCCTGTTGAGCTCTAGGCTTCTGCTACATTTAGCATATGTTAAGAACTGCTTTCTGTCTTTAGGAAATTCCCAGAGCATAGGGGTGTGGGCAGAAGTGAATTGATTTCATAATTTTATATGGCAAAATATTCTTGTCATGAAGCTTGCTTGCTCCAGTAAAATAATCTTTTTGCCCCACAGGTCTCCATGGGGGACACACATGCAGTCATCCCAAGAGACACTTGGCGTTGCTGGATCAACCATAATGTAATCAGTTCTAGTTCAAAAGAAACATGCCAGTGTGCCTCCAGGCAAACACATGTGTCTCTGATTCTAAAGGTAAAAGGCAAAGTGAATTATTCTGACAGATTATGGACTTTAGTGGAGGTCTAGATTTTGCTGAAATTGGCTAGCTATATATTCATGGTAAGAAATACTAATGCCATTCTCTATAAATTATATCTTGAAGTGCTATCTGGTTCAGAGATGACACCCCACCGCACTCTGCTAGGGAGATTCGTGATTTCAGGAAGTCAACTCTGGCATCTCAGCATTTTGCTAAGCTTGAGCCAAAGGGCCCACCTGAAGATCTGCACTTCTCTATGGTTATTTACCTCACTTAGTCTCTGGATAGTCCAGCCCACAATGGGTTGGGCTGGAAGGAAGTCTTTGGCGGTCTTCTGGTAATAAAAAGAAGCTAGAAGGAAGGAGAAGAGTTGCTTTTGGTCATTTTTCTAGTTTGCCATCTTCTTCCTGTTTGGGTCTGACCTCTTGGCTTGAGGATTCTAAACCCTCCACATGGTCTGGGTTCAGCTAGGAATTAGAAGTTTGGGGTTGTCGTGTCCTTGGACTGTAATGCCAGAACTTGTGTAAATAGAAGCCTTTTGAAACTTTGCTGGTTTTGTAAGTCTTTATTGGTCAGCCACCAATCCCCAGGACAGAAGGAGATGGCATCCTGCTCCCTATATTGTTGGGAAACGCAGCTGTGCCCCAGCTCAGCAGAGGCGTGCCCAATATATTAATAATGGTGAATTAAAATAATTCATTTTTAAATGTTAAAGCAACTTTATCCTCAGGATAATTTTTTTTTAGCTTTTTGAGACCACACCCTGCCATTCTCAGGGGTTACTCCTAGCTCTGCACTCAGGAATTATTCCTGGTGGTACTCCAGAGACCATATGGGATAGCAGGACTCAAACTCGAGTCAGATGCATGCAAGGCAAACACCGTCCCCACTGAACTTTCACTCTAGCCCCAGATAAATTCTTATTATTCATGCTTTACTACCCATTTGTTCCTGTAGCAAGTAGATGCCCTAGGGCTACACTAGCTCACGACAGGGATGAATGGAGATGTTACTGGCACAGGCTCGAACAAATCGATGAACACGGGGAAACAAGTGATATTTAATATATATGAATTGCTGAAAGTTGGTTAAATTGTCATATCTGTAGTCTTGAGGGACAAAAGTCTTTAGTTTCCATTTCCTGTAATGTGTTTATCAGGTTCAGTTATCCAGGTCATTCTCATTTTATGGAATGAGTTGGAAATTGTTCCCTTCTGACTACTAGAAGTTTGCTTCGAGTCAGTACTGATGTTTTCCCAAGGGTTTGGACAGTTAAAGCTTTACTTTGCATTTGTGGAAGGATTTCATTACAGATTCCATTTCCAAAAACAAAATCACTGACACTCATACGATCTTTATCTTCTTCAAGTTTTTTCCAGTGTCACTGAATTTATTCATATCTTCTGTTTTTAAATTGATTGCCATAAAGTTGTTTATACTTAATTTCTCCTTTCTTTCTTTCTTTTTTTTTAGGTATCTGAAAGTCTGTGGATATATTACTATCCTCATTCCTAGCATAGTAATTCCTCATTTTGTCTTGTTTTCCTGGGCTATTAAGCTAGACTTTTGTCAATTTTATTGAGCTTTTCTAAGAAACAGCTTTTGTTGTATTGGTTTCCCCCTTTATTTTCTCTTTTATTGATTTCCAATTCTAGACATTACCATTTTATTTCTTCTTACTCTTGGTTTGATTTTCAAGTCCTTTAATACAAAAAACAATTTTGCTTTTTTTAAACATAGACATTAAACATTTTAAATTCCCTTTAAATTTGTTTTAGAGGCATCTCAAATCTTTTCAGTACACAGGGTTCTCATTTCATACTGTTAAAATACTAACTCTAATTACCTTCTAGTTAAATTGATCCTCAGGTTGTTCATGATGGCCTTTGTTTTGACTCTGTTAGGATTTTTCCTGGTGTCATCTGATATTAACCCTGACTTAAAACTATTTTCATTCAGGACGTACTTTTATAAGGCAAAGGATTATTTTTGCCTATAATATGATGCATCTTGGTAATATTTCTTGTGTTTTTGAACAGAATGAATAATCACAGTATCACTTGGGCTTTCTGTTGTGTTTTTGAACAGAATATATGCTCACAGAGATATTTTCTCAGACCCTCACACTAGAGAGCCAAGAACAAGAATTTCTGGAATGGGCTTAGACCTCCTGAGCATTGCTTGGGGTTTAAAAAAAGGGAAAATAATTCAGCTATTGTTAATTGAAGTATTCTAAAATTATCAATCAGTTCACATTGCTCACAATACTGTATATTATATTCCAACTGATTTTCTTTCTACTCAAACTACAAGTGACTGAGAAAGTTGTATTGACATCTCTGTAATTTTAAATTTATCAATTTTCCTTGTAGTTTTGTAAATTTTTCTTTTTTTAAATTCTGTCATGGAGGCAAAGGCATTAAGAACTGTTGTGAACTCACAATGAAATGACGCTTTGTGAAGCTGATAACTCTCTGCTTTGAAATCTGAATGGAACATTGTGATGCCACTGCTTTTTAACTTCTCTTTGTGAGGTAGGTTCATAGAGATTGACCCATTGCTGTGCTCTAGTTTTGCATCTATTTTTATCTCTACATTGAAAGTGGGTTTCTTATAGGCTTGTTATTCCAGGAATCCATCTTAAGTGGGATTAAGACAATGAGCAAACCTCTGGATAATACAATGAGCAAACCTCACATGAGAACACATCCCAGTGCAAAACTAAAGACTATTGTGGATCAGTGGGATCTATCTACAACAGATATTGGGTTTGGCAGGGTCTCCCGGCACACTTGGGGCCAATGACCATATCCCCCACCCCAACCGATGGATAAAGGAACAAGACCACAGGCTGCTACGTAGTCAGAGCTTCCAGCACTTTATTCAAGTCAGGTCTGCTCTTTAAATCCTCCCAAAAGGTTGGGAGTTGGGAGATGCAAGAGGTGGTGGACTTTGACCCTAAAACAATGAGTAAAAAGCTCCTTATTTCCTGGGAAATCTACCAGGGGACCCTCCCAGGGATAGAAACCTGCCAGGTGGCTATAAGCTTGCCCAGGACAAAGGTGGAATCCCAGCGTATTATTTTCTCCTTTCTTTAGCTGATGAACTATCATCTTAATAATATTTCTGGTCATTTCGTACAAACACAGTAAGAGACACATTTATAAAGGGTGGTTGTCCTGAGACATCTCGCTATAGTCCTCAAGTCAAGTTAGTTTTATCCTAACCCAACCAGGTCCTTAAATCAGTTGCTTATCCTTAGGTCAGGACAGAGTTTGTTCCATGACCTGTTCTTAACTTATTATCCCGCTTAAGACACTTAGCCCATCCCATATCAAGGCCAGGGTAGTTTGCTCAATGCTTGCCCTGGGTCCATCCAAGTCCCACCATGGGACCCTTCTTTAAGGGTGTAAGGAACGAGAATCAATCTAAGTGCTACTGAAAATTTTAGTAAATATGACAGATGCCCAGAAGTAAATATTTCAGAGTTAATTAACTCCTATATCACAAGGGAATAGCCTTAACTGTCTTCCTTTGTCTATACAAAAGGCCTTTGCTTTAACATAAGATTATGCAAAGGGCACACAGGAAAGAAAACAAAATTTCATTTCACTGTCACTGTCACTGTCCTCCCGTTCATCATTGATTTGCTCTAGCGGTCACCAGTAACATCTCCATATGACCTGTCTCATGCTAGTAGAGCCCAAGGGCACCTGCTTGCTCCAGGAACATAAAGAGCCTCAAACCATTCCATCAGGTCATGGGAATGAGGTCTATATTGTTACTGGTATCTGGCATATCAAATATAACACGGGTAGCTTGCCAGGCTCTGCCATGCGGGTAGTATACTCTTGTAGTCATCTCAAAATCCAGCATTTATTGATGAACCATGCGGCCGCAAGTGGCCATGCGAGCCAGGCTGTGATAGGCTGGTCTGCTGGGTGGAGTTCTGACTAGGGGGAAGTCCAGATGTGGAAAATGGAGGTCCTCATGGAGTGGAGGGTCGTCTGGCTTGTTGTGATCCATCCCTCCCTGGCACCTCATGAGTGGCTGGGCACAGTGAGAGCCAGTAGCAGCTCTGCCCCATGTCTGTCTCTGGATCAGCATACCTGGGCCGGTATGCAAAGGGCACACAGGAAAGAAAACAAAATTTCATTTATAATACAAAAACCCAGGGCTGGCAAGCAGGAGGCAGAAGGCTGTGAATAAAGAGTCATCCACAAAAGAGTCATCCACAAAAGGCAAAACGGACAGGAGAATCTCAAGCTAAGATTAATGGAGAGAGATGCTTGAGACCTGCATCAGGCTGACTACATGGGACACCTGGAGGGGTGGCTTTGGGTCTGGCCCATCCCAGCAGAGCCCCAGCAGCCGAAAACCTCCAGGCTTCACAACTGCTGCCATATCTGAGGCTGGACTCTACTGCTCAGACAAGCCCCACCCATGAATTAGCCCATTGAAAATACAGGTATGTGGGTTTGGGGGCTAAATCTCCAGGCTTTCACAGAATCGGGGATGGGATCCCTCCCCATCTCCCTGTTCTTCCTGAAGGCCAGGAAGTCACTCCCATGCCCCAAAGGCACCAAGCAGTTACAAATTTAACTCCAACTTTATCATCTAGTTACAACCTGGAGTGACATCTCAAACTCTAGTTTACGGATATACCAAATAGCTATATTTCATAGATGTGAGTCTAAGGCACCCAGTAACAAAATGTGAAGTCACGATGCCTACTCTGTAACAACATAGCAGTAATGTCTTACTTACACAAGGGCTTCGTGGCTCAGTGTCCCCACGGCGAGATTGAACAGTCTTCACTAACTTCCTTCTAAGAAAACACTTCTAATAATTTTTAGCAAATTAGCTATAATAAGCAATATAAAATAAATTATTGAGGATCTGCTTAGGGGCAAGAAATGTTTAGGGATGTGTCCTCATAGAGATGAGAGTGAGGGCTGTGCTGAATCCCCTCAGCCAAACCCATGCACTCTGGCTGCCTCCCTCCAGTGTGTCTGTGTTTGGAAACGGGCTTTCAGTGAGGTAACTGAGCTTCATGAAGCCATGGGGTAGGAAATCAATCCCATAAGACCCTGGGACCCTGGACTGTCTCTCCACTTCCTGAGGGTATAGTGTGAAGCTGGTTATCTCCAAGCCTGGAAGAGTCTTCATTGGAGTCCAAAATTAATTCCAATGAAGAACCTTTTTGGATTTAGTTGGGAACTGTACGAATGAATTTCTGTGACTTATGCTTCTCAAGATAGAAGGCCTCTTGGCAGAGCAAGCGTCATTTCACAGCGACCCCGGGCTACAGAATCTTCCCCAGTGTGGACCGGCAGTGCAGGCTTTTCTAGGAGAAGCTCAGCAGGCGTCTGCATACCCTGTGGGGTGAAAGAGTTAAGTCATGTTTAACCAGTATGTGGACTTGGCTCTGTTTTTTTTTTTTTTTATCTCCCTGAGACTTATTAGCACTCTGAGGATCAATTCATGAAGAATGGATAATACCTTGAATGACATCAGCTTCCGCCAACATGGAGAGGTTACTATGGTAATGGGGGAGAGTTTTTCCCAGCACAAAACCAGCACCGTGCTTGATGTATTAGTCAGCCAGGAGAGAGCGGTGACACAGAAGCTACCACATTCATCCTGTGAATGGTCATTTACACAGCACGCATGTTAGCAATTCCGCTGTGTTTTTGGAACATCAAAACTTTGGCAGTTGTATTGAGAATCTTGGCAGATTTACAAAAGTGTTAACACACACTTCCAGAGCCTAGAGGGTTTTATTTTTCATTCTTCACTTCTTGGAACCCACATTTTCAACGGGTTCACAGGGGGTTTTATTCCAAGTGCCCAAGTGAAACTTCCTTTCCGGGCCTCACCTCGACTGTTGCCTGAAAAATCAACAGTTGCCCTTACCACTTCAGGTCATTTAGAAATTATTTATGTGCAATTAATTATCCTTAACCTTTGTTAACACAATGTCTTGTTGCATCGCATTGTTGTGATGAGTTTCCTTAGTTACTTGTTGCATGGTTAGAGTTGACTAGGCATTAATTCTTTTATTTCCCTTTGTTGCTTTTATCAAAAAAGTGTGTTAGGTAAAAGAGAAGAATGAAAGATAATTAAAATACAATGACCACTCTGATCTCTTGGGGCCAGATATGGATTTGATTTCAATAGGTACAAAGGATCAATTCTCCCTGAGGGAAGAGAAGGATGTAACCAACAGCAGGTCTCTGAAACCTTTCACCCCACGGGGTCCACGGGTGTCAAGATATATCAAGCTACCATCATTTTCTTTCTTAATAACATTATTCTCACTCTGCAAAGCAAAGCTGCAGCACTTGCCTAAGACATTCAACAGTCTTAGATTAGTCTTCGGCAGGATCTTGGTCATAAAACTCCTCAGTCTGAGCTCCAGTAGGAATTTCTAGCTCAGTGGAATTGTAGCAGGTGAAAGGTGTACTCTGAGTGGCCAGGCTCAGAGTGCAAGAGGTCGGCCAGCACTCTGAGTGGCCAGGGGAGGTCCAGAAAGTTAGTGATCGCAGTAACACTGAAGGAACACCGGCCACCCTGGGCAGTAACTTGGGGTGGGATGTTGACAAGTAGCGCTACTCTACAGAACTCACCCCTGAATGCTGTTTAGTTTTCTGCGTCCCTGCCTCCTCTGATTCGTGGTTAGTGAAGGAGAAGGTGCCCGCAAACCCGAGAACATTTCTGAACTATCTTAGAATTAGCCCCTGGGCGTGGTCACTACTGATTAGAGAGTACCACTGAGTGAAAGTTTTCCTTCAGAAACATATTTTTCTTTTTAATTTTAGGCTCCATGATTGTCAATACTTGTACTGATAGGGTTTTAGGAGTGTAACATTGCAACACCACGTTGTCCAGCGTGTCCATCACACTGTCCTCTGCCTTCCCCCTGCTTGGTCCCGGTTCCCTTCCCAATATGAGCCCTCCCCACCACACACACATACAGAAAACTAGGAGTGAGGGGCAGCGCTGCCCTTTCAAGGCTTGGCTCCAAAGCAGTTAAGGGGAGAGATGGCCACTGCCGGCTGGCCGCATCCACCGCAGCCCCACGTGGGCGGGACGGGTCCTTCTGCTCTGCAGTGCTTCCTCCTGCCTCTCCTTGTCAGGAAAGAGGTCAGCCAGCAGCCTGTCCCTAGGCACGGCCTGAGAAATGCTTCAAGTCATGATTTATTTGCAACTGAGAAATAAGTTGATCTATTACTCATGAAGGTGTCAGGATACATGGAAGGAGCAAGCACTGCACAGAATAAATCGTGGGGCAGAGGAAAAACACCAACCGGAAAGAAAAGCTGCACAAAATTAGGTCCGGGTCCTGGCCCCGAGAGAGTGGGCCTTAGTGCGCTCTGGGCGTGCACAGTGAAGCAGCTCCTGGGGCTGCAGGGGCAGGCTGAGGGCAGGCACCCCCTTTCTGATTGGCTCTCTATTGATAAGGGCCTAAAGGAGCCTTGCGGTTTCCGCCTAGCTCCAGCTGTGTCAAAGTACCCTGGCCTTCCCACCTAGCTCCAGCTGTACCACCTATACGCAATGTGATACTACTTGGCTGTAAGAAAAGATGAAATCCCGGAATTTGCAGCTACATGATGGATCTGTAGAGAACCCTGCTGAGGGATGCTGGTGAGAAGGATGACAAACAGAATGATGTCTCTCATCCCTGAGCTCTAAGAAAGATAGTAAGGAACAGCAAAATCCCAAGCGACAGGAACTGAGTGGGTCTTCAGGAGGAAATGTATACCTGTGGCACGGCTGGGGAATGGCCTGGGGTGGGGAACACCAGAACCACGGAGGAGGGAAGCGGACTCTGGTGGAGCATGTGGTGCTGGAAGGTTCTGGGCATGAAGCCCTGCCATTATTAGGATCGTCAACCACAGTGATGGAACTGAAATGAAAGGGGCTGGAGCAATAGCCCAGAAGAGAAGGTGTTTGCCTTGCACACGGCCGACCGAGGTTGGATCCCCAGAATCCCATATGGTCTTCCGAGCACTACCAGGAGTAATTCCTGAGTGCAGAGCCAGGAGGAGGCGCTGAGCATTGCTGGGTACAACCCCAAAAGCCAAAATAAACAGATAAATTAAAGACAAAAAGTCAAGCAATGTCATTCTGTTTCTGGTTAGGGAGGAGTTGCAGAAGCAAGCCCAGCATATGTATGGGGTAAACCGTGTGTGTGTGTGTGTGTGTGTGTGTGTGTGTGTGTGTGTTTGGGGCACACTCGGGAGATGCTCAGGGATTACTCCAACTTCTGCACTCAGGAACTACTCTTGGCCTTGCCTAGGGACAGGATGGGATGCTGGGGCTGGAACTTGGGTCAGCTGTGTGCAAGGCAAGCCCCTCCCTGCTGTGCTCAATCCAGTCCCACTCTATTCCACTTTTGCCGTAACAAAACCAGTTCAGTCGGAGGCAGCATAGCTTATGTGGAATCAAGAATGATCTCCTGGGGAGGATTGTTTATGCTCCAGGAACCAGCAGCTTCTTTTAGACAAAACGAAGTAGTAGAACTTTTCATAACTAATTTCAGAGCCAGGCTGGAAACAGCACCAGAGGGAGTGGGTTCTTCCTGCTCTGAAGCATAAGAGCTGTTCTCGGAGCTACCTTGTCTGAACGTGCCAGTTCTAAGGCCTGATGCGGAAATTGTTGCTTCTAAATGTGCTTTTAAAATTATACCTTAAAATAAAGAAGATAAAACAAAATTATACCCTGTTTAGAGGATGACATCGATGTCCACAGAAGCTCTGACCTGGGCATTTTCTCTCATCAGGGACAAGGTTCCAAGCCAGGTTCTGCTGCCTCTTAATTTTTATCACACCCTGAGAGTCAGCTGGGATGATGTTTAAGAACAAGGGCTGGAGGTTTGACGACCCCAGGCTGGCGCTGTGTGTCTTTGGGCAAACTGCTCATTTCTGGGGCCCCTTCTGTGTTGGACATTATTGCTGATTCATTATGCATTTATGTATTATTTACTACAAAATGAGAGCTCCTGCTATATTAAATGGAGGGTTCTCGTTGACACAGTTAGAATGGTTCTGAGAACTGCTGTCACCTGTGGCAACTGCTATTAGTATTCTTTGTGTCTTTAGTATCATCATTGACATTAGCGACACTGTCCTTCAGTTATTTAGGAAGCTGCCGTGGCCCGGAGTTATGGACCTTGAGTGTCTGATGGGCCGTGCAAGGTTACCTTTGTGGTCTTGCCTCTGCCGGAGCTCCCAGAATGCACTTCTTGCTTCCCAAGATGCTGGGCTTGCTTCTGCAACTCCTCCCTGACCATACATATCACAAGCTTTAAAAATAAAAATGTGATTGAAATTAGCCTCTATTGCCAGAATTAAATTGACACTGACAGCAGAGCTCAACATTCATTTCTTCTTCATTCCTCAGCTCTCAACACAGCTCCATAAACACTGAAAGAGCTGAGAAACAACTCCTCAGGCCTCCATAGAGAGAGGTGAGGGCAACTCTCAGGGCACCACAGAGAGAGGGGCAAAGGTGACTCTCGCTCACCCCTGTGTCGGGCAGTGTTGATTAGAGAAGATCACCCTGATTTGTGATTCAATTGTGAGGAAATGTCCATGATTCCTTAGGAGAGGAAAGGATCTGCTTGGCCGGGATATTACTCACTACAATCGCTTTCAAATGTCACTACGCTGCAGAGAATCTCCCGAACAGGATCTAAGCGCATGAAGACTTAAAATAGAAGACTCCCTCCTCCCCGGCTTCCCTCAGAACGACTGGGTAGGAGCCTTATATAGGGCTGTCCGCCCACTCAGCGCCTGGGAAAGGGGCGTGGGGGGTGTGCATTGTGTTCCTGAGATGGTTCTGAGTGAACATTAAATGCCTTGGGGGTTTCCTTCATTTTGATAAAAACCTGCCACTTTCTAGGCTTGAGCTTCAGAGTCTAGGGGTGCCACCTAAACCTCCTCTGGAGTACTAACCAGGTTGGGCAAGAATCCGGGGTCCTGAGTATTTACAAGGAGCCCCAACCTGCTGCTACAGCTGAGAAGGAATTGTTGGCCCTTCACTCTTGATCTGAGCCCTAAGTCGCAGCTCCTGTCTCCCTATAAACCATGAGTCCAGGAAACCAGAGAGATAGCCCGGGTGGTGAGGGGGCTTCTCTTGCACAAGACTGACTCAGTTCAACCCCCAACACCCCACAGCACCAGGAGTAGCCTTGAATGCAGAGTAGGGAGTAAGCACCGCCAGGTTTGGCCCAACTCCTCCTCACACACACCCCCAGGAAAAAAATATGAGTCCAGAAATCTGCTCAAGCGGCATAGTTCATCCCTGAGAACAATTAAATGTGCTGAGGAATCATTTTGAAAGTTAAATATTTGGTCGATGTAAGAGACCCAAAAGATTTAAAGATTTTGATGCTCTGGGAAAAATAAAGCAGCAAGCAGCTGTTTTCTAGATATTTTTATTCCACGAGCTGCCTGCCCACTGCCTCCCAAGCATGGAGCATTTATTCATTGCATATTAAGGACAATACTTTCAATCATTATGAAACCCAGAAGTGAATAACGTAGAGAATTTGAAAACTCTTAGAAGTACAATTTATCTATGCCAACATTCATCAGTCTGTAAATATTTTCGTAGCCACCTTGCGAATGATTCACTTGCAAATTTTTTTCCTTTTTTAAAAATTTTTTATTTTTACAATTACAAAGATATACAATTAAAAAGTTCATATTTGGGTTTTGGTCATACAGTGTTCCAGCACCCATCCCACCACCAGTGCCCATTTCCCACCACCAACGTCCCCCGGTTCCCTCCCCCCTCCCCAGCCCTCCTCCATGGCAGGTTCTTTATTTCTTTCCATTTCTCTCTCTTTCTCTTTTCCTTCCCCTCCAGACTATGGATTACAGAACATACATTAAAGGGTTGTCATGTGTATCTTTTTTGCCTCTATTTAATGCTCAGTTCTAGGTTGGCATTAGTACCCTCGACAATTGTTAGCACACTGTTCCATTTTCTGTCTTACCTAGCCTCTGACACCCACACGTTTGTGATAATTTCCACCTTTGACAAGACCTCCTGATATGTTTCACTTGATCTTGGATATTGGTATCATAATATGTACCTATATATTTATGTTATGCAGATAAATGCAGTCATTCTGTATCTGTCTCTCTCCTTCTGGCTAATTTCACTCAACATAATCTTCTCCATGTCCATCCATTTATAGGCAAATTTTATAACTTCATTTTTCCTAACAGCTTCACAGTATTCCATTGTGTAGATGTACCAAGCTTTTTATCCAGTCATCGATTTTTTGGGCACTCTGGTTGCTTCCAGATTCTGGCTATTGTGAATAATGCCGCTATGAACATAAAAGTAGGAATAGTGTTTCCGCTGAGTATTTTTGGTTTCCCAGAGTAGATTCCCAGGAGTGGTATGGCTGGGTCAAATGGGAGTTCAATTTCTAGTCTTTGGGGAATGTCCATATTGTTTTCCAGAAAGGTTGTACCAGCCGGCATTCCCACCAACAATGGATGAGTGTCCCCTTTTCCCCACATCCACGCCAGCTCTTGTTGTTCTTGCTCTTTTGAATATGTGCCAGTCTCTGTGGTGTAAAGTGGTATCTCATTGTTGTTTTGATTTGCATCTCTCTGATGATTAGTGATGATGAGCATTTTTTCATATGTTTTTGGCCATTTGAATTTCTTCCTTGCTGAAGTTTCTGTTCATTTCTTCTCCCCATTTTTTGATGGGGTTGTTTGTTTTCTTCTTGTAAAGTTCTACCAGTGCCTGATATATCCTGGATATCAACCCCTTATCAGATGGGTATTGGGTGAATATTCTTTCCCATTCTGTGGACTGCTTTTGTAGAAGTGGATCCGGGTCCTGAGTATTTACACAAGGACTTCCTAGCTAGAGCGTTTACTTGCATTTGCTTTGTTTCCACACCCCCTGTCCTGCCACCTCCACCTTTTCTGATGTTGTGGAAATGACCAGAGTGAATGTGGGCGCTTGGCTGGATGCTCCTCCTCTCAGCTGGGTGCTCCTCCATGGGCTGCAGGGCTTGCTGGAGATGGTGCTTTTTTAGGGTGTGCTTTTATAGGGGTGCCTCATCCACCTGTGCTGGAGGATCATGCGATGCTGGGAATTTAGGTTGGGGGGTCCCATGTGCAAGCCCTGTGGGTATCTCTGTATTGGGGATCACACCCTGTAGTGTGGCCCCCAATCCCAGCAGCAGTGCCACCAGCTTCGTGCTCAGGAAGGGGTGTGTGGGACATCCATCCCGGCTACTCTCTCTGGGGGTCACCACCTCCCATTCAGTGGCTCTGCTCACACACCACTGGCAAGGCTTTCCTCCAGCACTGGAGGAGGAATGCCCAGCACAAAGCTTGGGACTCCCCAGCTGCTCCCAGAGATCTCTGTTCTGGAGTATCTTTTACCAGAGACCATCAGAGTGTACTAGAGCAAGTGTAGAGTTGTGTGTGAGCAGAAAGGTGTGTATGCAAGCGTGTGAGTGTATGGGCAGGTGGGTATAGTACTGGAAGGTGCATAAGGGAGTATGTACAAGTGTGTGAGATGTGTACTGTGAATGTGTGTTTGTATTAAAGTATATGTAGGGGCTGGAGCAGTAGTACAAAGGGGAGGGCATTTGCTTTACATTGGGCTGACCCAGGTTCGATTCCTGGCATCTGGGGTATGCTTCCCTGAGCACTTCTAGGGGTAATTCCTGAGTACCAAACCAGGGGTAACTTCTGAGTATCACCGGATGTGACCCAAAAAGCCAAAACAAATTTTAATAGTGTATGTGTATGTGTGAGTGTGTCTGTTTGTGTGTGTATGTCTCTTAGTGTGTGTGAATGTGTTTGTGTGCATCCCCGTGACTTATTTTGTTGCCCAATTTTGAAACCCTTAAGAAAATAACTTGAGCCCAAGCTGCAGGGGCAGCTTATGTGCCCAGTTCTCTATGCACTAAACTGCAGAACCAGTGGCAGAGCCAGTGCAAGACTCATGGTCACTTGGATATGTTCAGTGAAAGGGCTGGGTTGACCAGTTGTCTTGGCATGACTTAGATACAGCACTTGCACATTGACAGTAATAAAGAACTTAACAATTATAGGTAGGTGTTTTCTCTGTTCGAATACTTTGTGCTGAGAATGCCTTTATGATCCAGTCATGAGCTGTGCAGAACAGGACAAGGAAGGAGTGATGCGATTTTCTGTAGAAAGAATTATATGGATCAGAGAAGGTCCATGGAACAGGAAGGCCACAAGTGGGCAAATTCCAGGAGGAAGCAGAGGGAGAGTAAGTTGCTTTGTCTGCCTGTGATTCCTGTGTCCAAACGCCCATGGACCCACATCCCACTGATTCTCCTTCCTTGAGCTACCTGGGCAGTGGCATTACTTTCAGCTCTCAGTTCCTGGGTGATGCCCAGATGTGTGAAACAGTGTATTCAAAATCCTAGGTTCTTTTGTAGATGAGCATAACTCCCAAGAAACATTTCGTACATGCATGCACAAGAAGGCGTAGTTTCTGCTCATGTGTGAAGGGTGAAGCACATTTAGAGTTCACCCTGTTAAGTACATTAATTGCAAAGGTACAGGTCAGTTAAATTAATGAAGTAATGAGATACATGAGGCAACACTGTGAAAGGCATTGCATCCAATTTTCATAGATTAAAAAGAAAATTAACCAATTAGCGCACCCCTAAGGTGATCGTCCCCCGCCCCAGAGCAGAACAGACAAGCATCCTGACTGAGAGCTGCCTGTAAGGTCACTGGAGGAGGTTCATGAGTCCCCGGGGCGGGCATTATTAAAATTTGAAAGGACATTATTGTTACAGCTGCTCGGGGAGTTTGGGATATTGGGGTTGCGGGCCATTAAGGCCATCTGTCTCCCACCCTGAGCCCACGGTACTGAGACAAGACGGATTAGCTGCTCTGTCTCTGAGCCATGGGACCCTCCCACCACAGGCTCCTCCGGCTAGGGTCATTTCTGGCTCTCACGTTCTGAATTCTCTGTGGTTCTCGTTTCCTTCTACCCCTGGTCAGTATTTGCCTGAGGAGGACCGGAAGCTCTTGCTCACACAGCTTAAAGGGTGCTCCTGAAACTGTGCTCTGGGAAAACAGTTCAGGAAAATCACAGTCTCCCTTTCTGTAGCACTCCTGACACGTGGGCCGGGGCTGGGAGGATGCCCTTTGGGCAAGCCACTTCCAAGTGAATTCTCTTCAGGGCTTCACCTCTGCCTGGCCTTGGATTTGAGGGTGTTTTGATGCCTTTGAGGTTGAACTCAGGCTGGAAGTTGCTTCTGTCAGGGTGAAGTGCTTGGTGTAGTCCACAGGAGGCTTTTGCTCACCTGAGGCAGGTGATTACTCTGGATTTGCCCCCTCTAGTCCCAACCCCTTGCGGGTGCCATCCAATAGGCCTTTTAGTCAGGGTGACTTGTGGCCTCCATCAGCCGGGGTCCAGATCGCTGGTCCCTAGTAAGATTAACTTCGCATCCAACAGGCTAAACATGATCTTATTTCCCTGGGGTATTTTTAACATCTTTTGTTTGGTTTGAATTTTTTAGGCTCCTTTCCTGGGGTGCTTATAACACTTTCCAAATTGGGATCTGCTTAGAAATAACAAAGCAATTGCTGTTTGTCCTCATTTCCCAGCCAGAAATAAAGATGCCAGATAGATTCAGAATGTTGTTAACCCCATCGGCACTTCTGTCTCGCTGCTCTGAAAACCATTCCTTAAATCTGCCATTCCCTGCCTCGGTGACATGAAGCCATCATAAGCGAATTCACCTCTTGAACCGACCTACATACGCGCATTCAAGTGGGCCCCCACTGGATGAGGCAGTTTCAAAAGAATTTGATTGTTTTTGTTTTTGCTTTTTGGGGTCACAGCCAGCAATGCTCAGGGGTTACTCCTGGCTCTGCACTCAGGAATTACTCTTGGTGGTACTTGGGTGACCATCTGGGATGCTGGGACTTGAACACCCGGTTGGCTGCCTGCAAGGCAAATACCCACCTACTGTGCTATTGCTCTGGCCCCCTGGTTGTCATTTTGAACAGAATTTGTTCAGCGGTTCTGGTGACATAGTGAGAGAGTGGGGTGAAGTCCTCACAGATTCTCCCAGGAGGAAATGTTGCCCCTCACACACCAGCCTGAGAGATCTTGGCTTCAGTTTTAGTTTTGCCGAGAGAAAAGGTGCTGAGGTGTGTAATCAAGCCAAAGGCCCAATGCTGCATCCAAAGGGTCCAGTTGCTGGGTCTGGGCCTGGATCCTCTGCTCTCTTTACCAATTCTCCCTGGATTAACAGGCTGAAATGAGCCCCTAGGAGGCCCCACCCCAGCCTGGGAAGTGTCGGTGCAGGCACTCTCTTCATAGGGCTAAGTGGCCTGGTTTGAGTGTGACAGCACGGAGGCTGTCTCAGATGTTACAGGCCAGGCGATGCCTGACCATGTCCCACTGTGGTGTAGAAGAGAAACCCCAGAGACCAGATGATGCCTGACCATGCGCCACTGTGGGGTAGGAGAGAAACCCCTGAGGGTGGGAAGAAGGTGGGGAGGGATGAGAATTCCTAAAGAGAAAGGGACGGGACAATGGCCTTGCTGGGAAGCTCCGGTAGCTGCTCTCCCTGGGGAACCGATGTGGGGTGGGGAGAGATGCTCTGTGCCTTTTAGGGCTGTTGCTGGGTGCAGGCTCTCTAGGGTGAGCCTTTGTCACTCACCATCATCCCCTCATTCCCATCACCCGCCATCACCTGCCGTCACTGTCAGAACCATCACGCACCACTGCCACTGTCACAGTCATCATTGCCATAGTTATCTTCACCATTACTTTACTGTCAGAGCATCAGTCATTATCACCATGACCTTCACTACCACCGCCATTACATAACCATCGCTACCATTATTCGTGATGTACCATTGTCACTGCCATCACCACAGTCCCCGATCATCATCATCATCACCACATTGCCTCCACACCATCATTACAGTCGCCATCATCATCCTTCCCCCTCCTCCCCATTGACATGACATCACCATGCCCACCTGATCCATCACCATCGCCACCATTACCATCAGCTTCATCATCACCAGATCCACCATTCCATTACTACCATCATCATCACCATCACTTATCCCCTGTCACCAGCATCTTAATTATTCTGCCCTACTTCCATTTCCGTGCCCCTCGAGGTGTTGCAGGTGTGGCTGCAGTGCCCAGCTGAATTGGCAGGTGGCAGGCAGGAGACAGGCTTGTCTATACCCAGGGCTCTGCCGCATGGGCCCTGGATGGTTGATGGTCTGACATAGAAAAAACTGAGCCCCCTATGATGAACCCAGCACTACAGCAGAGCCTGGCAAGCTACCGTGGTGTATTCGATATGCCAAAAACAGTAACAATAATGGACCTCATTCCCAACAAATGGAGACGTTACTGGTGCCCACTGGAGCAAATTGATGAACAATGGGAAGACAAGTGATACAAGTGACAAGTGATCTGACTCAGTCATGAGACATACTTTCAGAGACTGGCATATGTGGTGCTTGGTGCTAGAAATGTCCATACTTACATACCAGTAAGTACGTGGAGGTTGGTGCTCTTTGCCATTGGCAGGCAATAGCTCAGTCACTCACTGCTGTACATTACAGGCTGCAGCAGTTCACTAAACCTTGCCCTCCTCTTACCACCCACACGTAACTTCCACCACTGGTCTGCATCTGGGTGTAACTGGGCAGTACATGAATCCTAGTGTTGTGCTCATCAGAAAAGCATAATTCTTATTTGGGAAAAACTGGAAATTTCAATTTTTAAAAAACCCAATGAATGGGAGGATTCAAAGATGCATCAGAGGTCATTCTTTAATTAAAAATTATTTTAAACAATTACAAAAAAAAAGTTTGGGTTGTTGGGGGGGGGGGGCCCCCCCCCCCCCCCCCCGCCCCCCCCCCCCCCAGCGGGGGACAGTTCCCCCCCCCCCCCCACCAACAAAGAGTATTCTTGGTCCTGCAGAAAATCTGGAGCTGGCTTAGCAATGTTGCTCCAGCAGGACGTGCCAACTGCCGAAGGGAACGCGACAAAGCAGACACGGTCTAGCCTGCTTATTTCCTTGACATTGGCTTCATCTGTGAAGGACAGTGGGGCTTTCTCTTATTCATAACTGTTTAGAATTGGGTAATGGAAAACCACAAGGTCATCTAAATACAAACCCAATGTGGGCTTAATCTTATTGGCTTATAATAGAAATTTCATCCAGGAGCTGGTCAACTCTGAGATGCCTTCGTCTACATTCATGCTTCTCCACTCATCTGTAATTCAAATAGCAGAGACAGAAATTAATAATTGAGTGCTTCTGCCATAATACAGTTATGCTGACAAAATGGGTTGCCCTGGGGGTGGATGCAGGGACGTGGTAGAAAGAGAATAGCCGGCATTTCCCACCAACTCAGAACCCCGCGAGATGCTTGTCGCTCTTTTGGTGAACCCGAGCTACACAGACAAGCGTAAACGCATGCAGCCACAGCAAGGCAAGGCAGATGCATAAGATGCTCGCATTTCTCAGCTGAGCTGTGGGAGACAGGGTACCACAGTATTTTCCAGGTCAGTCAGGATCCCGCAGACCATGCTCCCTCAGGAGATAGGGCAAGCCAAACCTCCACTGTTTGCTGTTCCCATAGTGGCTGATTGCGGGGTCCCAGAATGACCCCTTTGTTTCCCTCTGCACACTTGAGACCCCCTCAGCAGGATTAGCTCCCTTTGCCCAGTGAAGCCCTGACTGCTCCTGGATGTGTGAGAAAGTCACTTCACTCCTTTGGGGTCTGGCATTGGGACAAGAGGCTGGTCATGTCCCCAAGTAGGAGCCTGGACTTAGCTCCTACTTGAGTCCTCATGAAATTAGCCTGTAAATGGTGTAGATTAGTAGGCAAGACCCTCATGCTCAGAGAAGATAGTTTGGGACCCCCGAGATGTTCACATGCCACCCACTCTTTGCTGGTTCCACGGGTTTCATTGTGCACCATGTTGGACCCATGCTGGTCTCGGTTGGTTCTTCCCCTCACAATACCTGTGTCTCCTGGACAGTCACTTGTGTTGTGCTGTTTGTCCCTGAGGCTCTAAGGTCTCCCATGGCCTGTAGCCAGTTCTTAATCCCTTTGAATTTCCTTTGTTCGCTGGTCAGTTGCATGTGGGCAAATACGGCCACACTTCTGGCCGTCTGCATGGGCACAGAGGAGGTGTCAAAGACAAAGTGGGGGGCTGGAGCTATAGCACAGTGGGGAGAGTGTTTGCCTTGCATGCTGCCATCCCCGGTTCAATCCCCGGCACCCCAGTTGGGTCCCCTGAGCACCGCCAGTTGTAATTCCTGAGCACAGAGCCAAGAGTAAGCCCTGAGCATTGTGGGGGTATGACCCAAAAAGCCAAAAAGGCATCAGAAAGCATCCGATCAACGACACTGCGTATGTGTCTTTTGCAAATGACAGGATGTGGGAACCAATCGGACTGGGTATGCAAATAAAGGTGTATAAGAGGACCAATCAGAGGACTGGAGCTCTAGTAAATCAGGGAGGGTGATTGGCTTGCTCCTGCCAACCCGGTTCCGTGTGAGGCATCCCATAGGGTGCCCGCCCACACTGCCAAGAGTAATTCCTGAGTGCAGAGCTAGGAGTCAACTCTGAGCACTGCGGGGTGTAACCTCTAAACCAGGAGTCAGCTCTGAGCACAGAACCGGGAGTGATCCCTAAGTACAGATCCAGGAGTCAGCCCTGAGCACAGGGCTGGGAGTCAGTCCTGAGCACAGAGCCAGGAGTGAACTATGAGCACAGAGACGGGAATGGTCCCTGAGCACAGGTCAGGAATGGCCCCTGAATACAGAGTCAGGAGGAGCCCTGAGCACAGAGCCAGGAATGAGCCCTGAGCACAGAGCTGGGAGTCAGCTCTGAGCACAGAGCCAGGAGTCATTCCTAAGCACAGAGCCAGGAGTCAGACCTGAGCACAGAGCTGGGAGTGAACTGTGAGCACAACCAATTATGGCCCAAACAAGCAAAGCTGAACCCTTCCTGACTGCTGAAGACTTTTCGCTTATGGAAAAGTTTAGGGGATTTAAGGAGAGTCAATTTGCCACCTCAGTGCTGCCGGCTCTCATCTTGGTGGTAAAGCCTGTCCTACATTTTGGCTGCCGGCTCTCATCTTGGTGGTAAAGCCTGTCCTGACAGGACCGTGCATACATTTTGGCTGTTTCCATAGTGTAATTCTATAAACATGATTTTGTTCTTGTCCTACACATAAAAAGTTTTATGTGTTACCTGTCTTAAACAGAATTGGATGACTTCCTTTGGAGGAAATTTATTTTTAACCAAAGGTTTTTAAAACATCTATAAAATATTCATACGTCAAAGTCCAACTCTGACAATAAAATCTTTTCCGTTTTTAAAAGACACTGATAAAGCTGTGGCCAGGCAGCCTGTTCCTGCTGTGTCCTGTGGAAAATGAGGATTTTATCATAATCGGTCCTGGCTAGAGCTATTAATTTTTCCTAGACTCAGAATTTAGCATCTATTTCCTGGTCTGATGAAAAAATCTTAAAAGATAAGGAGTGTAGAGAAATGGAAAAGGGATTCATTGTGTGAAAGACAATAACCCTTTTATTTTTCTAATGTATTCAAATTTTGCTAGGAGAGGAAACTAATTTTAGCTAAATTCTGAAAGAAAAGGCCCAGGCAGAGCTGCTTAAATGAACACAAATCCCACAGCACACAACTGCCCTCTTGAATCGAGGATCAGCAAATTGGTTTGTGTGTTATGACCAAAGGATGCTCTCTGTCAATATTTGAGTACTCTTATCATTTTTCTATGGTTTTACCCTTTTTGTTTTGCTTGTGGCTTCCTCTGAATTAAAAGAAAAATATTCAACAGAAACTCAACACCATTTCCTGCTGCTTATTGATTAGGCTAAAGAGGGGTCATGTCCATAATAGGGCCGTGGGATTATCTGCAGATGGACGGTGTTCGCAAAGCACCAGACCGCAGAGTTGTAATGGCTGGTGCCAAGGGATGTGGCTCAAACCTTTCCCATGGCTAAGTCCCAGCCTGGGGTCTGTCTGCAGGACAGCTCAGAAGGTTGGAGTGATGGTGGTCCGCTATAGCTCTGGTTTCACCTTGCCACAACACCATATGCTACCTGTCAGGTGTACCCTGCGCCCACATGTATTTTATTATTATTTTTTATTATTAAACTCCTTTTATTGAATCACCTTGTTCCAGGGATTGTGCTCTGCTCTGGGCATAGGATTGTTCAAAATTTGAATTTAATTATTATAATTTAAGTCACATGTTTACAATCCTGTAAACATTTTGGGTTTTGTTTTTGTTTTGGGTCCACACCCAGTTGTCTCAGGTGTCTCCCTTGGTGGGGCTTAGGGAGCAAAATGGGGTATCAGGGATCAAACCTGGGTCTGCTGTCTACAAGGCAAGTGCCCTCCCCACTGGGCTATCTTTCTGGCCCTACCCTTACGAATTTGATGGACACACTTACCACACCTCGCTACCACCAACACACTCCCTTCTTGCTAACACTGGCTGGGACCACTCCCAAGATCTTGAGACCAACACCCCCACTCCCAAGACCTCGAGACCCCTTCCCACAATTCCTTGCTCCTGAACATAACTGTAGCTTGATCCAGCAGCTGGGAGAACCTTCACTCCCATGGCCAAAGTGGAGAATGGACCCTTTAGTGAAATCACAGGTGGACAGCCCATCACTCTGACCACATCTCAATGGTCAGTAGCAATACTCTAGAGGTGGGTTCCACCAAGGTGTGACCACGAGAGACAGAGTGTCATGGAGAGCTGCTTCAGAATCCGTCCACCACCTCCAGTGAGGGTCAGCAAGGGGACTGGTCCCTCTAGTAGGTCATCCACCCCACTAGCCCAGAAGTTGAGTTCACAAAAGAAACTGTGAGTTGGTGTGAACAGAAGACAAAAGAAGAAATAGAGGGGCCAGAGCGATAGGACAGCCAGGGAGGGCATTTGCCTTGCGCAGCCGGCCTAGGTTTGATCCTCAATATCCCATAGGGTCTCCTAGCATTGCCAGAAGTAATTCCTGAGTGCAGAGCCAGGAGGAACCCCTGAGCATTGCTGGGTATGACCCAAGAAAAGTCAAAACAAAAAAAGCAGAAATAGAAGAGATTAGTCTGAGGATTTTGACAAAATTGTTTAAATACGTCTTGTGGGGGCTGGTGCTTACCTCACAAATGACTGACCCCCAGTACAATTCCTGGAACAGCAATAGAGCCCTTGGGCATTGCCAAGGGTCACTCCTGAGCAGAGAGTGAGAAGTAGCTTCTTAATATTGTAGCTTGTGGCCCCAAACTCAGAAATAAATAAAGCCATTAAAATGGTAAAAAAATTAAATAAAAATACTGAAGGTCCAAAATGTTTCTGAAAGAATGAAACGTCGTGCACATATATAGTTCTGCATATTCTTGAGCCCATACCACAGCTGATTTCCTACTTATTAGCTAATTTATTAGTGAGCTGCTTTTAAGCTTATCATCCCGGCCCCTGATTGATGGGAATAGATTTGTTTCTCTGCTTGACTTAGAAAATCACTCTCAAAGATATGTTTGTGTGTGCACCTGTCCAGTAGCTAAATTTAAACACAGAATTTCTGTCTCAAAAGATATATATTAGTTTAGAATGTTGGTAGCTCTTTAGAACGTTGCTCAACATGTCATATAGAAACGACTGTTCTGTGTGTGTTCAGGCAATATGGCAACAGGTGTGCACAGGGGACGGGGTGGGCCCGGGCTCTGCATCCCCAGGAGCAGCTGTTATATTATGTTAATTGTCTGATTATCAGCTATTTCTGCCAAAAAAATTGTGGGAAAATATCACTTCCCTAGGGAATGTTTTTATGGCCACCTAAATTGTCAGGGTGGAGGAAGAGGGTGCTTGGGGAGTCCTTAGGGGTCCGGTTAATGTGGCCACATGACCTAAACCTAGGCCTGACCCTCCTTTTGCAGGTTCAGAAATGGAATTGTTAGTGCAACCATATTTAACACATTTCAGTGTCAAGACATCAATGAAACCCAAATTTATATATTAAAAAGTAACAAGCACATAGAACACTGGTCTCCTGTGGGTTTAAGAGTGTGGGAGTGTGTTGGATGACAGGCCTCGCTGGGAGTTCCTTGAAACCCTGTTACTTGGGGCCTCCAACTACTGGGCTTACTCCTCAGTGACCACATGGTGTCGGGGATGGAACCACAGTTCATCATGTACAGGTCATCCCCCTTACCCTGTACTGTCCAGTTCTTTATCAGCTTCTTGTTGATTTGTGTGACTTAGTGACTTAAGAATTCAGAATACAACATATGTCATGAATACATAACATTTTTTAGTATCTTATCTGCAATGTTTATCTTAAGCCATAGCAGTGTGTGTGCGTGTATGTGTGTGTGATTCAAAACTTGCATTTAATTTTCAGAATAGACAAGAAACATCAGAAGTATGATAATGAATATTTCAGTGATGTTTGGGGAATTCGACACATATTAAAGTGAGTCTATTAGTCAAAACAAGAAAGCAGATTCATTCCTCCATGGAACAAGTAAACACTGAGCTCTATTTTCTTTCTGGTACTAGAAATATGAAGACACATGGACACAAGCCTTGTTCACAATGGAGATTCCAGTCTAGTAGGGAGTGAGATACGGAAAATTCATTTATTTCATAGAATCGCATTGCCAACCCATATAAATGGTCTTAGAGTATTAAACATGAAACTTCAAGGCTACCTGGAGATCATGTAAAATGTTGTGTATGGAAAATTACACATAAACATAGACCAGAGGGATGGAAATGAACTTTTTTTTGAGCAAAGTCTTTGTTCATTTGTATCACTTGTCTTCCCATTGATCATCGATTTGCTCGAGTGGGCACCAATAACATCTCTATATGTCCTGATGTGTGCTAGTGTAGCCCAAGGGCATCTGCTTGCTCCAGAAAGATAAAGCCTGTTGTTTATTATAAAAATTGTATCCATCAGGTGGAATTCTTTGACTTATAAATTTTCTATTATGGAAATTCTTTCACAGAACAAATGTCACCAACTCATATGCTTAATGTCATTTAATGTTCATGTAAAACATGCCACATTAGTCACACAATTTGTGCTAATGTGAATTTTTATGCGGTGTTTAACATCTATAAGATTTGAAAGTTGTTTTTAAATTTGAGATTAGATTTATGACTTTGGGAAAGACCTGGGAAAAGGAATCTGGTTTCTTTTGCTTGAAACCAGGAAGGTGAAGCAATTGAGAGCAACAGAGCTGTGGGCAAAATGGAAGAAGGATAAGTGTCCATTGACCAGGAAGTGGTCCAGTGACCACCATTTTCCACATCCAGACTTCCCTCTCGTCAGAACTCCACCCAGCAGACCAGCCCATCACAGCCCGGATCATTGACACCCACCCTGCAGCAGTTTTTTATTTTTCAATCCGGCCCAGGTATGCTGATCCAGAGACTCTCAGACATGGGGCAGAGCTGCTACTTGCCTCCCTGTGCCCAGCCACTCATGAGGCACCCAGGAGGCATGGCGGGTTCTAGCCTTGGCCCACCACCACAGCAGAGCCTCACAACAAGCCAGACGACCCCCCCACTCCATGGGGGCCGCCATTTTCCACATTCGGACTTCCCTCTTGTCAGAACTTCATCCAGCAGACCAGCCCATCTCAGCCTGTTCTGCGCTGCCGCCATGGCCATGTGGTTCATCAATGAATGCTTTATTTGGAAGTGACTACAAGAGTATGCCTCCTGTACGGCAAGCCTGGCAAGCTGCTTGTGTTGTATTTGATATGCCAAATACCAGTAACATTGTTATTTTAGGTCATTCCCATGACCTAATATAATGGTTTGAGGCTCTTTATGTTCCTGGAGCAAGCAGATGCCCTTGGGCTCTACTAGCATGAGACAGGACATATGGAGATATTACTGGTGCCTGCTCTAGCAAATAGATGATGAACGGGAAGATAGTGATAGTGATAGACCAGGAAGTGACTTACAAGGTTGCTTATGTTGGTGACAGGGAAAATCTTGACCTGGGCAAGCGATGGAAAAGTCCATAAAATGACTTAAAGTGAGAAGGCCTTCAGGGGATGGAGAGAGCACTTGGGCGATGAGATGCTTGCCTTGACCAACAATTCTTGATCCCCAGCACTGCTCATGATCTCCCCAAGGCCTACCAGGAGCATCTCAAGCAGCAAGCCTGGGCACCAGCACGCCTCACAAATGGGTGAAACCTTAAATGGGTGAAACTCCTCCCTTAATAGGAGCTGGAGGGAGTAACAGAGCTCCACTGAGATCCCTTTTTACTTCTTTTAAGTCAAGATAACACCTTTTTCAGAGTATGCTTTAGATGTATAGTTTTATATTTCAACAATTGTGTACTTTGTGGTCACCACAGAAAGCCTTTTGCACACTGACAAACTTTACCTCTTTCAAACTTCACCGCCTTTATCATGTTGCCTTCTGCCTGTGCTTCCCCCTCTGGTAACCACTGTTTTGTTGCCAGAATCTACATGTTACTTTATCCAGTAATCTGTTCTCAGGCACTCAGGTTTGCCTACAAATGGATGGACATGGAGACTATCATGCTGAGTGAAATTAGTCAGAAGGAAAAGGGCAGATATAGAATGACTGCATTCATTTGTGTGATACAAACAAATATTTTGGGACTAATATTCAAGGCCAGGCAAAACAGGGGTGAAGAGGATGTGTCAAGCGTTGGAATCTACCACAAGTGTGTGTGGGGCAGAGGCTAGGTAAGACAGAGAAGGGACCATTTGCCAATAATAGTTGGAAGTCATAACACTAACTAGAACTGAGTATTGGAAGGAGGTAAAGGGATATGCACGATAACCCCTCAGTGTATTTTTGCAAACCACAATGTGCAGGAAGAGAGAAATATGGAGACGGAAAGTACCTGTGATAGAGGGAGGCAGGGGTGGGGTGGGAATGAAGGAAACTGGGGACGTTGGTCCTGGGAAATGTGCACTGGTGGAGGGAGGGTGCTGCAGCATTGTATGAATGAAACCCAATCATGAACAGCTTTGAAATGGTCTATCTCACAGTGATATAATAAAATTTTAAAATATAGACTCTGGGACAGAGTGATACAAAGCACAGCCGGTAGGATGTTTGCCTTGCATGTGGCCGACCTGGTTCGATCCCTGGCATCCCATATGGTCCCCGAGCATTGCCAGGAGTAATTCCTGAATGCAGAACCACGAATAACCCCTGACCATTGCTGGGTGCGCACCAAAAAGCAAAAAAAAAAAAAAAAAAAGATACAATCTATGTGTTAGCTTCTGTTTTGTCCATTTGCTTTGCTCCTTTATCTTCCACATAATGCATTTGTCTTTCTCCACCCTTTTTTTCACTTCACATGAACTCCTCCAGTTTTATCGATGCTGAAACACATGACAAGATTTGATCTGTTGTGTAGATTACTGTCTATTTGTGTCTGTGTATATCACATCTCCTGAATCAGCCAGATGCCATTGGGCTGCATTGGCACGTGATAGGGTCCAATGGAAATGTTACTGGCGCCCGCTCGAGCAAATCGATTAATAACGGGATTCAAGTGATCAAGTATATCACATCATTGCCCATGCATGTTGGGTTATATCTGTTATCAGGATACTGTGAATAATGCTGTGATGTTCAAGGGGGCAGAGATATTTCCAAACACATATTTGAAAATTCTTTGAATAATTAACCCTGAAATGATATTACTAGACTACATGGCATTTAATGGTATTTATAGTTTTAATATTTTCAAGAGACCCCAAGTACTTTCCAAGTATTTTCCATGGTAAGTCCAAGAATATAAATTTCCAATTTATTTCATACCAACAAGTGTATGATGGTCCCCTTTTCTCTGCACCTTCACCAACATTGCTATTATCTTTGGAGTAATTGCCATCTAGCCTGTGGTAACTATAGTTTAATTTGTATCTCACTGAGAATAGCAGCTTCCCATGAGTCTATTGGCCATCTGTGTCTTCTTTAAAGAAGTGCTAATTCAGACTCTTTACACCTTTTCAGTTGGGTGGTTTCTGTTGTTGTATCATTGACATATTTTGGAAATAATTCCCTGTTGACTATATGGCCAGCTGTTGTCTGTTGTCCTTTCATCTTGACAATGGTTTCTTTTACTATAGTTTTTGATGTAATGTATTCCTGTTTGTTGACTTTAGCTTTTTCCCCCTTGTTGGAGACAAATCTACGAAAAACTCTAAAGCTAATATGGGAGAGCTGACAGCTGGTTTTATTTCATGTACATTATGGTCTCATGTTTGCATTGTTGTGTATTTTGTGTTCATCACTGTCTGTGTATGGTATCTGACAGAGCTCAAGTTTTACTCATTTCCATGTCCTTGTCCAATTTTCCCAACACTGCTTCACTGAAGTGGCTTTCCTTTCTCCATTTCTCATCTTAGTTCCTTTGCTTCAAATTACTTGTCACACCATTCAAATCTGTTTTACTCAAGAAAAATTGTGCAGGTCACATGGTAGTGAACTAATGGAAACCCAGGATGTGTTGAAGAATCACAAGGGCTTCTCCCCGTGATGCCTGGGAGAGAAGAGGAGGACACACAGGGGCTTTGAGGAGGGGCAAGTGCAGGGAAAGGATGGGACAGGGAGAGGATGGGACAGAAAGACGAAGGGACGGGAAGAGGAAGGGATGGAAGAGGAAGGGATGGGAAGAGGAAGGGAGAGGAAAGAGAAAGGGACGGGAAGAGGAAGGGATGGAAAGAGGAAGGGATGGGAAGAGGAAGGGATGGGAAGAGGAAGGGACGGGAAGAGAAAGGGATGGGAAGAGGAAGGGACAAGAAGAGGAAGGGACAGGAAGACGAAGGGACAGGAAGAGGAAGGGACAGGAAGAGGAAGGGATGGGAAGAGAAAGGGATGGGAAGAGGAAGGGACAAGAAGAGGAAGGAACAGGAAGACGAAGGGACAGGAAGAGGAAGGGTCAGGAAGAGGAAGGGACGGGAAGAGAAAAGGGATGGGAAGAGGAAGGGACAGGAAGAGGAAGGGACAGGAAGAGGAAGGGACGGGAAGAGAAAAGGACAGGGAAAAAGGGACAGGAAGGGGAGGGACAGGTAGAGGAAGGGACAGGGAGAGGATGGGACAAAGAGAGGAAGGGACAGGAATGAGAGTGAAGATAGATGGTCGGCAACTACACCACTTCCACTTCACTGATGACATCATTCTAATAACACCAAACATTAGCCAAGTGGCACAAATTCTGGCTGACTTCTACTGTGAATGTGGAAAGGTAGGTCTACAGCTGAATCTCAACAAAACAATGTTCATGAAAAATGAACTAGTTCCAGATGCTCCATTCACTCTCAATGGAACAAACATCTTTTAAAGCAGCAGTTACGTATACCTAGGTCTAGAAGTGAACATGATGAATGACTTAAAACCTGAGCTGCACAGGAGGAAGAGAGGCGGCATGGAATGCCTCCAAGACCTTTGAAGTAATAGCTAAAAGGACAAAGAACCTCCGGCTCTGGGCACATCTCTTTGACTCCACTGTTCTCCCTGCATTAACATACACCTCAGAGACCTGGGCCCTATGAAAGCAGGATGAGAACACTATTCGGGTCTCCCAAGAGGAATTGAAAGAGTTATGCTTAGAATATCACGCCTCAGTCAAGTGAGAGAAGGAATCCGGAGTTCCGATCTCTGTCAACTATCAAGAGTCAGGGACACTGTCTTGTTTGCCAAAGCATCAAAAGTCAATTGGGCCGGACATGTAATGTGACTTGGACACAACCGCTGGACTAGAGCCTATACCAACTGGATCCCACAGGACGTCAAAAGATCAAGTGGCCGCCCACCTACAAGATGTTCAGACTTCTTCGCCAAGACCCTGAGTGCACCGTTTGAGACTTTTTGTATTCCTGGAGCAAGCAGATGCCATTGGGCTACACTGGCACGCGACAGGGACAAATGGAAATGTTACTGGTGCCTGCTCGAGCAAATCGATGAATAACGGGATGTCAAGTGATCAAGTGATCAATGATCAAACATTCACAGGACTGGATGATTGATTAGATTCTTAGACTAAGGAGAAAAAGCCACATAGAGACTCCCAAGTTTCTCTCCTAGATGCTATTTGAATGATTTACTCCCCAAAAATTGAGTGTAGAAGGGGGCATTTCCAGGATCAAATGCCAAAAGGCAAAGTAAAAGAATTGATAATGTATGAAAATATATCTAACAAAAGCCTCTGGAAGCCCCCACAAAGGACACAGATAACGACCTGAAGAATATGGAGCACCAAAGTCTCCCTTTAACATTAGATAATGAAGTCCTTCATGCTCTTTTCTAGTCTAAAGGAAGAGGGTGATGGAATCTAGCTTCATGGGCCAACCAGGACCACCTGTCCCTGGTAAGCCAATGAAAAGCTGAACGACCAGTATTTTCCAGCATTCCTTTGGAACCTGCCATACTTCCCCATCCAATCTTGTTCCTGATACCTTGTCATGATAGTGAGAAGCAGAAGAGGATGAGGCGACTCCCACTAGGGGAGACACAGAAGATCCCAGTCTCTAGAGGAGCCTCTTTAAATCCCATGCCAGGACACTACTGAAGACCCACTAACTTCGGAAGCCTCTGGGCAAGGGCATAAATAGATTTACTGCTGCCTAGGTTATTAAATAAGGGAGACCAAAATAACTGCTAACTCAGAGAGCAATTTCCACAACAGCTTGCTCAGACCTTCACGTGCAAGTGCCAACCACCCAGGTAGCCTGTTAAATGCATTTTGGAGGGGCCATTTATGAAGGAATTGCAACTAAAATATTGTATACCTGAAACCAATAATGAATAACTTTGTAATTTCACATTTAAAGATTTAAAAAAGCATTATGCACACTTAATACATATTTTCAAGTGTCTGATTGCAGAAACTATTTAGCTTAAGGGTCCAATATTTTTCTCTGCTCCCAACTACTTTAGGTAGCAAGGGCCTAAATGGAAGGTGGTTCTCAGTTGATCAGAGATGCCTGGAGGAGTTCAAATTATCTGGGAGCACAAGCTCATTGGCAGGGGCCAGAGTGGAGAGGTCTGGGTTCAGGCTGTACTTACTGGTGGATGAGGTTGTTTCTTACTGGGAGACTATTGTATACTCTTTATTTTTTCATCCCTGCTTGCCAGCCCTGGGATTTTTATTATAAACTAAAGCTTGTTTCTATCTTTTCTGTACACCTTTTACATATGCTCATGCTACTACAAAGGTTTCTTTTATAGGCACAGGAAAAAATTTAGGTGGTGCATTTATGAGTTAATTAATTCTGAATTAGTTACTTGGGCATCTGTCATATTTCCTAATTAAAAATCTCAGCTGTCTTTAGATTAATTCTAATTTATGACACCCTAAAATGGAAAGTCCCGCCATAGGACTGGATAGAACCAAGAAAAGAGATCACCCTGGCCTCAACATGGGGAAACTAAGTATATCACACAGTGCTCTAAGAGCAATAATTTGGAGCAAGCTCTGTTCTGACCTAAAGATATTCAGAGGATTAAAAAGGATCCCAAGGGAATTGGGAATGAGCAATTTGGTGAGGGGAAAGTAGTCTGGGCTATGTGGTGTGATCTTCCCAGGAACGGTCACCCTATAAATTTTATCCCGAGTGTAGGTAAATGTGTGTGTGTGTGTGTCTGTGACACAGATACACCTGGCAGAGCAGAAACCAGCTTTCCCCGTTGAACCCCCTGTATTCCATGGACCATGAGAGCAACTTCCGACCTGAGTCCACCATCCCGATGGAGCCTCGGAAGAGCCAAGAGAAACCCCCACACCTTGCTGGTAGCAATCTTCACAATCCACACTCCACAGCTCCTAAGATCTCCACCCAGCAGATTAATCCAGTCTCCAGCCCAGCTTGTCAGAAACCCAGCCTACAAGGACCCACCCTGCAGAGACCCACCCTTCAGAGGAGAGTATTTCAAGCCCAGGAATGCTTGAGCCTAAGACACAGATACACCGGGAGAGCAGAAACCAGCTTTCCCCGTTGTGCTCGGCTGCTGCACGGCGACGCATGATTTACCTCCAAATTGCTGTGAATATTCTACCCACCCCTCTGAGAGAGCCCCCACAAAGTAATGAGAATATAGCACCCACACGGCAGAGCCTGGCAAGTTGTCCCATGCGTGTTCGATATGCCAAAACCAGTAACAGAAATGTTTATTTTCCTGACCCCGAAAGAGCCCTTAATATGGCAGCAGTAAGAAAGGCGAATAAGCAGTGCCTGATAAAATTTCACGGCCATCCTAGGCTGCCAAAATGAAGGACTAAAATGACTATCTGTACTTTCAATGCACGTACGCTGGCATCGGAAGCATATATTGAGGATCTGATGGTGCAAGCACACATCATTGGTCTGACTGAGACAAGGAGGCATCAGTTGCATCATGCTGTATTTGACACCGGAGAAGAATTGTTCCTTGGAACAGGCGACGAAAGAGGCGCCAGTGGCGTTGGTGTCCTTGTCAACACGAACATGGCCATCAACATTGATTCATTTGAATGCCTAACAAACCGGATAGGACGATTACACTTGAAGAGATGTGACCCACTGCCAGCAATTTCTATCTTTGTTGTCTACGCACCAACATCCACATACAAAGAAGATGAAATTGAGAAATTCTACATGGAATTGGAGGAGTTCTATAAAAAAGATCACACCTTCTACAAGATCATAGTTGGTGATTTTAATGCCAAGATAGGACCTAGAAGATCGGCTGAAGAACTCCACATCGGAACCCATGGCCTAGAATGGAATGAACAGGGTGAGAGACTATCTGAGTTCATCATATCCACCAAGACCATTCATGGGAACTCACAGATGCCATTGGGCTACATTGGCACGTGATAGGGTCCAATGGAAATGTTACTGGTGCCCACTCGAGCAAATCGATGAATAACAGGATTCAAGTGATCAAGTGATCAATTAGAAATACTATTGACATGAATGTTTTCCCCATCAACAATGAGACAAAAACAAAGTGCTTGGTGTTTAACTCTATAGACTTTGGAAGCAGGCGTGTGACCCCTGATGATTTTGCCCCAGTGAGGGGAAGCCTTTTCTCACCTAATTGTTCTGAGGATAGAAGGGCCTTTTACCTTTTGTAACTTGCTGCCCCCCAGCCTTTGTAAACTACATATTTCTGGCAGATTTGATTGTGGCATGGTGGTTTGTGTGTGGAGTTAGTTGGCATTCAGAGTGGAGAAAAAATCAAAGCCTTAGGTTTTCTAGAACTGGTGGTCTTTCTTCTTTGTCCATTGTCCAGAGGGAATAGTTTTTGGCCCTGAATGCAGCCAGGAAACTCATCTGACCCCAATATCTCTTGGGATCCCAAATAGCCCCAACAATAAACCATGACCTCTGCTCTTCTTAGGCTGACACTGAAGTGAGCACTTGATCGCTTGATCACTTGATCACTTGAATCCCGTTATTCATTGATTTGCTCGAGCAGGCGCCAGTAACATTTCCATTGGACCCTATCACGTGCCAATGTAGCCCAATGGCATCTGGTTGATTCAGGAATATTAAGAGCCTCAAACCGTTCCTTCAGGGTCTTGACAAGGGAAGTCTGACCATCTTGTAGGTGGGCGGCCACGTGATCTTTTAACATCCCGTGGGATCCAGTCAGTAATGGCTCTAGTCCAGTGGTTGACTCCAAATTGCATTGCATGTCCAGCCCATCTGATTTTCTATGCCTTGAATCGTCCCTGATTCTGGAATAGCGACGGAGGTCGGAACTCCGATCCCTTCTCTCCACTTGAATAAGGTGTGATATTCCAAGCATAGCTCTTTCGATTCCTCTCTGGGAGACCGAATAGCATTCTCATCCTGCTTTCCTAGGGCCCAGGTCTCTGAGGCGTATGTTAATGCAGGGAGAATGGTGGAGTCAAAGAGATGTGCCCGGAGCCGGAGGTTCTTTGTCCTTTTAGCTATTTCTTCGATGACTTTGAAGGCATTCCATGCTGCTCTCTTCCACCTGCGCAGCTCAGGTTTTAGGTCGTTCATCATGTTGATTTCTCGACCTAGGTACACATAACTGCTGCATTCAGAGATGTTTGTTCCATCGAGAGTGAATGGGGCCTCTGGAACTAGTTCATTTTTCATAAACATAGTTTTCTTTTAGATTAAGCTGTAGACCTGTCTTTCCACATTCTCGATCGAAGTCAGCCAGCATTTGTGCCGCTTGGCTAATGTTTGGTGTTATTAGAACGATGTCATCAGCGAAGCAGAGGTGGTGTAATTGCCGACCATCTATCTTCACTCCCATTCCTTCCCATTCTAATTCTCTTATGATGTTCTCAAGGGTGGCACTGAAGAGTTTTGGTGAAATGGTATCACCCTGTCAAACCCCTCTTTTGACATCAATGATCACTTCTTTATAGAATGGTGAGATCCTGGTGGTGAATCCATAATACAGCTCACGAAGGATCTTGATGTATTGGATTTGAACACCCTGTTTGGCTATGGCCTCGATGACTGCTTCAGTCTCCACAGAATCAAAGGCTTTCTGTAAATCAATGAACGTGAGACAGAGCGGCATCTTGTACTCCCTACAAACCTCAATAAGCTTGGTTACTGTGTGGATATGGTCGATTGTGCTGAATCCTTTCCGGAAGCCTGCTTGCTCGCATGGTTGTCCTTCATCGAGTGTTCTGCCAATCCTGTTCAGGATGACTCGTGTACAGCTTGTAGATGACGGACAACAGGCAGATGGGATGATAGTTGCCGATGTCGTGAATGTCTCCCTTCTTGAACAGTAGAACTGTCCTGCTGGTTTTCCATTGGGAGGGCACCTTGCATTCGGACAGGTAGCGTGTGAAGAGCTGAGCTAGAGTATTGATGAGTACCGACGGCAGATTCTTCAGGTGTTCGGGTCTGACTTTGTCTGGGCCTGGTGCTGTTCCCTTCTTTACCGATGAAATGGCATGTCAGATTTCAGAAGGAGAACGTTGGGAATGACATATCCATCCTGTGGAATTTGGTATGTGGGCAGGTGGATGTGGCTATCAAAGAGATTTGAGTAGAAGTCCTGGATAATCTTCTCCATTGCCTTTCTGGAAGATGTGATAGATCCATCAGGGCATCGGAGGGCAGTCATCTTGGTCTTATAGTTGGCAAAGGACTGGCGGGCGGTGTGAATGCTTTTCCTGGCTTCTGCTGCATCTTCCAGTATTTCTGCTCTTCTGTCTTTGAGGTCTTCTTTTATCGCTTCTCTGCACCGTTTAGCAAGCTTGGACGTTAGCATTTGGTCTCCTGAGGCTCGCACCTTGCCACGCTGGCGAATGAGTTCAAGAGTTTCTGAAGACAGGCGTCCTTTTGTGTCTTTCTCTCTCTCGGCATTCTTTGTACAATCATGGAGGTGCTGAACCAGTCATTGTATTGTGAAGTGAGCACAAACCCCATAATCTGAAGACCACAGAACATTTGAAGATTTATCCCAGAAACCAGACACGGTTGGAAACTTCCTGGATTGTGTGTACAGAAGGTAGATAGTTGGATCAAGCAATGAAAGTATAGTGTGACTCTGGGCATTGCTTTTGCTCATAAAAATGAATAATCCAAGGTGCTTGCATGCAGCCAACCCAGGTTTGATCCCTAGAAACCCATATGGTCTCCTAAGCCACACTAGCAGCCATCCCTGTGATCAGAGGCAGAGTAAATTCTGACCACCACCACGTGTGGCCAAAACCAAACAAACAAACAACGAATGCTTTTTGAAGTGTTATTAAATGGATACAAATACTCCAGAATTAGGAAGTAAAAGCACATTGTTGGGATGAAATGACAATTGATTTCTGGGAGCAGTGACATTGTAATATTCTTTTAACTCCTACTGAGCCAAGACAGAGACGATAACATGCTCTGGGCTTCAGAACTGCCAGCCAGTATGAACTTGGAATGCTTTGGTTGCTTCATGAGAAGTACTCCACAATCGGGTTGGAGGCGAGGACTGCGGGCTGGGCACTTGCCTTGCAGGTAGCTAACCTGACTTTGATCCATGGCACCCCATGTGGTTCCCTGAGTCCAGCAGGAGTGATCCCTAAGCACAGATGCAGGAATAAGCCCTGAGTAAGGCATGACATGACTTCCCCACAAAATAATTTTTTTTAATTTGAAAGGAGCACACTACACAAGTGCATGGATGCCAGCATCAAGACATGGCTCCTGTTGAAACCCTGAATCCAGAGTAGCTTTCACAATTTTGTGGCTGCAGGCTACTGGACACTTGGTCAGTCAGGGGGATGCAAACAGCCTGGGGAAGTTCTCTTTCTTACCAGTTAACATCTATTGGGCCTTTACCAAGTATCAGAGTCTTCTGAAAATAGTGCACATGTGAGCCCAGTCGCCACATAAATATGCTATGTGGGAGGGTCCCTTTTTATCATGTGAAATCCAAGAACAGAGATGGGCCAGAGCCCACCAAGGTCATGTAAGACCACACAAGTGCCTGAACCAAGGCAGTTGTTTCCAGGGGGACACTTTTAAGCAAAACAGTTTCAGGTCTCAGAACTCAAGTGTAGCCATGTCTTAAGAGACTGTTTCTTAACTGAGCAGATTCCTAGAGTGTTTTCCTTTCAATTTTGCATACCTGGAAAATGATATGACCCCAAATTTGTGCTCTGGTCTCTACCTGGAACTAAAAGGGGCAGTGGGGGAGCTGGGAGATGTCATCAGCTCAATTTTCTCTAACAGCTGCAGAGCCATATGTTAAGTGAATTTGGGTTGGATTGGTCTCATGTGAACGCCAAGTGCTAAAACAGTATAATTGGAAGCTAGAGTTAATTGCTAAGCCTTGAAAATTTTTAGAAAAGAATGTTGGGAAAAGAGTGGTCTTCAGTTCTAAAAAAAAAAGGAATTAAAAATTGTAAGTTGGCCTTACAGAATTTATCATCAGCAGCAAGAAATCAATTCTGGATAATAATTGAACTATGTGTTATAAAATTGACTTGCTACAGATCTATTTTAAGAACTGTTATATTGTGGATCTATGTAATCTTCGATGTGTAAGTCCTGGTAAGCAAGTGAAACATTCAGAATCGCAAAGGTCATTGAATAGTACCTGATGTTCATAATAAAAATCATCAACTTAGAGAACTATGACTTTAGACATTTCTGCCTTCCACAGTCTTCAGGTGGACTAAAGATAGAAGACTTGGAAAAATGAGTCCTCTTTATTTTGGAGATGGAAAGGGAAGGCGGGCTATGTAAGCCCGAGGTACTTCACTTAGCAGCAGGGAGAATCCAAAAAATAATGAAAATATATCTTTGCAATACTGAATGATCTGTAATTTCTCTGAGAATGAAAACATTTAAACATCATTTTGCATGGACTTCCTAACAGTGTTTTAGTTGTCAATAACGAAAAATGATTATAAGAAAAATGATGCTGTTGCTTTCAGTCACACCCTTGAATCTTAAGACACTCTAATATGAGCAGAGGACTTTATGTTCTTATCGCAAGCATATAATTCTGTTCTCCATTCTAAATTTAAGTTCACCCAATGCAAGACAGAAGGAGGAGATAGCAAAATTGAATTATATTACTAGTTACTCCACTCTTAGAAGATTATGAACAAAAAAATGAAACAGGAAGCTTGTGTAGCACAACTATTGAGGAATCCTGCTGGTGCTTGGAAGGATATGAATGTGTTTAACTCTCTGAAAGAGCATATTCCTAGTGCATGGAATAAAATTGTGGCACCACATAGGAGGACATAAGCATCCATAAATAAAAATCTCAAATATTTTGCTTTATATTTAAATAGCATTTATATATATTTAATAGCATCTATATACCAATAGATACTCTCTAGGAGACCAAGGATCAGCATAAAATGAAAAATAAGCCAGTTTCTGCAGAAAAGTAAACATGTTGTCATCAAAATAAATCACAGAAATAAACAAAGCTCTTGCTGGCAGCAACGTGTGGTTTGTCAGGAGCACCCCAAGATATATCCCTGAAGGCGGGGTCACCCCAGACATATCCCCTGAAGACGGGGTCACCCCAGATATATCCCCTGAAGAAGATCACCCCAGTTTCCCGGAGACAGGATCACCCCAGACATATCCCTGAAGATGGGGTCACCCCAGATATATCCCTGAAGACAGGCGATAGGATCACCCCCAGATATATCCCTGAAGACAGGGTCACCCCAGACATATCCCTGAAGACAGGGTCACCCCAGACATATCCCTGAAGACAGGATCACCCCAGACATATCCCTGAAGACGGGGGTCACCCCAGATATATCCCTGAAGACAGGATCACCCCAGATATATCCCTGAAGATGGGGTCACCCCAGATATATCCCTGAAGGCGGGGTCACCCCAGATATATCCCTGAAGGGGGGCCCCCCAGACTATCCCGAAGAGGGGGCCCAGATATTCCTGAAGGGGTCATCCAGAGATATCCCGAAGACGGGATCACCCCAGGTATATCCCTGAAGACGGGATCATCTCAGGTATATCCCTGAAGGCGGGATCATCCCAGTTCTATCCCTAAAGACAGGATCATCCCAGTTCTATCCCTAAAGACAGAAGCTGGAGCATGAGAGCTGAGAGCTTGGGGCGTGAGGCTTCAGCCACCTGCTGGGTCTCAGGAGAGGCACTGGGGTGAGAGAGAGGGTGAATGCCAACTGCAGCCTCTCCAGGAACCTGCATGGAACATGTGTGTTCGAGCAACACCACTGAGCATCAAGGAGCTCAAAAGAGACTGTGGGAGCACGCCAGGGTCCGGAGAGGGGCGCTGTTTCCTTCTCGGCTTCCGCAGAGTTCTGCCTGGCTCCTCAGCAAGCACCGAAAGTGAAGTCTGTTTGTGAACAAATCCTCCAGCAAATGCTCTCTCTGCTAACTGGGAGGTGTATGTCAACGCAAGAAATGGAAGAAATAGGAAATAACAGACATGAACTGTCGATTCATGTCAGTTAAGAAGCAACTTAACACTCATAGCAATTACAAGTTATTCTATCATGTTTAGGAGTCTTTAGATTAGTACAGAAATCTTGGGAATTTTTTCTTTTGGGGGTCACATCTGGTGATGCTCATGGGTTCTTCCTGACTCTGCACTCAGGAATTACTACTAGAGGTGCTTTAGGGACCATATGGGATGTTGGGGATCAAACCCAGGTCAGCTGTGTGCAAGGCAAATGCCTTCCCTGCTGTAATACCACTCCAGTCCATCTTTAGTCTATTAGAGGATGACTCTGGATAATTTCTAGAGTTTCCAGGGAGAGCAATTCACAGGAGGAAGCTGTGCAGTGTCAGGTGTGACTCCCCTTGTCCTGTTCCCTGGGATGCAGCACCCGCAAGCATACAGCCGTCGCCGCCCTCTGCTAGGCCAGCCTGCTCGTTGAGCCAAGATACATTTTCTTGTGTATGTTAAGCGGAGGGTTGGGGCTTGCTTCCAGCAGCTTATGCACTCTGAGAAAGAAATGGCTTAGTCTGAGCTGCGGCACTGACAGACAGCTGAGCTCTCGGCCTGGACTTACTGTCTGCAGTGGCGGGGGGAGGGTGTGCATCTGGAATTTACTTTTTTTCAAGCGAAGATGATTTCTCTGTGATGTCTTCCTATTTGCTTTCCTAAACTCATGTGTCATAGCTTGCTTGCCTTTTCTTTCATTATATACTCATTTTCAATAAGCTTCTCAGGGTTTTGCTGAATTCCTGGCCATAAGGTGAATTCCATCCCTCAGAGCTTACTCCAGAAACCTCGCCTATGCCCCAAAGCTAATTCATCCAGCAAAGCCAGGCTGCCGGGGACCCTAGAGTTCATGTGTGTTTACTCCACGTGTGGAGTCGCCCCTAGGAAAGAACCTTCTCTTTGCTGGGTCTGTGTTTTTCTGTGGAGTTAAAGCATTGGGCCACGAAGGTGCTCTAGTTATTGGCGTTGTTTGCCTCAGCCTGCCCAGGGAACTAATGGTCACCTTCTTAGGGGACAACTGGACAGGGAAGCTGCACTGCCCTCACAGATGTGGTGGGTCTCTTTGTGCAGAGCTGGTGGTCCCAGGTCAGGAGTCCCTGAGGCCCTGTATGCCCCCTTCTCTGCAGAGGTCAGCAGGGTGAGCGCAGAAGAGCTCCGAGTGCCAACACAATCCCTGGGCCCCTTGCTGCAGCATCTCATGAAAGCCCTAGTAGCCACCTGGGCAGCTCAAAGAGCCATCGAGAGCTTCGTTCCAAGGAGTCGCTTTCACACTCTGCCTAAGCAACTGGGGTGGCCCCCAAGGAAATGACAGGTGTGAGATCTGCTGACACTGGCCCTTGCCTGACCCGACCACTCCAGCACTTGGGAATCTCCCCTGGGCTCAGCTGCTGCTCCCACCTGCCTCTTGGGTCCCCATGCCGCACCCATGCTGGCTTGTGCCTGCCTGGAATCCCTACACTATGTCCCATGTCCTTCGCCAGAGAAGGTGATGGACCATTTTGTTACAGGACAAAAAGCTGTGTGAACTCTTGGCCTAGATTCCCAATAAGCCAATGCTCAAGACTTCCTCCAATATAAGATGCAGTTCTCTGGGGTGCCTTGGGCCCCCAGAATGCCTAAGACACCAGTTGTCCTGTCCCTGGAAAATATTAATTAGATCAAGATCACCAAGACAGGACACAATTCTCAAAACAAAAAAATGATGATCAGCATTAAAACTTGGGCCTCAGAAATAGTCTTCCTTGACTTTGGGGCTCGGGTGGTCTACCTGGCGCCTTTCGCCTCATTAGCTCAGAGCAAAGATAGATTTTGAGCTGTGCAGGGGCAGGTGTGGGGGCCTGGACGGGTTGACTCAGCTGCACCTGAGTCTCCATCATGCTGCTGACGGGATGTGTAAACAATTACTCTCCGCACTCGGCGTTTGGAGCCATATTACTCAGGCTCCTCTGGAATGAATGACTTGTGGTTAATAGAAACAAAGGTATCAGATTTATATCCCGCTGCATTATAATCCATCAGAGTTACGGCCTGACGTCACCCCTTCTCTGGATCGTTTACACTGCTGTGTGCTTTTCATGAGCACTCTGGCGGTAATTGATGAACCACGATCAAGCCAAAGCAAAGTCAAGTTAAATTGCTTTCGGGGATGCCGACGGGCTGCAGTGTTGTTACCCCTGTCCTGTCCACGGGGTTGCAGACTGCTAATTGCCTCAGTGATGAATAGGGAGCTGCAGGCTTAATCCACCAGAACAAATCAGCCTCTTTCAAGTACAGTTTTCAAACTTCCTCAGGTTCTATGGACCCTGGAGGACTGAGTGAAGAAGTACCCTCCCCGCCCTCAGAAAACAAAGGTAGGATTAAGAATCAGATTTAAACTTCTTCATTAAAACTGGGTATCTACCAAGGCAAGTGGATGATTCTTTGGTTATGCTGGTTATTCTTTGGTTAACGAGCTGGTTATGCTGATTCCTACCAAGGCAAGTGGATGATTCTTTGAACGGTTTTGCTTTGTTTATGGTATTAGAAGTCTTAACATTGTAAGTCTTTACATTTGGGACTAAGTTTTTTTAAAAAATCATGTAAAAGGAATGAAACTTGAGATGTGTACCCAAATCAAGTGTCTGTTCCTTTTTAAATATTAAAAAGGAAATTAAAGAACTGTGATTTACAAAGTTATTGATAGCTGAGTTTTTAGGTGTCTGATATTTCAACACCAACTTCACCACCAGTGTCAATTTCCCTGAACAGTGTCCCCATATTCCCTCCACCCCAAGCCCCGTCCCATCCCTGCCTGTCAACTTGACAGGCACATTACAAAGTTCCAGTGGTCGCAGCTTAGATTTCAGGTTTTCAGTGTTGCTGAGATGGCTGTAGCCCTCACCCATATCATGGCTGTAACTGAAGCTCTGAAGCCTGTTCATCCATTTCTTCTAGTTCTCTTCTCCCCTTGATCTCTTTCCTTCTGCCTCCTCTCTAAACACTAGGGTTAAGCGTGACCAGATTTCTGCCTTTTACTACAATATATTTTCTCATCCGCGTTCTATACTCTATGGATAATACCATCCTGTCTTTCTTCTTCTGGCGCAACCCTCATATGGGATCTCCCACCAGCCTCACTGCCAGCTGCCTGCCTTTACCCCCGGTTTTCTTGGTGAAGTGGTCTGAGCCTGGCCAGGACTGCCCAGCAGGGTGAAGAAGCCCGGGAATAGTGTCCTTAGGCCCGTTTCCTCTTTGGAACTCCCAGGATCCTAGAGACAGGCCAAACCCCCGGTCACCTTCCGGTGAACCAATTGAGACACAGAGGAATTAGGGGCGTGTCACTGAGGAGGCACATAGCAGAGGCCCAGGCTCGATCCCAGACTCCAGATCCCAGGACCCCACCTCCTGCCCAACCTCACAGCGTTAGGTGCCGTCAAGCTGTGCGTTGGGTAGCAGGAGCCCCTTGACCAAGGATTTCATTTTGTTTTTCTCCATGGACACATCACTGCGTCCAGGCAGTTCATCCATCGACATGGCGACCCCACCAGCAACGTGAGGAAGCCCAGACTCTTGTCCTTCTCATACCTCTGCCCTGGCTGAATGCATGACATTTACTGGAGCTGACATTTCCGCACCGTTACCGATTGGATCCCATGGTATGTCAAAAGATCACGTGGCCGCCCACCTACAAGATGGTCAGACTTCTTCGTCAAGACCATGAGTGAACAATTTGAGTCTCTTCGTATCCCTGAAGCAACCAGATGCCATTGGGCTACACTGGCACGTGATAGGGTCAAATGGAAATATTACTGGTGCCCGCTTGAGGAAATTGATGAATGACGGGATGTCAAGTGGTCAAGTGATCAAGTGACATTTCCGCACAACAACACCTACAGGAGTCTGTCCCTGAGCACATTCCTGCAGTGACACCCCACACAGCTGTGCCAGGGCTGCCCCCAATGACAGCATTTTTCTTTTGCTGCTGCGATGTATTTTCCTAGTCACAGAAACATGATCGCCCCTCTTAAACTGAGCTCTGATTCTGAAGCCAGTCTCTTGTCTCTGGCTCATAGGTATCTTCTGTTGGGGAGGGGGCTTCTGGCTTCCGCCCCATAGTGGGTCCCACCCTGGGTCAATTCCCTCAGTGACTTCCCTCTTGAGCTTGCCTCGTTTATTTTATACTTAGCAGTGGTTTCACACTGCCACTCTATGAAGACTAATGGGTGAACCGGGCTTAGCCTGTGACTAAAGTCAGTACGGAAATCAGACATAGCACTGGGTGGTTCCACAGACCAGGGAGACTTGACCGTGAGATGCATGGTGTCCCTTAGCAAGTGTCCACAAAGGGAGTAAGTGCAGTCGCGGTGCTCCATGGGGGGAAGCCAAGGGCTCCTGCTGTGCTTTACACTCCCGGAGCTTAGAATCCTCCAAACCCTGGGGCCCATGGCTGGAGTCTGCAGCCATCACTCACAATGTGCTCAGGTTTGCTCCAGCACTAAGCTAGTTGTGGGTCATTCTTCCACCAGGCGCTATTCAGTGCGCATACATCACTGAGTGTCTTTGTGGAGTTGAAACTTGAGGGTTGTTTAAAGTATCATGCTCTAGGGCCGGGGCGGGTAGGGCGTTTGCCTTGCAGCGGCTGGCCCATGCCGCCTGGGTTCGATCCCGGCATCCCATATGGTCCCCGAAGCACTGCCAGGAGTGATTCCTGAGTGCAGAGCCAGGAGAAACCTCTGAGCATTGCCGGGTGTGACCCAAAAAAGCAAAAATAAATAAATAAATAAATAAATAAATAAATAAACAAATAAATAAATAAATAAATAAAGTATCATGCTCTATGGAAAATCATTTTTCATTTAAAAAAAAAACAAATAACTTTTCCATGGTAGTCGGTAACAACCGGTGGACAGAAAACCTTGGCTCAGGGGTGACCAGGAGCAGCTGAGGGGGCTGTTCCCAGACCAGTTGTCCCTGAGGATATTTTTAGTCTTCTCTGCTCTGGGCACAGGAAGCAGGAGTCCAAATACAGCTGCAATTTCAGATGGAGACGGTAGAAAAAGAATAAGACCTTAAAAACATTTTTAAAGGCTCCGCCAGCAGTGCTCAGGGCTTACTCCTCACTCTGTGCTTGGGGATCACTTCTTGAGGACTCGAGGGGCCATGCGTGGCTGAGACTCATGCTGGAGCCATTCGTGTGCAAAGCTACCAACTTATCCTCTACTATTTCTCTGCTCCCCGTCAAAATAAGCCAAACCAACACAATCGATAAGTGTATCCAGGATTCACCAAGATCGACTTTTGGTGATTTAAATCAGAAACATTCTCCAGCTCCGTCTCTACTCAGGCTGATCACAACATCTGAAGTCAGGATGGCGACCCGCTGGTTGCACACTTAGGATGTCTTTAGAAAAGAGTGTTTGGGACTGCAGAGATGGTACAGAGGTAGGCCCTTGCCTTGCATATGCTGAGGTGACCGTTCCTGGCACCTGGGGTCCTCCCAGCACCTTTGAGAGGGATCCCTGAGCACAGAGTGGGTGGTGGCTGTTGGCACCACTGGGTGTGGCCCCTTCAGGAAGGAAGAAAGCTTTTATAGGAGGATCACTAAGCATCTAGCATACACATGAATTATAGGAAAAAATGTCCTTTCTCTGTAAAAACAAAACAAATTTCACTCTCCAGCTGGTAATCTGTTTGAAGTAAATAATTCTGTAAGTACCTAATAAGTGGTCAATGCAGGGAAAACTACGGAAAAGTTATAGGGGAAAGTAAAGGGGCCTTGGGTTTACAGTAATGTGCAATGCTAATTCAAAGGCAGTGCCAGAAAGAGCACCGAGATCTTTTTATAAACTTAACGCATAGTGGAAAAGGCTCCACAAACAGGTTTGGTCCATATTCCCAATGTGCAAGTCTTAAAACCAATATTTAACAAAAGCAAATGCTGTCAGAGCATTAATTTCTCAATATTAGTATAAATTTTAAAGTTATTTATTTAAAAATTATAGTTTGTTCTCCAAAACTGTCAATATCACATTCTAACAGTCCAAGACCATTAATTTTTCACTTTCTGAAGAATGGGCATTCCCTCGTGACCCTTTGGACCTTCTCAGCAGACGCTGGGTCCCTCCCGAGGGTGGGTTTGGGGTCTGTCCACAGCCATCTGAGCTTGTGTCTCCTGGAGAACTTTGAGTCTCTCACCATCTGCTGCATTATCCGCCACCCTCCTGTCTTTGGTAGGCTCGAAGTACAGACCATGTGTCAGTGTCATGGAACCCTTTGTTTGGTTGGAGACAGATTTCTCAGCTAAAATTTGGAAGACAAAGTTCTGTATTTACTTCACTTTTGCAAAACATCACAAATATCCAAATAGTGTTTTTATTTAGAAGATAAATAGAGTTCTTCGGTGTTAATATTGTCCAGAATTCTAGAATGTTCACTGTATCACTGTATCACTGTCTTCCTGTTCATCATCGATTTGCTCGAGCGTGCACCAGTAACATCTCCATATGTTCTGTCTCATGCTAGTAGAGCCCAAGGGCATCTGCTTGCTCCAGGAACATAAAGAGCCTCAAACCATTCCATCAGGTCATGGGAATGAGGTCTATAATTGTTACTGGTATTTGGCATATCAAATACGACACGGGTAGCTTGCCAGGCTCTGCCATGCGGGTAGCATACTCTTGTAGTCATCTCTAAATCCAGCATTTATTGATGAACCACGTGCGGCGCAGCGGCTGTGGAGCCGGGCTGTGATCAGCTCTTCTGCTGGGTGGAGTACTGGCGAGAGGGCAGTCCCGGATGTGGAAAATGGAGGTCCTCATGGAGTGGGGGGTTGTCTGACTTCTTGCGAGGGCTCTGCTGGGGTGGCGGGCCAGGGCTAGAACCCGCCATCCCTCCCGGGGCGCCTCATGAGCAGCGAGATTACCGCACTTCTGGCTACGACCTCCCTCAGCATGGCTGCGAGAGATGTAGCTTGCAGGAAGAGAAGTGTGGCTCGGAGGGTCATTTCCGCTTCCGGAGGGTCATTTCCGCTCCGTCGGTGCAAGCGCTTTCACTTCTACTCCAGCTGTGACTAAGATGGACTCGCTTTTGGAGCCGTGGTCCGGATTCTAGAAGATGGAAGAGTCTAGAATGTTAACTGTGGGATATGATAGCTCTGTTTTCCTAATTCAACTATTAGTTAAATTTTTATCAATGTTTCTCCACCTAAAATTATATTTACCTTTATACTTAAAATGTCGTTCTAGGGCCCAGGCAATAGTACTGTGGCTTGTTTTGGCTTGAGCCTTGCTTATGGCTGAACTGGTTCATTCCTTGTCATTCCCATATGGTTCCCCGAGCACTGCCCGCAGTAACCCTGAGTGCAGAGCCAGGAATAACCCCTGAGCATCTCCGGGTGTACCACGAAACCAAGTAAAGTCATTCTAGGAGTTGTGGGAGAAGCTTCAGTGGAGGAGCACATGACCGGGTGCGGCGGCCCAGTGTTAGTGCCCAGAGTCCCCAGGCTTCTACTGCATATTCCTACTCACAACACCTCCAGGTGTGTAGGAATGTTGTTCCTACACACATTCCTACACACATCTAGTGTTGTTCCTACACTAGATGTTGTTCAAGCAACATCTAGTGAAGGTAAGTGCCAGGACTTTTTTATTAACACTGAAAGTTCCTCAGTGTTTCCTATGTAAATCACCATTATCACAAATTACAGCATTTAATTTAAGCAATGATAAACATATTGTTACATTTCTATCTAGAAGGAAAATCAGCCTAGAAAGCACATAAGATATTAATGTCTGATGGCATCCTAAAAACTTCCTTTGAGATGGATATTAATGTCTTGATATATTAATTATATTCTGATAGATCATATTAAAGTATCTTTAAGATATAAAATATTAATCATTTTGAATGTCATGCTATTATAATAAGAAATTATGGCGGTAACAAAGTTTCAAATCATGGATTATTGAACATTTCAAGGATGCGGATACAACATACATTAAAAGAAGATTCTGATTTAAAATACATTTATGTAGATTATGTTTGAAATATTTATTCTAATATATTTTTAAATGCACTCGATATATTAATTTTCTGTTTTAATGTAAAAATATTTCTTTAGTGACAGACTCTTCATATCGCAACATTGCTAGTGACTGCACTCTTCAGCCCCCCCTTCTCTGTGAGGAGAATTGGACACACTATGTTAGTCTAGGTCAGCCTTTAGCCAACAGGCTGTTTACAAGGGAAGACCTAGAACCCTTGGCATCCCAGGAACTATTACAGGTTTCTAGAACATTCTAGGTTGGGCCTGTCTCTGCTCTAATGTCTCTTTGCCCATTCTCAGGAGGCTCTAGGAGAAAGTCATTAATTTTCTAATGGGTTTCACAGCTGCCAGTATTTCTTGTCTGGGATAAATCCCAAGAGTCTAAACATAGTTGAGACTCTCCCCAAATCCCTGACCCCAAGTGTGGGCTCATTAGATGCTGAGCATAAACAGCTGAAGAACCTCACTGAACATCATCACACCCTCAGGGGCGAGAGGATGGGGGACTGTCCTCTTGTATGTGGCCCTTCCTCTGGCTTCATCTGTAGCAGGACACATTTACTGCAAGAAGCGTAGCAGGAAGGAGCCGAAGAGAACTGCAGCTTCGCCTGGGAGGTGTTGCCCACGGCGCAGGAGAGCCAGAGCTCCCCCGAGCATGTGCTGTGTTTCTCGTGACAGTGGAGTCCGACACCCCAAAATTGTGACTGAGCATTCCCTGAAAATAGGTCCACGTCGTCTGCATTCAGATGGAGACTGGTATCAGCTTGTGAGCTCTTCAAAGGGATCATTGATAGGGTGAGAGGCAGGAAACTTTTAGAATAAACGGTTCACCCCAACTTCCTAATGAAGGTTCTCAGTAAGAGTCAATATGACCCAAAGGTGAGTCCATTCTAGAAAAGCAAGGGGGCTGCCTTCACCATTATCTGTCAGCTTCACTCACAACTCACATCTGATCTCTTGCTTTCACCAGAACTGTGGTTTCACTCCACTCACGATCTCTCTTTCACCAGAGTCTGTCAGTTTCACTCACAACTCACATCTGATCTCTTGCCTTCACCAGTATCTGTCAGCTTCACCCACAACTCACAACCAATCTCTTGCCTTCACTGGTCTGTCAGTTTTATTCACAACTCACATCTGATCACTTGCCTGCATCAGAGTCTGTCAGCTTCACTCACAACTCACATCTGAGAGCTGTCGTGAGAGTTGCCCTGTCGATATGATATTGATGAAGAGAAAAGCTGGATTCATCTTCCTGTCTTTCCTGCCCTTACAGATTTCACCTTAGTGATTCTTCAATTATCTAGACACAAAGACAGGACATTTTTTATTACTCCATTTCCTGTACATTAAAGTTCAAACTATGTCAGACCCTCGACCGTTTGTCTTCTTTGACACTGGGCAGTATTGAACATTCGTGTACATCACTTTAGACAGAGTGCCTTCTTAGCCGGAGTCTGGGGACAGTCCCTGGCAAGAGGTTGGGCAGGTCCATGACTCTTAATACAACAACTTTCAGAGGATTGTCTAAGAAAGGGAACATAGATGGACTTACACGGCCAATCTATCAAATCACTGGAGCACACACCATGCGTCTCTCCCGGGGATCCCTGAGTTGGAGTTCTTAGAAACTGAGTTTCTAAAGAAAAGAATCAAGAGGAGGAACTGATTTGCTCAGGAGAGCACGTGGTTCCCTGGCAAAGCCGCCCCCAAATCCCTGGAGAAAGAACTACAGTTTCCGGGGCAGTGTGGGGAGTTTCACACATATGGGGCATCTTGTCGTGGGGGGCAGAGTCTGACCCCTGGAGCCCCCACCTCTCACAGCATAGTGCTGGCTGCTGCTCCGCAACCTTGAGGGTCAGCCAGTGTGGTCGCTCCACCCTTTGCGTCCCTGCCTGGGCTCACCTAGAGTGACTGCTGCTTTCATATCACATCAGGGGAATTTCAAAAGCAGTGACACAGAGAACCAGTTAAACTAAAATGGCAACACAGAATGTCACCCGGGTCCCAGTCACTTATTGAATCACTTACTTCTTACCCACTTGTCATTGTTCTCATACCAAATTCCGCATTTTGATTTGGAATGTTTGGTCTTAACCTCTGGTACTGTTTATGTTCTTGCCTTTCTTCTGTTCAATACACAGTTTGTTGGTGGGTATTGACACAGGGGGAGGCAGAAGCGGCCTCTGTGTTCATTCGCGAGTCCTGGGTTCTTCAGTGTTTTAAAAAATGAAAACATTGAATGATAAAGATGCTCAGATTGGGCTGGAGCGATAGCCCAGCGGGTAGGGCATTTGCCTTGCACGCGGCGGCCTGTGCCAGCCCGGGTTCGATCCCCCGGCATCCCATATGGTCCCCCGAGCACCGCCAGGAGTCATTCCTGAGTGCAGAGCCAGGAGTAACCCCTGAGCATTGCCAGGTGTGACCCAAAAAGCAAAAAAAAAAAAAAAAAAAAAGATGCTCAGATTCAGAGTTGGAAAGTAGGGAAGTTTATTAGAAAGAAGAGAGAAAGAAAAGGAACTCAAGTGGGGGGAATTTAGAATAGGACTGAGTTAAAAGGGAGCGTTGAGCAGCCCGTGTAAGGGCTCCTGGAATCCCTTATCGGTTGGCAAGTGCTCACAGAGATGCCAGAAAATTACAATGATTTCCAGATGGTCTAAATCTTTCTGGGCATTTTTGCCCCCTTGTCTTAGTCTCCCTGTTGGTGTAGACTCCAGGACAGAGTTTTATGGTCCTGGAAGTCTTTTATAGTCCTGCTATAAAAGCTGGGGCAAGGCTTTGGGAATGAAATGTGTCAGGTCAGTGGGGGAAGGTGGCAAGGGGAAACCTTTGCTTCCTCTTTCAGTGCCAGCCCAAACTTGACTTTTCAGAGCACCTTTTAAAAAAACATGCCAGTGTGTGGAGATTTAAGAAAGCTCCATAAGTACTTGGAATCTATGAATTTCCTACCCTAGAACTAAAATGTCTCTGCTTGATTGGGTGGGGGGAGGTAAATGTCATCCTCCGTCCACAAGAATTATTTGAAATATAAACCTTGCAGGTGGGGAGAAGTGGACCCTGGTCGAGGGTGTGGTGCCGAAACCTCGAGTGCATGAACTCTGCCATTTAACAGGATCGTGAATCACGGAGCTTAAATCTGGGGACTCTGGTGGTGGGAAGGGTGCACCGGTGGCGGATGGGTGTTGGAACACTGTCTGCGAAACCCAGGCACAAACAGCTTTGTAATTGTATAGCTCACGGTGGTATAATGCAATTTTTCTTTAAAAAAAAGAATAAAATACAAAGAAAAATAAAAGTGTAGCTGTCTCAGAATCTAAGGAAGTTATTAGATCTGAGTGGGAAGTGAGGTGAAAGGCAACTCATCTGCGTACATTACACTCTGCTGGTTTACACTTATCTTGTGTACTTTATACATTGTACATTATACTCTTATACTCTGGTGTGTTTATACTTATTTGTGTACATTATGCTCTAGTGTTTTATGCTTCTTTAGTGTAATTACACTCTTCTGTGTTTATATTTATTTTGTGTATGTCGTCTTTAAAATAAAATCATTTGAAAACAAAGAATACATAAGAGTACTCTTGTTAGAATAACTGGCACAAACTATTTACTAAATAGAGTGCTATCAGTATAAAACGTAAGGAATTAGTTCTTAGTAAGCGCCAAGTGGAGGAGCGTACACTAAGGGGAGAGTAGCGCCTCCTATCTGTGACCCAGCATGGTTGGGTGTGCAAAGCAGAAAGCAAGAACCTTTACAGAGCAAAGAATGATTTCACTTCTGTTGGCTTTGCAGAAGATCTGTGTTTGAACCCCTACTTTCTGCACTGTGCAGCTTGAAGCTAATCCGGGCTTGGTTTTTAGAGTCACTTTTACCATTTCTCGTTAGACAGCTGCAGGCTCAAGGGCGCAGCCTGAATCCACCTGGTTTCAGCTGCTCCGTCAGCTGGCCAACAGCTGAACCCCAGCTGCAGAAACACAGGACACCAGCTGGTGACCTTTGCTGACTCAGCAATAACCTGAAACTCCACATTCCTGGGAAGTTCCTGAAAGGGAGCTGAGCTGTAAGATCTCCATTCTCTTGAGAGAGAACCTTGGAGAGCCAAACCTCAACTCAGTTCCAACCAAGAGGAAAGGAGCTCTGTAAAGTGAAAGCTGGCCTGGAAACTTAAGAGACGCCATCCAAGTATGGCTTTGGAGAAAGGGCCATGGCCTGGATTAGCGGCTCAATGTTCTAGCAGTTGAGGGAATAGATATAATTGGGAAACAGTGTTTGATGCTGTTAGTATAAGCAGCACCTGCTTACAAGTGTCCTAAGTGACTTGTGAAGAGTGGGGAGAGAGGCGGCACCTCTGAGAGGGGCGTCCACTGCTCCCCACTGCCCACCTCAAGTCACCTGGAGAGCTCCCGGATAATTTCCTGGGCCTCTGCTACCACCAACTCGAGTCCTAGCAGAGTGGGCCTAGCTAGTGACACACAACTTTCTCAAGCCCACCTTGGTTTTGTCACTTCCCAAGGACTCCTTGCCAGGGGCCCCCCCTCAGCTACCTGCTTTGCAGGACACTGAAAAAGTGAGATGAATAGAGAAAGAAGCCTAGATTGGGCCAAAGGGTGGGTCGGTGCTTGCCTGGCACCAAGTCATCCTTGGTTCAATGCCAGGCACAGCATAGAGTCCACCAGGAGTGATGAGATCTGAGCACAGAGCCAGGTGTAAGCCCTGAACACAAAACAATCAGGTGACACCTACAATATCCTGAGAATGCCACCAATGTTGCTTCCCTGCGCTCCCATTCCAAGGGGCGGACTGTACCTGGACCAAGAGACTTCTCTTGACAGCTCACACCGAGGGCAGAGCACTATAGCTGAATTACAGCGGGAAATTTGCTTTACAAGAACACAGGCAGTCGGACTTGGAGCGGGGATTTGGGCTCCTCCACCATTTCTTCACTTCCATGTAGGTGGGTGTGGCTGTGAGCTCCCAGCCACCACAGCCAGCAACCGGAAGAGAGACACTCCAGACCTGTAGCTGCTCACTTCTCTTGTCCAGCTACCGTCTAATTCTCAAGAAAGTTCTCTACACTTCTGCCCGCTTCCCCTACAGCGAAGACTTCCCTCTGCTAACGATGAGAATCAATAATAATGACTTTGTCCTACCATGCTTAATGCAACTCCTTATGTGACTTGCTTGCCAGTTGTAGCCCTGTCATTCCCTAGGGTGTCATTGGTCACCCAGACACGTGGGGCCACAGGTGGCTTCTCAGCTCCTGTCTTAAACAGCTTCTTTGCTTAGATGAGCAGATGGACATAGACCTCTTGTTAACGGGTCCTTCTTTCTTGCTAGCCAAAGTACTGTCCTAATTTTCTCTCAAGCATGTTGGGTTGCATTTGGTTTACTATTTAGTCTATTTTTCACTATGATAACAACCTTCTGAGCTCATTCCACTAGTTTTATAGTATTTGCTGACACCTGCCAACTAGTTTTATTGGTTATGTCCAAAGATTTGCATTTCACATGAATTTTAAGATCATGTTGTCTAATTCCAAAATGGACACATTCTGTTGGCATCAGCATAGCAGATGTCATTAAATTTACATGTTAATACTGAGAATGGAACACGATATAAAAAGGCTCTTTACTAGGGAGGTTTTTGAAAGTCAGATTTTTACTATGAAAGTCTGTATTCGTTATTTTAACACTCCTTGGCTGTTGAGATCAAACTGGACCATGAAAGTGAGACTCTGGTATAGCCAAAGAGCTCAAGGTCATGTGACTGTGAGGCAGAGGCAGACTGCGGACACATCTCTAACAGGAGAAAGACATTTGGTGAAAACTCAGAAGCGCTGAGCAAACTCTGGGACACATTCCTTGGCCTCACGCCAAGGTGCGAGTCACCCACTATGATACAATGTGGGAACTCGCTCTAAATCGCGATTTCCTTCTGTAAATCTAAACCTCATAAAAAAAAGTCTACTGAGAAGAAAAAACGTCAGATGTCTTTGGACTCAGGGTGTGTCCTGTGTCCCTGCTTCCACTGTTCAGGATTTGTCTCACACAAAGCATGTACTTGGGTTTGGAGATGTCTTGGTGATAGCCACAGCAAAACATGTAACTGCTCACATGTAAAATACTGACCTCATGGCTGTATCCTACTTAAAGCTTTGTGCTTGGTGTGTCCAGATTGATGGCGATTGATGGTCAAGGAGTCGTTTGGTGATTCAAGGAATAATGAAATGGTAGGTTAGTTTTACGGGCACTTCATCCTTAATCATGTAATCAATGGCTTGTTTTATAGCCAGACACTAACTAAAGTGCCTCTATCCTACTGAGTGTGGAGAACACGAGGGCAGCGCTCGCCTTGGCTTCGAATGAAGTGAAGCGTCTTGTGTCTCCTCTCTGGGCCCTCTCAGAGGCCTTGCCCACCCCAGTGCGCTCATGCACCTGCCAAATTAAGGCAGTCTCACTGAGGGCAGCGGCACCTCCTCTTTGCTCCATTTCAGCCGGTCTCATTGAGACATGGTGGTACTGGCCACACACACTAGTTCACAGTTCAGGGCAGGATGTGGATGGGCGAGAGATGTGGCCAGAAGGGGTGACCTCCTGAGTGAAGTGTGACCTACCATATGCCAGGAGCATGCGGGCTGATTCACCAGCACCTGCTGGGCCCTCTCCCTCCACAGGGCTGCTCAGCCTTCAGGGAAGCCCATGGTCCTCGTGGTCTCCAGGGGCAGAAACCTGAGCTCCAGGTGGGCAGCAGTGCCAAGGGCCACACCTATTTGGGCGGAATGCCATGGTCGGCCAAGGCTGTCGTCCTCGCTGCAGTTCCGCACAGGCCCAGCCCCTGCAGGCTTACTGCTTCCTCCCTTGGTCTTCACTGCCTCACCCCCACCACTCTGGCGCTACCAAAGCACAAACCCTCTGAGCCCTCTCCTGGCAAATGAAGCACCGCAGGGCAACCACTGTCATCGGAAGAGTAACGTTAACAAAACCACTTTCCTCTTAATACAGTTCTACTAATGCCCGTTTCCTCTAAGATGACCGTGACAGTCTGTAACTTAGGGAGAACTCTCCGAGATGGCTGAGGTGGACCTTAACCGCAGAGGGAGAACTCTCCGAGAATGGTGCGTTAGGCCTTAACCACAGGGAAAACTCTTCGAGAATGGTGCGTTAGGCCTTAACCGTAGAGGGAGAACTCTCCGAGTATGGTGCGTTAGGCCTTAACCGCAGGGAGAACTCTCTGAGATGGCTGCGGTGGGCCTTAACCGCAGAGGGAGAACTCTCAAGACAGCCTTATCATCTCTGCCAGCATGCCCCGGCCCCAACACTTTATCCCTTTTAGAAATCCCCCTTGGTACTGTAAATCTCCTGGCCTGGAGGGTTATAAAAATATTAGATTAGGATTTAGGTGTTCAAGTGGATGTTAGGCATCTAAAGGTCTAACCTTAAAGTTATGGTTTGAATCAAAAACCTAAAAGCCTCCAGACTTGAGCGCTCATTTGAAAAGAAATCACGGCTACAGCAATATGGCTGGCGCTGATTGTTAGAGTGCAGCTTGCTGCAATGAGATAGAAAACATTTAAAAACACCTGAGCACACTCTTTCTTGCATATAAACAGCTAATTTTAGATCGAGAAGATGAAACATGTTAACAAAAATATTCCTCTGTTACTGAGCATCTAAACTAAAAAGGTGCTCTATGCATTTTAGTCCATTCAATCCTCCCATTTTTCTAACGGTTTTGTTTGTGTATCTGTTTGGGGGGTCATTCCCAGTGACACCCAGAGGTTACTCTTGGCAGTGCTTAGAGGACCATACGGGATGCCTCACAGACCTTATCCACTGTGCTCTCCCAGCCGCCTCCTCCATTTCTTAAAGTATATATTGTGTTAAAAACCAATAACAGGCCCCAAAGGAAGCTCTTTATGCTGAGTCTACCCTCTCTCTAATATCTAAGCTAATTGTGGTTTCGACATTCCCCAAAGGAGAACTCGTAGCCTGTTAGCTGGCATTTTCTGATCTGCTCTAATGTGTTGCTTGCCGAGCTTCCTCCAGGGGGACATCTATGACTACTGAAATCTCCTACTTGTAGAAGTCCGGGGAGCCGGCTGCTCCCGACTAGATGGGCTGCTGCCCAATGCATGGCGCATTCCAGAGAGCCACTTTCCAACTCGAAGTCCCGCAGAGCGTTGTCTCTCAGCCTCTGTTGTTGGTCCCAGCTCACACGGATGAGGCGTGGAAGCTCAGGCTGTCCCGTTCAGGGCTACTGAGGCAGACTCTGGAACCCAGGCCCAAAGCTGCTGATGGCAACTCCTGCCGTGGACAGAGGACAGTCAGCACATTTCCTGCTTTGGTGGGTTTGGGTATGAGTCAGAAGCTGTAGTCCCACCGCAAAAACATCCCAGTCAGCAGCGCTATGGAGTTACAGGGCTATAGTCCCAAGGTGAGATACACAAGCTTCACTGACTTTCTTCTGAGGAAATAGTTTTGATCGTCCTTTTAGCAAATTACAAGTAGCTATGTAAAATAATGATTGAGGGCCAGTCCTGGGGGGCAGGCTCGAGGGGTGGCTGAGAAAGTTGGAGATGAGAGGGGGAAGGTGCGATGGTAGTGACTGGTGTTGGTACATTGTCTCTATTGAATCGCCACAGACGACTTGGCAAACCGTAGTGTGTCTGTAAGGTGCAACGGAAAACTAAAGAGAAAAGGAAATAGAAAAGATGATTTGGTTCAACATCTTCAGGGTCTGCCGACCCTTGAGCCTGTTGGGAGGGCGTGTGTGCCCCCCCATTTCCTCCCAGGCCGGGCGGGGCTGGACATTAGATAACTGGGCTTACAAAGCACCTCTTAGGATGGAGACAGGACAGAGGCCAACGGGAGCAGAGGTCAGAAGCTCGTGAGTCGGGATGGGGGCTCCCTCACATCCCCACACTTCCAGAAGCCCGGGAGAACCGGTCTACGCCCCACCACTACCACCATGTAAGCTCGTCTACCAGCCTGTTCCAGAGAATAAATCTCGAAAGAGATGAAAGGAAAAAGGACGTGAGTCTAGTGCTCCGACACTGAACACCCCACTGGGTGTGCTGGAGCCATTGTGACCATCGTCAGCTGCGGTGATGTGGGTGTTTTCTGCTTACTTAAAGCAGGAAGATTTCCAGGGGTTGGTTTCCAACTAAACCACTCAATAATTTGGTTGTTGGTCTGAAAGGGGAAGGTGGATCAAATAAGTCTGGGAGCCTCTGCTGGAGAAAAGCAGGGATGCAAGGAGAGAGAGCTTAGGGTTTTCTGGCCAAGCAGAGGCGACCGAAATAGGGCTTGGGTCTCTGGGCCGTTTCTCATTCTACCAAGCGTCTCCCAGCCACAGAAGCGGTGTGGGCAGGGTTGAGAAGCAGAAAGTGGCTCTGTCTCTGCGCCCCACCTAGTGGCCAGCACTGTGACCTCATTCCACCTGTCAAGTGGAGATTGTTGCTTAGGCCCCAGAGAATCAGCCAGAGGAAACCCAGCTGGATGAGGAAAGTCAAACATTGCCCAAATAGGGCGCATGTCAAAGGTCTTTAGAATCCAGCACCGGGCCCAGTAAGTCGCAGCCCCCTGCCCCTTCTCAGGAGCAGCCACTTAGCTCCTGTTCCAAGGTCCCTGCCCTCTGGGGTGAGCTTTGCCTCCTCTGTCCGGTGTCCATTGTTTGAGCGGCTCGCCGTTTTCTGACTGTCCTGCAATTTGAAAACCGCTTTTCCATCCATCCTGATCCTTTTTTTTCCTTTTTAACTCCATGCAAATGATTAACTTATCCCTGAAGAAAATCACTGGAATGAAAGAGAACCCTTTAAGGTCACTCTAATTAATAGCAGCTCCACGGAGCACTCCATTAAGAAACAGCATATGATTAAGCTGAAAGCAATTTAGCAGGAGCAATTTGGCTTCAGCTGATGGAGCTGAGCGCCAACAGAAAAGCCCCACTGAAAATGGGTGTCTCTGCCTTTTTTTTCTTTTTGGGTCACACCTGGCAATGTTCAGGGGTTACTCCTGGCCCTGCACTCAGAAATTACCCTGGTGGTGCTCAGGGGACCATATGGGATGCCAGGGATCGAACCCGGTTGACCGTGTGCAAGGCAAAAGCCCTACCCGCTGGACTATCGCTCCTGTCCCCAGGTGTCTCTGCCTTTTAGGTATGTTGTTTCTCAACAATTTCTTAAACAATCAAGGTATTACCTAGAAATGGGGAAGGGATTTCTGCCTCCTTAACTCCTAACCTCCGCATTTTTTTAATTTTTAAATTTTTTTTATTATACCACAGTGAAACATACAATTACAAATGTGTTCATAATTGGTTCTTGGTAATACAGTATTCCAGCACCCATCCTCCACCAGCGCCCCATTTCCACCACCAATGTACCCCACCCCTCCCACCCACCCCCAGGCTGCCTCAATAGCAGGTAGCTGCCCTGTTTCCTCTCTTTCTCTCTCTGTCTCTCTCTCTGTCTCTGCATCTCTCTCCCTCTTGTTTTACACATTGTGGCTAGCCCTGCAGATATTTAGAGTTTATCACTTAAGTCTCTTTGTGTATATTCAATGGTGAGTTTTAATCTGCCATTACCATTTCCCACATTTAGTAAAACACTGGTATCTATTTATATCCTATTAATGAATGCAGTCATTCTATATCTGTCCTTTTCCTTCTGACTAATTTCACTCAGTATGATAGTCTCCATGTCCATCCATTTGCAGGTAAATTTCATAATTTCCTCTTTTCTGACAGCTGCATAGTATTCCATAGTGTAGATGAACCAGTTTCTTTAGCCAGTCGTTCTGTTCTCGGGCATTTAGGTTGTTTCCAGATTCTAGCTATAGTGAATAGCGCAGAGATGAATAAAGAAGTACAGATAGTGTTTCTGCTATGTGTTTTTCGGTCTCTCGGGTATATTCCCAGGAGTGCTATTCCACTGTTGGTGGGAGTGCTGACTGGTCCAGCCCTTTTGGAAAACAATATGGGCATTCCTCCAAACACTAGACATTGAGCTCCCATTTGATCCAGCAATAGCACTCCTGGGAATATACCTGAGAGACGAAAAACACATAGCAGTAACCTCCGCATTTTAAACTGTAGGCCTCGACTCACTGTTCTGCTCTACTTGCAACAGCAAAGGGGCAGGCCCAGGATTTCACGTCTCCGGAATCCCTGGGACCCACAACGAAAGCTCCCTGCTGCCCTTGGTGCTCGCTACCAGCCCTGCCCCGGGCCCCTTTGACTCAGCATAAACCCACCCGAAATCTCGCAGGCACTATCCTCATTACCCTTGCAGAGGCTGTGAACTAATTTTCAAAAATGTAGGGAAAAATTATAAACTCACCTAATGTGTGGAAATCGGTCAGAAATTAGAAAGAGGCAATAACAGAGACATCATGGTTTCCTGGTTAAAGTCAGAGCTGGACAGAGCTGACCCCACACTGGTCAGCACCTGTCCCCCCACGCCCCCCCCCTCCTGTCTGTCCCCAACTTTCTGGCCTCTAAACATGCCCCACACGCCCTGCAAACCACTTCATACAACCCAGCAGGAGACGATTTTCAGCAGTGGCCGATGGACGCTGGGGAGCCGCACACCTTTATCAGGGCTGGGAAAGCAGGTGGTCCTTACCCCGTCCCTACCTGCCCACCTGGATCTTCTCTGTCAGCTTCCCTACCTGCCTGACCACCTGACACTCCCTTCCGTTGTTCTAGCGGCTCCCTCTAGTGGCGACACGTGGCACAGCGGCTCAGTCCGGTGTGAGCACCCAGTAAGGTCTTTCTACACTGGGCCCTGTGTAACCCAGGCCTGGGGTTACGAGTGAGCTGTAGGAGCCACGAGTCCACTCCCCACGGGCTGGCGCATGTGCTGGGCACGCAGGAGACTGGGTTCTCCGGCACTGTCTGCTGCCCAGAGCAACCCCTAAGCAAACCCAGTGCTCAGGAAGGTGGGCCCCTGAGCACCGCCCCAGAAGGGAGCTCCAGGAAAGCTGGCCGGAGCGGGAGCACCGGGAGTCACCGCCTGCACGGCCAGGGGATAATGGAGATACGGGCAGTGCTGGACCTTTGGGAAGCTGTCCGTGAGTCTTGCTGCCGTCCGTGAGTCTGTGCTTGCGTCCCAGGCTGTCCGTGTGTGTGTGTGTGTGTGTGTGTGTGTGTGTGTGTGTCTGTGCTTGCGTCCCAGGGGTGTGTGTGTGTGTGTGTGTGTGTGTGTGCTGCCATCTGTGACTGTGCTGCTGATCTTTTGCCTTGTCCTCCAAAATGACAAGTCACCTGACGTGGACGGCCCCCCCAGCATCCCCCTTGGGGCTCGCTGTCTTCTGGGGAATCTCATGCACAGGCAGTGGCTCAGCACCAAAGCGAAGGACCAAAGAGCCCGGACAGACCCAGACACTCTTGCCTAGAATGTTTTCACGGGCAGCAAACCAAGTGTGTGGACAAGTACGGCATGTCCTAAATCTGATGTCTGAGGGATCTGGGGCATCCTGGCACTCTCGTGACAAAACAGGTGACAGGAAATGCCACGTCTGTCCTCAGACTGAAGCACGCAGTATTCAGTGGATCTGGTTCATTTATCAATAACCAGGACTTGCCAGCTTGACTAGAGCAAATAAGAGGAACGCGACCTGACCCCAGGCTGGGAGGAGGAAATCGCTCTCACTTCTGGACGCAGGGGCCTGACTTCTGGGACGTGCCCGTCAGCCCGGGCCAGCCCCTACCCGCCTGCCTTCAGGAGAAGAGGAACCTGAAAGGAGAAGTCCCGAGGGCTCCAGGACAGAGGCCGGTGCCCTTCTCGGTGCGGTTTCTCCTGGTGATTCTCCTTTTTAGTTTTTGGACCACCCTCGGCAGTGCTCAGGGCTTCTGGCTCTGCACTCAAAGCCTTGAGGGAAGGGTGGGAAGAGGGATCTTAGGGGCCATTCAGGTGCGGCCTGGAGCCGGTCCTGCTGGTGTCGAATCCCAAGTCCACTCTGGTTTTCCCCTATGTCCACTTTTCCTCTCATTTGCATTCTTCTTCAGTTGAACCACCATGAGCTACACAATTACAAAGCCTTCCTCCCATTGCAATCTTCTCTAGGATGGACCTTTCACCTTAAGGACGGGAAATGAGGTCTAAGAGGGTTTTGTGCTGGAATTCTACAGCTGCTGATTAAATGGCAAATGACAGTCATGGGAATAAGGAGCAGAAGGCGGACCCAGAATCTCCATGGAGGAAGGGCCCCCCCCCACCCCGTGGCAAGGAGCCCAAAGGCTGCAAAAAAACACACCCTGTGGACACAGGAGCTAAGACCGTGTCACACCTTAACCTGGGGCCAGCCCGGACCCAGGGACGGCGGGATGCTCCTGTTCCAGAGAAGCAGGGAAAAAGGCCAGGAAAGGAGTATCAGAGAGGTCACGGACTGCTCCAGTGCCACCCGCACCCGCTCCAGCAGCACACGCCACCTAGGAGAAGCCCCAACTGAGAGCACTTGGGAAAACCCCTAGAAAAGCCACCTTGAACTATGGCCTGTGTGGTGCGGGCACTGTCGTCCTGAGACAAGGACGTCCATACTTGGGTGCTCCCGCCTTCGGGTGAGTTCCTGAGTATATTATTCTCTTTCCCTCCCCTTCTTCAAAACTTCCAAATAAAATGTTTTACTTCAAAAAAAAAAAAAGCATTCCTAGTGGCACTCTCCCTAGCTTAGCCAGAGGCTGTACTGACAGTTGTCCTTCCCAACTCAGGGCTCACAATGTTTGTTGTATGGCGATGCCATATGATTCATTGTGTGTAAACATCCTTTTTATGTGATGTAAACACATAAACACATATTTTTGTGTGTAAACAACCTTTCTATGTGAAATACCCATGTTTTCAATGATTTGATCACACCTAATACATACTTCTCCACACCATTTTACAAGTATGCACTTCTTTTTGTCGTTTTGGATCACACCTAATGATGCTTAGAGTTACTCCTGGCTTTGCACTCAGGACTTACTCCTAGGGGTGTTTGGGGACCTTCTAGGATGCAGGTTGGCCACACGCAGGCAGACGCCCTCCCGGCTGTACTATTGTTCCAACACCTGCACCTAATTTTTAAAATTGCCATCTAGTTCCGTGGAGAGCAAAGCTAACGAAGAGCAGTGTTCAACAAAACCGAAACAGCGGCCACAGTCCTGGACAAGTTTCACTTGGCAGCAGGGCCCGCAGCAAGCTGAGCCTCAGCCTCCCCTGCTGACCGGTGCTTCCCTTCCCGACAATGGACAAGCGAGTGAGAACGAACGGCACCAGGTGTCTTATTTTAATGGCAAAGACAAAGTGACAGGAGTCAAAAGCTTTTTTCTTCTTTTTTGGGTCACACCTGGCAATGCTCAGGGGTTACTCCTGGCTCTGCACACAGGAATTATTCCTGGAGGTGCTCAGGGGACCATATGGGATGCCGGGATCGAACCTGGGCCAGCATGAACCGGCCCTGTGCAAGGCAAACGCCCTACCTGCTGGAATATCGCTCCAGCCCCTAGGATTCAAAAAGCTTTAAAAAAAAATTTCTTTTGAAACAATGATACAAACCCAAACGAGTATCTTTACAGACATTTGCACTTTGCACAGACCACGCCGAGTGAAGGCGATGGTCTGGCGAGGGCAGCTGACCCAGACACACAGACAAGCAAGGCCGGGAAGGCAGGTGGGAGGGACAGCACCCAGTATTTCTCAGATTTGGCCCAGGGCAGAACTCCACAGTCCAGGGCAGAGCTCACGGCCCAGGGCAGAGCTCACGGCCCAGGGCAGAGCTCACAGCTCAGGGCAGAGCTCACAGCCCAGGGTGCGGACGTCAGGCACATGGCACGGTCCAGGAGGCAGCTTTCCTGGCTCCAGAGTTGAGGCCACCAGGCGTCCAGGCTGTCACCACCAAAGCACATGACAGCGGAATCAAATCTGTCCCATGGTGCCAGACGCATCCCTCTGCTCACACCGAAGACTTTACCCCAGTCGATGTTCTTCACGTTAGGCCTTTCATGCACGCACTGGGATTGCCCTTCCTTAACCCTCTGAAGGAAAACCAGAAAGCAGCCTGAGAAATACCCATCAGCGTGGCCCAGAAGCACGCACTTCCCCTCCCACGAGGCGTCTCTGCATGCCAGCGGCTCCTAGAAGATGGAGCGGCCCTGCAAAGGGAGACTGAACCGGGAGGTTCTCAGGGGCGCTGCAGCCCGGCTGGGCGCTAGTGGTCGACTATGTCCAATGGAAATGGAATCACTTTTCATGACTCGATGTAATGATTGTAGAAGTACGGGCGCAGCAGGGCTATAGGCCTCACTGCTGGCCCCGAAGGGGAGCTGTGCATTTAACAAACCAAGGAATGATGAAGGCTGAGATCCCCCAGAGGTGGGCACTGGTTCCGGAGTGGGAGAGGAAAATCAGTCTTGAAGAAGTGACCGCTGCCCCTCTGAGTCCAGCCCTTTCTCCTGAGCAGCAATGGTGACTAAGTGGGCCACCGCGCGCCACGCACTGAGGGGCTGTCTCCGTCCACCTTCCCTTCAACGGGCTCCATTTCTTGTCACTCACATGACATCATTTGGTTGTGGTTGTCTGTTAGATTTCCTGTTCGGTCTCAGACAACCAAAACAAATGGCTCACAGACGAGGCCGCGGTGCCTTTGGGGGGGCGGGGGGGGAGTTGGGGTTTCCTTTTGGTCTTTCCGGCTCTGTTTTCTCCCTGGAGGTGTAGAGGGAGGGAGAGAGGAGCTACCGCAAGGCCTGTCGGTCACAGCAGCTTCAATGCACCGAAAAAAGTTGCGTCCCCATCCCTGGAGATCTTGGCATCCTGCCGCGGGATGGCCAGCTGCAGCTCGTCCCCTTCCTCCAGCCTGGCAATGCCTGCGAGGGAACGAGCCACCATAGCATCAGTGGAAGGGTCTTAAATAGAACCACCCGGTCGGGCTAACAGTTTGTGCCCCCGACCCTTAGTACGCTATGGGACCCCGACAACACCTGGGTCTGCGGGTCAGCTGTGGGCTGAGCCATGCACGGCACTTACCGGCTGAGTAGCAGGAATTATTGGGGAGCGTCTCAGGCATGTTTTGGATACACCGAACAACGTCACCAGGCTCAGCTCGTCCCCGAAGACATGGACTTTCTTCCTCTGGATGAGGTGCCCCATGGCAAAGGTGCCGTCGGTGTACAGGACCTGAGGGACAGACACACTGTCAGCTGTGGCCTCAGGGGAGGCGCGGCCGCTGCCCGGCGTGGCCCGGCATACCTGGCCATAGATGAAGAAGTAGCCGGCTTCTTTGACCAGGATTTTGTTTTCTCTTTCCTCCAAGGCTCGTCCTCAGCTTAAAGCTGAGAAGCCAGGGAACGAAGGTGTATGCGCCTGCGAGGGAAAGGACTCGCCTAGGCAGGGCCGGGACCTCTCCTGGGCCTGGCCTGACCAGAGCTGACCTGAACTGAGCCGAGAGGGCCTTTACCTGCTTCCAAAGTTGAAAAGGAGGTACCGGAGAAATAGAACAGCAGGAGGGTGGTCTCTGCGCACGCGCCAACCGGGTTCGATCCCCAGCATCCCATAGGTTACCCCGAGCACCGCCAGGAGTAATTACTGAGTGCAGAGCCAGGAGTAAGTCCTGAGCATCGCTGGGTGTGACCCAAAAAACAAAAAATTTAAAAAGGAGGGAAAGAAGCAAAGTCCCCACTGTCTGCCCAGTTTCTGTGCTGCCACTTGGCTCAAGGAGCCCAAGGCTATGTGTGATTCCAGGCTGCAGGCATGAGTGTGGGGTGGGTCTGCTTCTCGCTCACTCTCTGAGGGTTTCCCAGGGCCCCCAGGGGTGACCCGGCAGGGCAGCAGAGCCAGGGCCATGGGGGGAGGGACAGAACATGGTGTGGGGTCACCTGAGGCCCAGGTAGTGACTAAGCTTGTGTGGACCGAGCCAGCCCCATCCGAGGAGCTCAGTGCTGGGGAAAACTAACCTGCCACAAGCCCAAAAGATGAAAAATCGGTCACTGGGTCACACCGCAGATAAACCGACTTAACACGGCGAGCCCCTCCCACACCAAACCACTAAAGCCACAGGAGAAAGCTCAGAGACTCGGTCACAGAGGGAACAGGAAAGTCGGCTGCAGCTGCAGGAGGAACAACAGAAAGCAGAAAAGGACAGGAAGACAGACGTCTGAGTGGACACCGCCAGCCCCACCAGAAAGGCCACCTCATAAAGGGGCCAGACGCTGGCGCATCAGACTACAGGGTTCATCGTCACATCCACCACAGCAGCAACAGAAAGTCAAGGTCTGAATTAACATGTCTTCAAAGAAGACCTAGTCATGAGCCAGAGGCATACCTTAGCTAGTGTCAGGGAAATGAGAAGGCAAACAGAGCCCTGGCCACGAGTGACCTACATCCAGGAAACCATTTTGCAAAGACATGGAGAAAAAGACACACTGGAGGCAGGAAAGTAAAATGGGAAACAGTATAAAGTTTCCTTTGAAAGACTTAAAATGGAAATTTCACATGACACATCAATATCACTCCTAAACATTTACTTTTTAAAAACTTTGTTTTGGGGCCACACTGAGCATTGCTCCCACTCATTCTTGGCTCTGAACACGGAGCAGTGCTCCGAGTTCACTCTTGGCTCTGAACACGGCGATCCCCCATGGTGGGCTTCCGGGACCACATGGGGTGCTGGGGATTGAACCCAGTGTAATTTTTTTCTGCTCTTTTGGTTGACACCCAGTTGATGCTCAGGGGTTCCTCCTGGCTCTGTCCTCAGGAATTACTCCTGGCGGTGGTCCAGCGACCATATGGGATGCCGGGATTGAACCTGGATCAGCACAAGTCAAACACCCTCTCTGCTGTGCTATAGCTCTGATCCCCAGGGGTAATGTTAATCCAGGGCCCTCTCTGCTGTGTTAGTGCTCCTACCCCTCTGTGGGGATACAAAAGATACCAATTTGCAAAGATTTTTTTGCAGCAGGGCAGGGAGAGTACAGGGGTCAAGGGGTGTGCAACCCTGCCCCAACGCCTAGAGCTGTGGTGCTTCCTGAGCACAGCAGCCACGACTGGGGAACTTCAACCCTCAGCCACCAAGAAGAGCAGCCCATGGAAATGGGAGAAAACCTAGTTTCCAGAGTAACAAAGGTGACGATCCAACTTCCAAACACACAAGCAATGATCAGCCATACAAAGAGTCACTTTTGTAGCCTCAACCTGGGCGAAAGCACAGAAGTACTCAGGGGCCAAGACCAGAAGGCAGTGAGTATCTGCTCAAGACCAGAGGGCAGTGAGTATCCGGGGCAGGACCAGAAGGCAGTGAGTATCCAGGGGCAAGACCAGAAGGCAGTGAGTATCCGCTCAAGACCAGAGGCAGTGAGTATCCGCTCAAGACCAGAAGGCAGTAAGTATCCGCTCAAGACCAGAAGGCAGTGAGTATCCGGGGTCAAGACCAGAAGGCAGTGAGTATCCGGGGCAAGACCAGAAGGCAATGAATATCCGCTCAAGACCAGAAGGCAGTGATGAGTATCCGGGGGCAAGACCAGAAGGCAATGAGTATCCGTTCAAGACCAGAAGGCAGTGAGTATCCGGGGCAAGACCAGAAGGCAATGAATATCCGCGGGCAAGACCAGAAGGCAGTGAGTATCCGGGGCAAGACCAGAAGGCAGTGAGTATCCGGGGCAAGACCAGAAGGCAGTGAGTATCTGCTCAAGACCAGAAGGCAGTGATTATCCGGGGGCAAGACCAGAAGGCAGTGAGTATCTGGGGGCAAGACCAGCAGGCAGTGAGTATCCGGGGCAAGACCAGATGGACCATCCTCCCTTTCTTTGGGAAAGACAAATTCCATCTCAACACTCTACTGTTGGCATCCTTCCCCCAAAAGATCCCTCCTGAGATAAACCTTGTGACAGAATGAACTCTCCGCTGCCTTTCGCTGCAATGTGCCCCAAGACCACCACTCACACCTTGCTCCAGGCTTGCAGAATGGGTGTAGGGGTGACTCTAGTGAAGGGGGTGACTCCAGTGAAGGGTGACTCCAGTGAAGGAGTCTCCTCAAAGCACCAGAAAAGCGCCTGGGCTGGTGGCTGGGACTGAGGGAGCTGGCGGTCCCAGCGAGAGCTCTGCAGTGCGGAAGGCGGTGGGAGCCCCAGGTCGTAGCACTCCATGGACAGGGATGAGTGGGTGGAAGCCAGCAGCCCCCTGAGGCCACAGGACAAGTCTTGGGCACAAGGAGGCGCCAGAGCGTCTGGGTGCGACTGCGGCATGTTGGCTGGCAAACCTTTTCCAAGGTGCAATATTTTTAAGTGCTATTTTTGGCCATCGGGACCTGCTTTTGGCTTTAATTTTTTAGGAAACAGCTTGCTACTTTCAAAGGAACCGCAGGCACAGGGCTCTGGGGGAGAGGGCTGCCATCAATCACTGCACCCTACAGAGTGTAGCATTTTGTGCTGGAGTCGGGCCATCAGCCACAGAGAAACACGGAGGGGGAGAGACGATGGGGCGGAGAATCCACACGGGCTCCGGCCCCGACTCTGAACCTCCCCGGCCGGCTCAGCAGCCGGGACCACCACGCCACACTCCTCGGCTCCACCTGGCCACTCATCTCATGAGCGTCCAGTCCCTTCTCTGCCTGGACCTTGCTCACTGGGCCTCTGCTTTCTTCTCAGCAGGGAGCCTTCCTGAAAGTGGGTTTCTTCACTGCACAGTAACCGGAAGGAGCAGTTCTGTTAACTGATGTTGCAAGACCAAAGCAGCAGTTTGACATCAGAATCAGTCTGAGGGGCCGGGGGACAGCGCAGCAGGGAGGGCGCCTTTGCTGGCGAACCCAGTTCCGAGCCCCGGCACCCCATAGGGACTCCAAGCTCCGTGAGGAGTAATCCCCAATGCGGAGTCAGGAGGGAGTCCCTGAGCAATGTCCAGTATGACCCAAAAAGCAAAAAAAGGTCATGCAAGAGACAGCTCAGGGATTGAGGGAGGCTCCTTGTTGCCTAGGGCCAAGAACTGACCCTGAGCACTGCCAGGAGTGCCCCAGCACCCCTACGGGACTGCCCTGGTCAACCCAGCATCGCTGAGCTGAGCCCACCCAGTCTGACTGGCCAAAGATCCCGAGGAGTGACCCCAGCCCCGGAGCACTGCTGGGGATCTCCACCCCCCAAAATGCCATTTGCACGTAGCTCCATTGCGAGGTGCTTTATAAAGATGTGAGGGATATAAAGTGGCTACGGCTTTCTTTCCATCATTTTTATCAATGAAGGATCATTATTTCTATCACCTCACATGACTGATAACCAGTATTTGGTGTTCTGGGGAGGGGTGGGCGACACTCAGAGGTGTCTGGGGACTATTCCTGGCTCTGTGCTCCAGGGTCACTCTTGGAGGCACTTGGGCGTCAAGAACACCTAGGGCTGGGGACAAAACTGGGGTTGGCGTGTGCAAGGCAAGAGCCTTGGTCCCTCCACTCCCCCTCACCGCTTGCTCTGTCCCTTCAGCCTACGAGACTCAACATCTGGGAAGAGAATCTGGACTCGCTAGAAATTTAAAAACCTTGTCTTAGTTTTGGTTTTGCTTTATCATATTCTCACGATTCTGACCTTTCTGAATATCGATATTTAGTCAACATTAATTCTAAACACTGGATTCTGTTGGCGGTGCTGGCTGCTGGGTGGCACTTTTGCCCACAGAGTCCCCAAATAGTCTACAGAGGGACCCTGTCACGAAGCGTGGGTGGCTTAGCAGAGTTTGGTGAGGAAACACGCAGAGGCGGCTGCCCAGCTGGGTCACTGGTGGGAAACAGGGACCTCGCTTGCATTACTTTTGCCTTTGGGTCACTGGTGGGGAAACCGGACCGTGCTTGCATTACCTTGCCGGATGACGGGCGTGTTGCTGTCCGCAATCAGCTGCAAGCAGTCTTGAGTGACTGAAAAGCAAAAGCAGCCTTTCAGTGACTTGACGAGGAAGCAGTAAGGGGACGGCTGCCCGCACACGGTGTGGATCTCGACTCCCTCCGCCCTGGAAAGCCCCTGTCCTCTTGAGCCCACGTCTTCCCGGACCTCCAATCTCACCTCCCTTTACCCCCAATCATCTTTTAAAAAAATAGTTTTTTGGGGGGAAAGGTTACAACTTGCTATGCTCAGGGGTACTCATGGCTCTGCACTCAGGAATTACTCCTGGCGGTGCTTGGGGGACCCTCTGAGATGCCAGGAATGTAACCCAGCATCCAAACAGTGCAAGGCCAACACCCTCCCCGCTGTCCTATCGCTCCAGCCCACCCCTGACCACCTTGTTCCATTTACTTCACTGTTTGTCTCCTCCTGAAACTCCTTTCTGCCAAGGGACAGGAGAGCCCTGAACAGTCGCCTCAGGCTGAGGGCGGCACTTCCATCCCTACAAAGAGCAAAGCTTGCTCCAGCTTGAGTCCACGGCTCCCTGAGAAACTGGGTGGCGAGGCCCAACTCCCACACCAAGCAGGACAAGGGACGTGAGATGCAGCCTGACGCCTCCCAGAATGGGTGAACTCTGGGTTCTGGGCTGTGCAGGCCCCAAGCAGACTCTTGCCAGTCCTAAGCCTCTCAGGAGTTTCGGGCTGATCGAGGTGGATAAAGAGAATGTGGGCGTTTTCCCTCAGCGACTGCTGTCTCTCCCGCACTTCACATAAATTCCCCAAGGAACCCCCAAGGCAAGACCAAGTGACTAGTCCTATAGAGCTGTGGCACTGAGCCCATCCCACCTGCCCACACCTGTCTAGGTTCAAGAACTTCCTTCCACAGTCTGGGACCATCCTCAACTCTGCAGTGTCACTTGCTTTCAAAGATTAGGCCAGAGGCTGAAGCCATACAGTGGGGAGGCACTTGCCTAGTACACAGTTCATCTCTGGCATGACACAGGGTCCCCTGAGCCCCTCCAGGAGTGATCCCTGAGCACAGAACCAGGAGTAAGCCCAGAGCACTCCCAGGTATGGTCCAAAATCCAAAAAAAATTTTTTGCCACTTGTCATCCCGTTGTTCGTCAATTTGCTCGAGTGGGCACCAGTAACGTCTCCATATGTCCGGTCACATGCTAGTGTAGCCCAAGGGCATCTGCTCACTCCAGGAACATGAAGAGCCTCAAACCATTCATTCAGGTGATGGGAAAGTTAGAGGTTAGGCCTGTATGCTTATGGCTGCCCTCTATGAGATTAAGAAAGTTACATTCAGTCCACATCCGGACTTCCCCCTCGTCAGAACTCCACCCAGCAGACCAGCTTATCACAGCCTGGCTCATCGAGATCCACCCTGCAACAGTCTTTTTTAAATCTGGCCCAGGTATGCTGATCGAGAGACTCACAGACATGGGGCAGAGCTGCTACTGGCTTTCCCTGTGCCGGAGCCGCTCACAAGGTGCCTGGGAGGGATGGCAGATTCTAGCCCTGGCTGGCCACCCCAACAGAGCCTTGCAACAAACCAGACGACCCCCCACTCCATGAGGGCCTCCATTTTCCACATCCGGACTTCCCCCTCGTCACTCCACCTAGCAGACCAGCCTATCACAGCCTGGCTCAAGCAGTCACTAGCAGCCGCGAGGTTCATCAATCAATGCCGGATTTAGAGATGACTACAAGAGTATGCTACCCGCATGGCAGAGCCTGGCAAGCTACCCGTGTCGTATTTGATATGCTAAATACCAGTAACAATTATAGACCTCATTCTCATGACCTGATGGAATGGTTTGAGGCTCTTTATGTTCCTGGAGCAAGCAGGTGCCCTTGGGCTCTATTTGCATGAGACAGGATATATGGAGATGTTACTGGTGCCCACTCGAGCAAATCGATGATGAATGGGAAGACAGTGATACAGTGATACATTCATTCCTTGCTTACTAAAGGGTTTTATACCTTTTTCAATGATAAATTAAGGTTTCAATTATATTGAATATTCTATGTCTGATCAGATTTTGGGGGAACACAATTGATAAAAATAGTTGACTTGAAAAGTGACACTGTGTAGGAAAACCTTGAACATCAGAGTGGAAGCGGTCCAAGAGCTGGCTCAGAGGGCTGAGGTGTGCACTGTGCATGCAGGTGCCCGTACTCTGGTCCCTCAGCAGCTCTGGGGGTGGCTCCGCCTCAAAAAAAAAAAAAAAAGATTTGCAATGGGAAAATTATTGCAATGTGATGAATTGGTCCACCCAGCAGACCAGCCTATCAGCGCCCGGCTCGCGCCGCGCGCTGGTTCATCAATAAATGCTGGACTTAGAGATGTCTACAAGAGTATGCTACCTGCACGGCAGAGCCTGGCAAGCTACCCGTGTTGTATTTGATATATATGCCAAATACCAGTAACAATTATATACCTCATTCCAGAATGGATTGAGGCTCTTTATGTTCCTGGAGCAAGCAGATGCCTTGGGCTCTACTAGCATGAGACAGGACATATGGAGCTGTTACTGGGGCCCGCTCGAGCAAATCGATGATGAACGGGAAGACAGTGACAGTGATACAGTGATGAATTGATCCAGCTGTTCTTATGGGGGATCTTCCTCGTAGCTCGCGAAGGATCACTCCTCACTGGGTGAGGACAGCACGCTGGGCTGGGGATTGGCCCGGCCTGCTGCAGGCAGGCCCAGCACCTTATCGGCTGCAGTGTCTTTCCAGCTGTGACTATTCTCTCTTTTTTCTAACAGCTTTATGCTAATTTATATATTAGTCAGGGAGGGATGGCGGGTTCTAGCCCTGGCCCGCCACCCCAGCAGAGCCCGACAACATGACCAGATGACCCCCCCCCACACACACTCCATCCGGGCTGCCACTTTCCACATCTGGACTTCCCTCTTGTCAGAACTCCACCCAGTGACAGCCTATTACAGCCTGTTTTTGGCGAAGCGGCCGCATGGTTCATCTATAAATACTATATTTAGAGGTGACTACAAGGGTATGCCACCTTCATGGCAAGCCTGGCAAGCTGCCCTGTTTTATTTGATATGCCAAATACCAGTAACAATTATATTAGTTCATTCCCATGACCTAATATAATGGTTTTCAGGCTCTTTATGGTCCTGGGGCGAATAGATGCCCTTGGGCTCTACTAGCATGAGACAGGACATATGGAGATATTACTGGTACCGCTCTAACAAATAGATGATCAACGGGAGGATAGTGATAGTGATAGAGATATTAGTACTTGTTTTGATTTACATATTTAAATATAATTATATAAAATTAAATTTTAAATAGAATAATATATAGTTATATTAGTATATACAATTATCACTTGACTTGATCACTTGATCCCTTAACATCCCGTTGTTCATCAATTTCCTCGAGTGGGCTCCAGTAACATTTCCATTTGACCCTATCACATGCTAGTGTAGCCCAATGGCATCTGCTTGCTTCAGGAATACAAAAGAGCCTCAAACCGTTCATTCAGGTTCTTGATGAAGAAGTCTGACCATCTTGTAGGTGGGCGGCCACGTGATCTTTTGAGATCCCGTGGGATCCAGTCAGTAACAGCTCTAGTCAAGCGGTCATCTCCAAATCGCATTACATGTCCAGCCCATCAGATTCTCGATGACTTGGCAAATGAGACAGCATCCCTGACTCTGGAACAGTGACAGAGGTTGGAACTCCGGATTACTTCTCTCACTTGAGTGAGGCGTGATATTCCAAGCATAGCTCTTTCAATTCCTCTTTTGGGAGACCCAAATAGCATTCTCATCCCGCTTTCGTAGGGCCCAGGTCTCTGAGGCATATGTTAATGCAGGGAGAATGGTGGAGTCAAAGAGATGTGCCCGGAGCCGGAGGTTCTTTGTCCTTTTTTAGCTATTTCTTCAATGCTCTTGAAGGCATTCCATGCTGCTCTCTTCCTCCTGCGCAGCTCAGGTTTTAGGTCATTCATCATGTTGACTTCTCGACCTAGGTACACATAACTGCTGCATTCAGAGATGTCTGTTCCATTGAGAATGAATGGGGCCTCTGGAACTAGTTCATTTTTCATAAACATAGTTTTCTTTAGATTCAGCTGTAGACCTATGTTTCCACATTCTTGGTCAAAGTCAGTCAGCATTTGTGCCGCTTGGCTAATGTTTGGTGTTAGGAACGATGTCATCGGCGAAGTGGAAGTGGTGTAGTCGCCGACCGTCTATCTTCACTCCCATTCCTTCCCATTCTAAGTGTTGCATGATGTTCTCGAGGGTGGCGCTGAAGAGTTTTGGTGAAATGGTATCACCCCTGTCGAACCCTCTTTTGACATCAATGATTACTTCCTTGTAGAATGGTGAGATCCTGGTGTATTGGGTTTGAACGCCCTGTTTGACTAGGGCTTCAATGACTGCTTCAGTCTCCACAGAATCAAAGGCTTTCTTTAAATCAATGAACGTGAGACACAGCGGGCATCTTGAACTCCCTACAAACCTCAATGAGCTTGGTTACCGTGTAGATATGGTCGATTGTGCTGAATCCTTTTCGGAAGCCAGCTTGCTCGCATGGTTGTCCTTCTCTAATGTTCTGCCAATCCTGTTCAGGACTTGAGTGAACAGCTTGTAGATGATGGACAACAGGCAGACGGGGCAATAGTTGCCAATGTCGTGAATGTCTTCTTGAACAGTACAACTGTCCTGTTGGTTTTCCATTGGGAGGGCGGGACCTTGCATTCAGACAGGTAGCGTGTGAAGAACCGAGCCAGTGTATTGATGAGTACTGATAGCAGATTCTTCAGGTGTTCAGGTCTGACTTTGTCTGGGCCTGGTGCTGTTCCCTTTTTTACTGACGAAATGGCATGTCGGATTTCAGAAGGGAAAACATTGGGAACGACATATCTATCCTGCAGAATTTGGTATGTGGGCAGGTGGACATGGCTATCAAAGAGATCTGAGTAGAAGTCATGGATAATCTTCTCCATTGCCTTTCTGGAAGATGTGATAGATCCATCAGGATGTCAGAGGGCTAGCATGGAATCAAGACAAGATCCCGCGTGACTCCTGCTGACAGGAGGCCAAGCACTGCTGGAAAAGCCCCCGTGGACAGGAGCACGATGGGGAGATTCTCTGAGCCCAATGGCAAGATGCAGGCTGCTGAGGGGCCAGAGGAAAAGCGAAACTGCCTGTGGCAGCACTTTCTGCAAAACGTTCCCAGTGTGTGAAGCCGATGCCTGAGAGACTGTGTGGTGCAAATATCAAGAGGACTGTGTGACGCAGACACCAGAGAGGATAGTGTGAAGCAAACATTGAGAGGACTGTGTGAAGCAGATACCAGAGAGGATGGTGTGAAGCAAACATCGGAGAGGGACTGTGTGAAGCAAACATCAGAGAGGATGGTGTGAATCAAAGACTGGAGAGGATGGTGTGAATCAAACACTGGAGAGGATGGTGTGAATCAAACACTGGAGAGACTGTATGAAACAAAGACTGGAGAGACTGTGTGGAAGCAAACACCGGAGAGACTGTGTGAAGCAAACATAAGAGAGGACTGTGTGAAGCAAAGACTGGGGAGGATGGTGTGAATCAAACACTGGAGAGATTGCATGAAGCAAACACTGGAGGACTGTGAAGCAAACACTGGAGTCTGTGACGCAAACATCACAAAACAGATTCAAAGATACAAACAGGGGAAGAGCTCTGGTCAGACATTCAGCTCCAGCAGGCGGGATTCTCATATGTACACTTCAGCCCAATTAATCCAGCCAGACGAAAGGTGACCATGTGTAGCTGGTGGGGCTTCTGCCTGGACACTGGCCAGTGAGTCGCACCCAGGGCTGGCAGCCTCCAGCTGCCTTTTCTTCCCTGCACACACCGCGGTGCCTGCCCAGGGCCTTCTGTGCTGGGCACATCCTCAAAGGAACTGGCGCTTTCTCTGCCCCCCCCACAGCAATGGCGATGCCTGCTGAAGGGCCGCAAGGCCCAGCTCAGTCTACTCCGAGCCCAGCTCCTCAGAGCAGACGCTGGCGTCTGAAAGAGGATCAGGACAGGCCCCAGGTCACTCTATTCCTTCCCTAAGGGATGACCCACTCACACACCTCCCCAAACATTTCTTGTCTAAATTCCTGCCCATGGCTGCAAATCTTTTTAGGTCAGGTTTTGGGCCATGGCCAGCAAATTCACAGGGGCCACAGCCAGCTGCCCGGCACACCCAGGCCCCTGCGGAGACCGCCCGTGCTCCAGCTCCTGGGCCGCTTCCCTGACCCTGAGTAATTCGATAACTGACTTCCTCGGCTCTGGGAGGAAGAGAGGCTTGCTCAGAGGCCCCGGTTCCACCAAAAACATGCCCCCTACCCCGGCCTCACCTTCTCACAGCTGGTGCTCTGAATCCAGCTCGACTCTCACTTTTCAAACACAATCTGCTGTTTTCTGGTATCTTAGGCCCCTGTTAATCGTGCTGGCTGGAAGTTTCTCGTGGCTTTCCAGTTCATGTGATTCCGAGGGGAGGTGAGTGCTGAGGCCCATTTCCTGACCAGCACCCCACAAGAGGTACCTTGGGGAGACCGTAGGGGTTTGGGGAACAGAGAGACCAACCTCCTCCTGGTCACATGAAGTGACTCGCTTCCTGGCCCAAGCCTGGGTAAGAACAAGGTTCAGTTTGGGCTATTAGGGCCCTATTTTCACTTTAAATACAGTTTCTGGAGACTGAACACAGGCCAGTTCTTGCAACACTTAAAAAAAAAAGTTTCTGATTCTTGGCGGAGATGGAGGAGTGGCACCAGGGAAGGTTCTGGTGAAAGATCACCATGACAACGGCGGCTGTTTGTTGAGGAAGGAACACGCCCGCTCCCCTGGCTGGAGAGGATGAGGGAGGCTGAACCCACATTTCTGCCATGCGCTGCACAACCCCATACGTCGCGACCAGCTGACAGATGCTGAGAAGGAGCAGAGTGGTGACCCAGACCCCAGACCACCTCCCTCGTTCTCCATCAAAGCTGCCTAATCTAGGGGCTGACTCGCTCACACAGTCCATGCTAACTCTGAAATACTGACTTTCCCCAGAGGTGTGTGTGTGTGTGTGTGTGTGTGTGTGTGTGTGTGTGTGTGTGTGTAAGAGAAGGAATGTGCCTGCCATAGAAGTAGGCAGTGTGAGCAGTGGTGGGAGGGAAACTGGGACACTGGTGGTGGGAAAGGTGCGCTGGTGGAGGGACGGGTGCTGGAACACTGTATGACTGAAACCCAACCATGAACAGCTTTGTAACTGTATCTCACTGTGATTCAATATAAAAAATATATACAACAAGTTTTCACAAAAGGTTAAATGCAACCTGCATTCATGACTGGTCCCTAGAACATGAAAGGACATTCATGGAAAACTGGTAGATTTAAATACAGTCTGGAGGGTTTGGTTTTCTGCAGGGTTACTCCGGGTGGTGCTCAGGGGACCATGTACGGGCTGGGGCTAGAACTCTGCACGCAACATCTGCACTTAGCCCGCTGAGTTCTCTCAGGCCTCAGGGAGACCCTGCTGGGCTGGTTTCCTAGACATGCCCAGCAAGCACAGGCAGTAAAGCTGAACTCTGCGATCCGCTGGAGGGGCTCTCTGCAAATCTGCAGTATCACTCTATCTCTCTCTGATTTTAAAATCATCCCAGAAGTTAGTTTAAAAGTGTGTGTGTGTGTGTGTGTGTGTGTGTGTGGGGTGGGGGGAGGGAGAATTACAGTAGATGTATCAAAATCTAACCAAAGAAAAAATAACAGATCTGAGGATAGAGACAGCAGGTAGATTGCTTGAAAGTTTCCTACCTGGGTTTTAACCCCAGCACTGTCAGGAGTGATTCCCTGAACACAGAGCCAGAGTGATCCCTGAGCACAGAGCCGGGAGTGAGCCCTGAGCACAAAGCCAGGAGTGAGTCCTGAGCACACAGCCAGGAGTGAGTCCTGAGCACAGAGCCAGGAGTGAGCCCTGAGCACAGAGCCAGGAGTCAGCCCTGAGCACAGAGCCGGGAGTGAGCCCTGAGCACAGAGTCGGGAGTCAGCCCTGAGTGCAGAGCCGGGAGTGAGCCCTGAGCACAAAGCTGGGAGTGAGCCCTGAGCACAGAGCCGGGAGTGAGCCCTGAGCACAGAGCCGGGAGTGAGTCCTGAGCACAGAGCCGGGAGTGAGTCCTGAGCACAGAGCCAGGGTGAGCCCTGAGCACAGAGCCGGGAGTCAGCCCTGAGCACAGAGCCGGGAGTCAGCCCTGAGCACAGAGTCGGGAGTCAGCCCTGAGCACAGAGCCGGGGTGAGCCCTGAGCACAGAGCTGGGAGTGAGCCCTGAGCGCAGAGCCGGGAGTGACCCAGAGCACAGAGCTGGGAGTGAGCCCTGAGCACAGAGCCAGGAGTGACCCAGAGCACAGAGCCGGGAGTCAGCCCTGAGCACAGAGCCGGGAGTGAGCCCTGAGCACAGAGCCGGGAGTCAGCCCTGAGCACAGAGCCGGGAGTGAGCCCTGAGCACAGAGTCGGGAGTCAGCCCTGAGGTGCAGAGCGGGGGTGACCCAGGCAGGCGGGGTGCCCAGGCACAGGGCCGGGAGTGGCCCAGAGCACAGAGCCGGGAGTCAGCCCTGAGCACAGAGCCGGGAGTGAGCCCTGAGCACAGAGCCGGAGTCAGCCCTGAGCATAGAGCCGGGAGTGACCCAGAGCACAGAGCCGGGAGTGACCCAGAGCACAGAGCTGGGCGTGAGCCTGAGCACCACATGTGTGGCCCCCAAAACACACACAAAAAAAGAGAACTTTTTTCTTGCCAGCTCTTTTTGTATATTTCTTGGAATTGTTCTTGTTTCCTCCAGGATTTTACTGTTCCAACGAAGACATGTCTAGTCAACACAGGAATGAACGTTCTTTCATGTAAGACATGTGACTTCTCCTAACTCTGAAACTCCCTACAGGGCAAGGAGACTAAACACAAAGATGAACAAGTTTTGTCACGAAGCCGCTTTAGCCAGCACAAACCCATCTGAAAGCATCATTTTCTTTCTGTTTTCTTTCTTTTTTTTAATTTCTTAATTTTTTGCCATGCCCAATGATGCTCAGGGTTACTCCTGGCTCTGCACTCAGGAATTACTCCCGGTGGTGCTCAGGGGATGACTGCACCCAAGCAAGGCAAAGCAGCCTCTGCTCAGCACTATCTGCTGCTCCAGAGACATTCATGTTCTGAACCAACTTTAAGAGGTACAGTTGAGGTTCTTTCATGAACAGGAGTAGAGCGGGCCGAGGGTTCTGGAGGCAGGTGAGCATGGTGGTATTTGTGAAGAAACCTCAGTGCCTGGCACTCACAAAGCCACAATCACTGCATAATCTTACAAAAAAAAAAAAAAAAAGAAAAACAACAATTGGGACTGTCTCCAGACACATTTAGGGGATGAAAAGTAAGAATCTGGCTTATACGAACCATTTGGCAAACCTCTGGTGGTGGATTTCCCCGCTTTCTGTTTGCTAGACCATAATCAGAAATTGTCTTTTCAAACACACTGAACTTTCTCAGACCTTCATTTGAAGGAGAACATAATTAAGAAAAAACAAAACCGGAGCCAAAGTTCAAGTTTTAAAACCAAGGGAAGCAGGTTTCCCAATGGGGGGTGATTTCTGCCCATCGCTGCCTCTGCGGCCCTGAAGCTCTCCCTGGGCTGGTCTCCTCGGCCTCGTGAAAACTCTATTTCCACCAGGCGAAAGGAAAGCGTGGAATAAGAGCGTGCGGCCAGGAGAGGCATCCTCACGGGCTGGCCAGATCCAGGAGCCTCTCTGGGCCTATGGGCGCAGGCCAGCAGGGAATCTTAGGGAGTCTGGAGGCAGAAGCCCGGCACCCCCCACCCAGGAGCCTGGGAGCCGCTGCCCTCTAGGCCCTCCTGAGGGGGCATCTGAAGGGGTGTGGATTAAGGACCCGAGGGCGGCCCAGACCCACACCCGGTCCGAACACCCACCATCACTATCACTATCACTATCTTCCCGTTCATCATCGATTTGCTCGAGCGGGCACCAGTAATATCTCCATATGTCTTGTCTCATGCTAGTAGAGCCCAAAGGCATCCACTTACTCCAGGAAGATAAAGAGCCTCAAGCCATTATATTAGGTCACGGGAATGACCACCCACCATCAAGGGAGCAAGTCAAGAAGCTACAATCAGGGGCTGTGGGACCGTGCAGTGGGCAGGGTCCTCCCGGCACGGCTGCCCACGTTCGTCCCCGTCGTCCCCACAGGATGGCCTGAGACCGCCAAGAGTGACCCTGAGCTCAGAGCCGGTAAACCCTGGACACTGCTGAGGACGGTAAACCCTAATACCCCGAAATAACAAACACAACAAAGCAAAAGCACAACAAAACCACAACACCACAAAGTGGCTGTGGCTGCAGCCTCTGGGGGAATGCCACGAGTCCATTACAGGCAGGCGGGAAGTCCGTGGCTGGTGCCTTCTCGGTGTGTCTGACGTCCATCCTTAAAACAGGACGCGACAGAGGGGCCTGGAGGTGATGCTGCCCCAGGAGGGGCGTCAAGTACCTACTGACGCGGGCGGGAAAGAACTGAAACAATCGAAACAATGGAGCAAGACTACGCCGGGACACCCTGAAACTGAATTCCAGCAACCTCCATGGTCACGGGCAGGAAACAGGGTCAAAGGGAGAGGCGGACAGGGATCTCGCGGGACACGGGATGGCCCTGGACCGCTGGAGGTGGCTGCCAGGCACCTCTGAGCATCTTGAAGCATCAGAGGGCGAATTCCACCAGGCAGGTTCCACTAGGAGACGAGCAGCTTCCCCATGAAGGGCAGGCTGGCCTCAGGGCACCACATGGAGGGGCTCCAGGCTGGCCACAGGGCACCACAGGGAGCGCAGGCTGGCCACGGGGCACCACAGGTAGGGCAGGCTGGATGCAGGGCACCACAGGGAGGGCAGGCTGGCCGCAGGGCACCACAGGGAGCGTAGGCTGGCCGCAGGGGGCACTACAGGGAGCGCAGGCTGGACGCAGGGCATCACAGGGAGGGCAGGCTGGCCACAGGGCATCACAGGGAGTGCAGGCTGGCCACAGGGCACTACAGGGAGGGCAGGCTGGCTGCAGGGCACCACAGGGAGGGCAGGCTGGCCGCAGGACACCATCGCGAGACTGTGGCTACTGTCAGTCATAGCAAGACCTGGTGATATGTGGGCTGGGGTCACAGATAAGCAAAGCTGGGCAGCATGCCTGTACCTTCTCTAAGCAGTTCTGAGCTCTGGACACTTGGGCGCTCACGGGAAGTCGGGGAGCACATGCCGAAGTGCGTGCGAGGGAAAATATGGGTTGCCCTCTGCTGAGGATCAATCCAGGAAGCGTGTTGACAGGGCTTAAACAAATGCAGAGGATACAAACGCTGCATCCTTTATGTAGCACGGTTCCCGCCCTGGAGAATGCTGATCCCCAGACAACATAATCTTCATAAAGTAAGACACCGTCACCACACGGTGAAGTCAGAGAGCCCAGGAGGTGTGAAATATCCACCCTCCCTGCAGCTGCTCAGAGAACAAACCCCCTCAACACAAACGGGAACAAAGACCCAGGCTTTGTAAGACAGATTTTGTTGGCTTCTCTCAGGGGCCACAGCTGGTGGTGCTCAGGGATCCCCCGGCTGGCGCTCGAGGACAGAGATGTGTCGAAACCGGGCCCGCCATGTGTAGGGCAAGGGCACCAGCCCCGTGTAATCTCCTGGGCGAGACGCAGCGTTAGTGAAGCGCTGCCCAGGCTGAAGGGACCAGAACTGAGGATGTGGGAGGCCCCACCCCGCTGCGGTTCCAGGAATCTAGTAAATTCTGTGAAATGAAACAGGGGACAAGTGGAAACAACTAAACAGATAAGAAGTCTCAAGAAGCCTGCCTGGGGCGGAGCGGTGGTACAGCCCTAGGGCGCTGGCCCCGCAGGCAGCCCATCTGGATTTGATCCCGGCACCCCACATGGTCCCCTGAGCACTGCCAGGAACACGATACCTGAGCGAAGAGCCAGGAGTGGCCCCTGAGCATTACTGGTTGTGGCCCCCAAACGAACAAACAGAAGTCTGGTTCCCCCAAAAGGCATGTGTAAGAGAGAAACTTTAAAATGAAGTGTCTCTGTGTGTAAAGTAGTTCTTAAAGCAGCCATGAAATTAAAGTGTACACACAGATATGCATGTACACATACATACCCACATGTGCATATTCACACACATGCTTGCATACAAGCACACAATCACATTCACACACGTGCACACACTCTATCACACACGCACATGCTTAGTCACACACTCGCACACTCACACATGCACTCAGTCTCACACTCAGACATACAGTCACATACACGTTCACAGTCACAGTTTCACACTCAGTCACACAGTCTTACACATGCTCAGTCACACACATCAAAGCCACATTTGCACTCAGAGTAACACATCCTGTCACATACAGTCACACACACAAACACTGTCAACTGTCACACACACACAGTCACACACACTGTCTCACATATGCTGTCACACACAGTCATACTAGCACTAACAGTAACACACAGTCACACACACAGCCACACAAGGCATTCACAGTCATACACACACTCAGTCACACACACAGCCACACACAGGCATTCACAGTCACACACACAGTCACACACAGTCATACTAGCACTAACAGTAACACACACTCAGTCACACACAGCCACACACAGACATTCACAGTCGCACACACATCACAGTCACACACAGGCATTCACGGTCATACACACACTCACAGCCACACACACGCACACACACACACACAAACCTGACCCCCCACCGAACACTGTGGCCACTCAGCACAAGGTGGTCCCCAGGGATCTCTGACTCCAGCGAGCCCACCTGGGCCCCCACCCTGTCCTGGCACTCACTGCTGGGAACACACACCTGCCCCTTTCCTACCAGGCTTTAGGCAGTGCCCGGAACCCCGCTGCCCTGAGGGCCTGGAGCTGCAGGTGGGTCCTGGCCTCCCTCCTGTCACAGGAGTGCAGTGACCAGCCCTACCTGTCTCTTCTGCCTGTCTCCTCTATTCCTTCCTGCCTGTCTCCTCTACTCCTTCCTGCCTGTCTCCTCTACTCCTCCCTGCCTGTCTCCTCTACTCCTTCCTGCCTGCTGTCTCCTCTACTCCTCCCTGCCTGTCTCCTCTACTCCTCCCTACCTGTCTCCTCTACTCCTCCCTGCCTGTCTCCTCTACTCTTCCCTACCTGTCTCCTCTACTCCTTCCCTTCCTGCCTGTCTCCTCTACTCCTCCCTGCCTGTCTCCTCTACTCCTCCCTACCTGTCTCCTCTACTCCTCCCTACCCGTCTCCTCTACTCCTCCCTACCCGTCTCCTCTACTCCTCCCTGCCTGTCTCCTCTACTCCTCCCTGCTCTCTACTCCTCCCTGTCTCCTCTACTCCTCCCTACCTGTGTCTCCTCTACTCCTCCCTACTTGTCTCCTCTCCTTCTCCTCTTCCTCCCTCCTGTCTCCTCTTCCTCCCTACCTGTCTCCTCTTCCTCCCTACCTGTCTCCTCTTCCTCTTCCTCCCTACCTGTCTCCTCTTTCCTCCTACCTGTCTCCTCTGCGTCCTGAGCTGCGCGCTTCCTCCGGCTGCTCCGACTGGAGTTGCTTCTCCCTGGGGCAGGGGATGCGAAGAGGCCCTGAGAAGAGAAGGGCCCCCGGTTACCGCCAGGACGACGTTGGGGTGGGGGCCGGCAGCAGCGCAGCGGGCTGCGGGCGGGGGCGGCCGGGACCCACCTTCGGAGACCAGGTGGCTGCGCGCGCGGCAGGGTCCCGGGGCAGCTCCGGGGAGGCCGGGCGCGGGGAGCCCGCAGCAGCGCCCGCAGACTGTCCAGCTCCGCTTGCAGCGCGGCCAGGCGATGCAGGGACAGCGCCGAGAGGCAGCAGGCGAGCAGGGCCAGCAGCAGCGCGGCGGCCCGCAGGGTCCCCTCGGGGCGGCGCCGGGCAGGGGCGCGCTGCTCCCTCGGGAGGACGCACACGCGCTCGCCCAGGCTCATCAAGCTGGTCCCGGGGCCCCGGCCCAAGGCGCGCCCGCTCCTCTTCTGCGCGCGCCAGCACTGCAGGCCTGCAACTGGGGCCGTCAGGGCCCTTGGCATCCGTGACCACAGCGGCCGGGTCATTTCCTGTGGTCTGTCTCGGCGACCGTCCTGCCTGTCCAGGGCCCCCAGAAACCTGCTCCCGAGCCCTCTCCCCTGCAACCCCCCCCCCGGACTCCCAACTGATGGCACCCAGGGCTCCCCACCGGCCCTGCCTTTCGTTTTGCAATCAATTGTTCCGCATTTCACTTTCAGTTTTTGCAAGAATTAAGAGGGCACCAGCCCTGGCACCCGGAGCGGCTTCCACCTGGGGCAGGCCACCACCAGGGCTGGGGCGACTGGGGGGCTTTCCCCGGCAGCGTGGGCCCCCAGGAGAGGAGAGCACCAGGTCCCAGGGTGTGGCTTCTGCTCCGGTGATGCTGGTTCTCTGAACCCTTGGCCTCATTCCACACACTTCTTTTCTCAGTGTCAGTACAAACCATTCTTCTGCACCGCAGCTGCAGGAAAGTTAATGCACAAACCGAGCTCCCCACTTCCACTCGGCAAAGTGCTGGGAGGAGGAGGAGAAAAACAGGTTAATTAGGGGTTATCCAGGAAACAGGAAAGCGGTGTGAAATTATGCTTTGAGTTACTGTTTGAAAGCTGCAAAAAAAAAAAAAACAACAACCTGGAAACAGACTGATCAATGAAGGGTTTACCGGTACCAAGGAGTCAGGGGGTGGGGGCTCAGGAGGCAGGGCCGGCCTTGCACTCGCACTGGGCAGACCCACTCTGACCCCTGGTATGGTCCCTGAGCACGGAATCAGGAGTCAGTCCTGAGCACTGCCAGGTGAGGCCAGCAGCCCAACAGTCCTAAGAACAGACAGGGCTGGGAAATCTCCCTTTCACGCTACTTAAGAGGCAAACGGGGTCTTCTGTGATGTTTCGGTGGCTCAGGCTAGAGACAGCAGCTCTTCCAGCAGGAGAGATGTTCAGAGGTCCAGGGGACAGCTTCCCTCTCTGTGCTCAGGGCATGAATGATCCCTGATTCCAACAAGGACTTCTTCTCAGAGGAAGCCGGCTGGCTCCAGAGGCTTGGAGTGAATGGGAGAACAGAAATGTGCGGGCACAAGCCCAGAAAGGAAAGCAACGGTCAGGAGGGCGCAGTGTTCGCCCCGACACAGAGGAGGCTGCAGCGAGGAGAAGCCCGAGCTCATCGTTGAAGGTCACATTCCCAGCCTCCCTCCGGGCTCTTTGATGAGCATTTCATTAGGTGGGAGGCGAGATCTCCTTGTCGATTTAACTGGCATTTATAGAATTGTTTGTCTTTTACTGGGCATGAAAGCCATAATCTTACCTTACGTGAGGTAACTGACCCTCTGGCTCCAACAAAATAAAAGTGAAGTTTTATTAATAGGCGTGACGTTTTAACTCAGGAGATTTTTAGGCTATGCAAAGGACCCCAGCATTTTCCAACTGAACAGGTCAGCGGAGGAAGAAACAGATGGTGAAGTCAGTGACGCCTCCAGCTGCAAATGCAAGTACAACCTCCCAGCAAACAATGGGGGCTGCTGGGGTGGGGACAGGGTGCCATAGATGAAAAGAAAGTGATTGTTTGGGGAGCACATCTGGAACTCAGGGGACCATATGGGAAGCCGGAGGTCGCGTCAGCCACATGCAAGGTAAGAGCCCTACCCACTGCACCGACTCTCTGGCCCTGAGAGTGATTTTTTTTTTTTTGCTTTTTTTTGGGTCACATCCGGCAATGCTCAGGGGTTTCTCCTGGCTCTGCACTCAGGAATTACTCCTACTAGTGCTGGGGGAACCATATGGGATGCCGGGGATTGAACCCGTGCGGGCATGAGCCGGCCGCATGCAAGGCAAACGCCCCACCCGCTGGGCTATCGCTCTGGCCCCCTGAGAGTGATTTTTAAGCTGTAGCTAAAACTTTCTCAGTCTATGGAAGACCAGGAACTGCATGGGTTGTCTGTCCATGAGCTCAGACGGTTGCAACAGAGTGTGAAAAGGATCTGCACAAACTTCTGCACATACAATGAGTAAACCTCGGAGCAGCTGGTCAGCTTCTTTCGTGCAAAGACAACTGGGAGGGAGGCAGTCACTGCTCACTCCTCCATCACCAGCGCCAGGAGACAAAGGACAATGGCAATGGAAGTCTGCAGTAAATCTTAGAGATGTTCCTTTGCTTTGTATGGCAATGGAAAACCAGAGTTTGGAGTGAGGCTCTGGAACATCAGCAACTTCATACAACTTGCATTCGTTTTTGAAAGATATATGCAAAATAGCTCCTTAGCTGGCTTTTACATTGATTTCTATTGTTTGGGGGTCACAGCCCACCCTGCTTCAGGACTATTCCTGCTTGGTGCTCCAGGGACACTCCTGGTGGTGCTCAGGGGACCACGAGGTGCTGGGCCCAAAGCCGGGCCTCTGCGGTCAAGGCCTGAGCCCACCCGGAGTTGCCCCTGCGGCCCTCGTTCTCGAACATATTTGTAGGGATTTTTAAAAAAAACAAACTGACTTGTGATTTTTCTCTTGAATTCATAAAAGTCTGGCTAAACCTTGTGTTTTGCTGGTCTTCTAAGTGATTAGCGGAAGGCTTGAGTCATTCTTTTATGACTCGTTCCTGTTCTCCTTACATCTCTGTCTTCCTTTATCCTAGTTCTTTCTGTGAACTGCTTTCATTTGTTTTCTTTCTTGTTATCTATAAACATGCAGCCATTAAACTTCTTATGAATACAGCTTGTGAAATTCAATTGGGTTTGATGTTTTCTTTTTTAATATTTTAAAGGAAATCTGAAAAAAACATTTCCATTTGGACATAAATGTCATTTAAGATTATCTGCTAAATGTGTTTCATTTCCACTCATTTGGGGCTTATTTTCTTTATTAATTTCCAGCTTATGACAACACATAATGATCATTTTCTCTTACTAATAGTTATAAAATTCTACTAGCTTCTATAATATTTCCATTTGTGTGACAACACAGGTGCTTGAAAAAAAGCTCATTATATTATTTGTACTCATTTTATGAGTACATAAAATACATATTTATATATATGCACATATACACATTTATGCGACACATATGTGTGTGTGTGTGGGTGTGTGTTATATATTATATATATATATATATGATTACAATTTCCTGTAACTTTTTTTTCCCTGTTCACATAAGGTGGTTTTCCCCAAGATTTTAGGTTTATCCATATGATGTAATATTTAGAACAACGATCAGAAGAAAGAGAGGAAGAGCTATGTATACCCAAGGGTATTTCCCCACAAGGGCCCGAGAGCACAGCAGCTAATTCACATGAACTAGGATCAGAAAGGATCAGTGTTCTGCTATTCTTGGGTTGTCGGCAGGGATGAAGCGCACAGACGCTCTGACTGCAGGTCTTTCTGTCCAAGCTTTCTCTTTCCTTTGAGCTGAGTCAAGGATGACAAGAGTTGATCAGTTTGCTGGTGCCAAGAGGAGAGTGGGCAGCCCCAGGAGGGGGAGCGACCGCTTCCCTCTGTACCTACCTCCGTCACCAGCGGAGCTCTGGGGAGGCGAGAGCTGACAGTCACGGTTTAGCAGAGACACCTTGGCTCTGTCCATGGATTCTCCAGGTCAGTATAGCGTGCTAATTCCGTAGGCCACAGTTTTGGCTTAAAGAACAAGCAGAAGACAGGAACCAATGAGCCACGTCCTCTTTCTCTTCCCGTAGTGCAGTGTCTCTCCCTGGCTGTGATAGCCGCCACACAGTCACATGCAACAAGAAACAAAGTCCCGGCCAATAGTTTGCTCTCTGTAAGCTTACACGTGCGACCGTGTCTACGTTCACATGCATGTGTACAAACACACCAACCTGCACTTCTGTGTGTATATGTGTGTGTGTAAAGCATCAATAACATTCATGGAGTAATGCAATAAAATTTCTCCAGAAAATCCTATCATGACTGTTCTTCCAGATCAACAAAATACAGACGCGACTCCTTGGATAATCTATTCTCGAAGGCCCATCACATGCCATCTGGAGCCCAAAGGTGCTAAGGCACTGCTTCCACCAAGGGGCTGGTTACGTCGGGCTGGGTCCAGGTGCTGTGGGTCTGGAATCTCACAGCACAGTGCTCTGAGTGGCTCCAGCTCAGCTCCTGGAGGGAAGTCTGTGGCCAGCAGATACAGAGGCTGTCCACGGCCTACTGGCCTCCTAGACACTCCCACATTGGAAGACAGCACTCCTGGAGGAAGGCCAGTGCGATGCCCTCACAGCAACCTGGATGGCACCTGTGTGTCCTGGTGGTGACATGTGAGTGGCCCCTGAGGGCCACAGGATGCAGCTGTCCTGAAGGAGGCGTGTGAGTGGCCCCCGAGGGCCACAGGATGCAGCTGTCCTGGAGGTGACGTGTGAGTGGCCCCCGAAGGCCACAGGATGCAGCTGTCCTGGAGGTGACGTGTGAGTGGCCCCCGAGGGGCCACAGGATGCAGCTGTCCTGAAGGTGACGTGTGAGTGGCCCCCAGGTCTACAGGAGCAGCTGTCCTGGTGACATGTGAGTGGCCCCCAGGTCTACAGGATGCAGCGGCACTTTGCTCCCCCCAGCCTGATGCTAAGGCTCTGCTGCTGTGGCTTCTGGGGATAGAGCATCGCCTTTGTCGAGGCAGCCGAGCCCTGGGATGGGCTCTCAGAGGGTCTGCAGGGCAAGGCCAGGGTCCAAGTGCATCTGTGCTGTGCCGCCATTGTCACCTCTAAGGGCCCTAACTACTCCTGGGGGTGCTGAATGTCTGGGCATCTCTTACTAGCGAATACTTTGCCCGTTTAAACACAAGTTGTCTCATTGACTTGCATGCTTATTCTAGAAATAGGTACTTGGTCAGATACTTGATTTGCTTTGGGGACTACTCAGGGACTGCTCTGGGCGGCACTGGGGGACCCTACGAGGCCCATGGGTTTGAACTGGGTCAGTGTGTGCGAGACAATGGCCTTCCCTGCCCTCACGGCTGTTTTCAGCTTGTCACACAGGAAACTGGAGCCATGGCTGGCCCCTGAACTCAGGGTGGCCCAGCTGCCTCCCAGCCCCTGCAAAGATTCTTGAACATTCACTTTCTGGAATAAGTCCTTTGAGACACATTTTAAAAGATATTTTCTCTTTGTCCTTTGTACTTCAGGTGTGATGCAGGTATTCAAGTTTGCTGCTCATTTGCCTAACAGCCATTTGACACACCATCAACTGTAAAAACAAAATCCTTTCAAAAATGAACTGTAGGAAACATTCGTCTTGCACACAGCTGACCCCGCTTCAAGTCTCGGCTTCCCATACAGTAAGTAGTCCGGGCTCCTCCAGGAATGACCCGGGCACAGAGCCAGGAGTAAGCCTTGAGCCCTGCAGGTGTGGGCCAAATCCTTCCTCCCTAAAATGAACTATTATACCAGAGAGATAGCAGGCATGTAGAGCATTTGCCTTGCACGTGGCCGACCTGGGTTAAATTCCCCAGTACCCAATATGTCCCCTGATCCCCACCAGGAGGGTCTCTGAGGAATAAGTCCTGGTCCCAGCTGAATGTGCACCCCCCCCCCCACCAGATAGACTCAACTGTTGGCCTTTTTGTCAAAAATCAATTGACTGTAAATAAATTGACTTATGAACTCTCAACTCTAGATTAGTGATTTGTCTTGACCACTGTAGGTAGCCTTGATATAAACTTTAAAATCAAAATACAAGTCCTCTCATTTTGTTGTCTTTACTCGGAGAATTAGGGGCCATACCTGGCTGTGCTCAGGGCTAGCTCCTGGCTCTGTGCTCAGGGATCACTCTTGGCTCTGCGCTCAGGGTCCACTCCGGCAGTGCTCCCTGGGGACCATATGCAGTGCCTGGGATTGAACCTGGGTTCGCTGAGCCCTACCTGGATTATGTATTTTTAATGAACATATAAAACTGATTTTGCTGGGGACGGAGCGATAGCCCAGCGGGTAGGCGTTTGCCTTGCAGCGGCCGGCCCATGCCCGGCCAGGGTTCGATTCCCGGCATCCCATATGGTCCCCCGAGCACCGCCAGGAGTGATTCCTGAGTGCAGAGCCAGGAGAAACCCCTGAGCATAGCCGGGTGTGACCCAAAAAGCAAAAAAAAAAAAAAAAAAAAAAAAAAACTGATTTTGCTTATTTACCTTGAGTCCCAAACCGTGTTAAACTCACTGATAAGTTTTCAGTGGGTTTCTGAGGGCTTTTCTTTAGACAAGATCATGTCATCTGTAGAGAAGTACTTCTCTCTCGATCTGCATGTCCTGTATCGACTTCAATGCCCTGCAGAAAATCCCAAGTATTCAGGCAAATGGAAGTGAACAATGATGGGGCGGAGAATCTTTTAAGCACCAAGTGGCTGTAGCGTTCAGAATGCTTGTTGTCAGGCTGCCAGCTGGTTGCGTGGTTTTCATGACTGTATCACTATCTTCCCGTTCATCATCGACTTGCTCTAGCGGGCACCAGTAACATCTCCATATGACCTGTCTCATGCAAGTAGAGCCCAAGGGCACCTGCTTGGTCCAGGAACATAAAAGAGCCTCAAACCATTCCATCAGGTCATGGGAATGAGGTCTATAATTGTTACTGGTATTTGGCATATCAAATACGACACAGGTAGCTTGCCAGGCTCTGCCGTGCAGGTAGCATACTCATCTCTAAATCCAGCATTTATTGATGAACCGCGCGGCCGCTTGCAGCCGCGAGCCAGGCTGTGATAGGCTGGTCTGCTGGGTGGAGTTCTGACGAGAGGGAAGTCTGGATGTGGAAAATGGAGGCCCTCATGGAGTGTGGGGTCGTTTGGCTTGTTGCAAGGCTCTGCTGGGGTGGCGGGCCAGGGCTAGAACCTGCCATCCCTCCTGGGTGCCTCGTAGCGGCTGGTAACAGGGGAGAGCCAGTAGCAACTCTGCCCCATGTCTGAGTCTCTAGATCAGCATACAAAGGTTTTCATGATAATAGGTTGAATATTACTGAACATCTTCCATTCACATGGTTTTATGGGGTGAGCTGAGTGCCCCACCAAATTCACAAGCTGAAACCCCATCCCCAGGTCTTAAGACATGGGATCTCTAGAGACAAAAATGGCACGGAGTTAGGCCCCTTCCGGCAGACCTGATGTCATTTCAGGAGAGTGCAGACATTTCGCCTGCCTGCACAGGGAAAGGGCACAGTGAGAAAAGCTGTCTGTGGCCACAGGGCTCAGCCCCCAAACCAAACTGCTGGCTCCAGAACTGTCCTGGCACCAGAACCAGCCTCCAGCGCTGGGGTGACTATTCTGTGGTAGAAGCCACTGGTAGCTGGTATTGTCTCCATAACCCAAGCACACTCCTTTAATTTCTTTAGTTTTTTTTTATAGGGGTCACACCTAGGGTGACCCCAGTGACTCCAGGCTTGGCCTGACCAGTTGGTGCTCCAGAACCAAGTGGTGGTGCTGGCGTGGGCAGAGGACATCAGGGATCAAACTTGGAGTCGTAGGCAAAATATGAATAGGATCTAAGAATTAGATGCACCGATATGTCTGTGTGGATTTCTTGGGTTTACTTGTTGCATTATGGGTGTTTGCGGGGGGAGGGAATGTGCTAAGCAAATATATGTTGGAGTATTCTGCATGAAGGTGATATGGTACATTTGCTTGGGAAGAAGTAACTTTCAAATGCTTTGTTCAACATTCTTTTATTACCACTCCTCCCAACACAACTTAGTTACCCAAACTGTTACTGTACTGTTAAAATTAAGAATATACTAAGAGTGTGTATAAAGAATAGAAGAGGGGCCAGGGCTGAAAGGCCTCTCCAGAGGACAGGAGAGAGTGAGGGGAGAGGAAGTTGAGCCAGATGCTGTTCAGTCACGAGGGAGGTTTAAAAAGTTCCCCTCTCTGCCCTGTAGCCGGGGTGCAGCGTGCCCAAGGCCCAGAACCACTCTTCTTTATTTCTTCTGTCCTATCTCAGCTGGAGCGGGGCATGCGTGGCTAATGACCGCCTTTTGACGCACTGCTTTGGTAGCCCTCACCCTTTCTTCCTGTTTTACTCGCATAAGAAAATATTAGTAATGTATGATTCTGAATGTTAGAAGAAGAAATTTCAGTAAGAAATAAATTACACTACCAGAATGGGATTATTTCAGAAAACCTGCCCCTTAGAAAATAGAAAACAGGCTATGCCTATACAACAAACTACAAGACAGAATTGAGCAAGAATGATCTTCGCAGACAGTTCTATTAGGACCAAAACAACCACAGTTCACATTTCCATCAGAATATGCAAAAATGACAAACTGCCCTCCCATAAGCCTCTAGTCTGCCTTTTCATTTAACAGTGGAGAAAAAGGAAAAGAAAAAGAAGAGCACCAGACCTTATCAGCTGCTTACTCCTGTGAACCGGTGCCGTGGTAAAACAAATCATGTCCTATGAACTACCATGAGGCCGCGTCTGGTGGTTTTCCGTTTTCGGATGACCCTTTACCGTCACCGTGGCTCAGGTCTCCAGTCAACTCCAAGCTGTCTCCTGCAGCTTTTACGGCTTTGGGGGTAACACAGTGATGGAGCTTTTTGCTCCTACAGAGAAAGTATTTCCCCATCCATGTTGTACCATGGCATACTCAGGGGCTGGCAGTATAGACATATTAAATTTAATAATTAATATTAAATTTATGCACTTAATGTTTGCTGAACTACGGATATGTAAAAATGGTCCCTTTGCAGGAAGCTATCCACTCCCAGTGCACATCCTTTTATTATGTTGGATTTTCCTTCTTAATATTTTGTCCACCCCCACTCCACCCCCACTTTATTTCAGCATCGCTACTGGACTGGGTTTTAAAGAAAACTCCCTGCATTTTGACAGACTGGGTCTACGATGAAGCTGCGAACCTGGTGTCTGCAACTCACGGCTGTTTCAAGGCTGTTTCTGACCATGGAGCAAGAGCCTAAATGCAGGAGACCCGCATTACCAGGGAGACGGTCCAAACGGTCCAAAAGGGGGAGACCGATCCTCATTCACCTCCAGGCTCCCTTTGAGTTCAACCCTTTGCCCAAGCCTCAGCTCCGCCCTGCTCCTCTGGGGCATCTGCAGCCAGGACGGGCCTCTAAAGGGCGTGGGCCCTCAGGCCTTCACGAGCATCCCTACACAGGTCAGAGAAGTGCCAGTGGGGCTTCACTGCCTCAGGGTTTCATGATTCATTTTCCAAGGGAATATCCGCGAGGGAAAATGAGGCTGGGACATGATCACGTCACCTGGATGTCGCTGGCGCCAGGGGCCCTTTGAGCCGTCACGGCTCCCTCCCAGTTTCTCGCTCTTGGTGGACTGCAGTGCTCTGGTCTGTGCAGCTCAGAGGGATGCTGCCTCCCGGAGAGCCCAGGGGACTCGCTTGCCTTTTTCTAAGACCCTGCCCCTGCCTGACCTCTGCTCAGCTTCACAGGGTATGCATGAGGAAACAGTCTCGGTGACTCTTACCCTCAACTGGAGTCTTACTGATGCTCCTCATCACTGCCCTGATGTGTTTTAAGTTCTTCCCAGGTCTCCCACTATTCTAGGTCTAACACCTTAAGGAATATAAGATAGTACAAAGATTGCTTTTATGCATCTTAAGAGATACTCTGGGCTCACTTTATAACTGATGCACACATTCCAGAAGAAAAGTACATTGAGTACAAAGAGCTGCTTGGGGCTGTGCAGATACTGGGTAAGACAGAAGACAATCATCTTCTGACAGAAAATAACCCTTGTCCACCAGATCTAGGAAAGCGAGACTGTGCCATAAAGGACTTGAACACCAGGTTTCAAAATGCACAGTGCAATGAGTGCGACAGTTCTAGGGCTGAAATGTGGCGGCCATTGCCGCCTGTCAGGAGGCACGCTGGCCCTCCATGGGAAGCACTGGACACCGAGCAGACACAGGCGCGAGCCTTGGCCGGAGAGAACACAGCAGGAAGGTGCTCGCCTCACAGGCGGCCACACAAGTTCGTCTGTGCACTCCAGGAGTGATTCGAGTGGCCAGGTGTGGTGCCTCAAGATGGAGGTGTCTGTCTCAGCTGTCTGTGTCAGTTTGGTTCATGGAGTGCACGAAACAAGCAGGACTGTGGTCAGGCGTGTGCTCTCAGGCCTGAGGTGCACATGGGGAAGCGAGGGACGGGTGTGTGGAGCCGGTCTAGCTCCCAGGCTACGGAGCTTTCGGGCACCAGAATCCCAACAGCCCTTGCATGCTGCAAGTGCCCGACCCATGTATTAGCTACGTAAATGCTTTGAGACGGGCCCGGCAGTGGCGAGGCAGGGGAAGGAGTCCTACTAGGAAAGCCAGTGGCTGCAGGCGTGTCTAGCGCGTGGCACTTCCGGGCGTGGCAGCTCGGTGGTGCCCGAGTCAGTCATCGTACCAAGCCTTGGAGCTTCCATGTCCCTCCCAACAGCTCAACTCTTTCCTGGAGGAATCTTCTGGGTGATTCGCTGAGTAAATGAGGCAACCACCAGTTGCCCTAGATTTACAAGCTAGGAGGTAAAGGTTCAGAGCCTGGATCCTTTCTGGGTCACCGTGGTCGTATCACTGGACCACTTGAACCTCTTGATTATAATAAGCGGTCAGGAAATTAATCAAAGGTTTCTTCTATGCGTTTGGTGACATAAACATGTTCACTTCAGCCTTGTGATTGTAGGTCTTCAAAAACTGGTTTACACAGCCAGCAAGGGTTTGTAAGCCAGCAAAGGTTCCCACAGGGCCCCAGAGCCCAGCAGGAGTGACCCCTGAGCACGGCTGTCACCCCAGAAGAAAAACAAACCAAAAAATGGTTTTCCTTTTCTTCCCCATAAACACAACAGGAGTTGTATTTGTCTGACCGGAAGCAAGTGTTCTCCTCTTTGGGATACAAGGCAATGCAAGAGTTAGATTGAAACTGGAGCGTGGCACAAACAGGTCTTTATCAAAAAGAAATGATCCAAATGCTGCTTTCCTCGGCAGTTGGGGTGCTGGTGTTCCCAGGAAGCAGACTCTCACAGGCCACCTGCAACTGAAGGCGCTCTTGACTGGGAAGGGGTCCTTCGGCGTGGCCACATTTCCATTATCCAGCCCAGGCGAAACAATGCAAAGTAGGACTCTTATCAGAATATGAGTATCGGACCACGTTTTAATTGCCCCAAATCGTTAACTCAAGCAACACTCGTGGGGAAAAAGAACAAAACTGAAAGAACTGCACGAAAAGGCACTCTTGAAGGTCGGAAGGCAACAAGACCAGGAACAGCTCAAATGTATTCACTCCTAGACTGTCATTCAACCAAACACTTTGAGGCCATTCACGCACAAGTGGTCACACACAGTCTTTTAGTCTAGACTAAATATCTATGGGGGAGAAAATGCGGGAATGGAATATAAGCCTCACTTCTTTCTACTTCTTATCCACACCAGGACTGCAGCAAAACGCATCAGTTTCAGGACAAGTTCAGGAACTTTATTTAATCATTAAAGAAACATTAGTGTCCTATCATGTAACTTAGATAAACAGATAATAGAAAAGACTGAATACAAACTACCTTAAGACATTAATCAAACTTTTAATGTATCAATTTATTGCAAATGTCAGTACAGAAAAATAGAAAGTATATTTTTTAAAGAAATGTACTGTAAAAAAAAACAAATGCTTGCTTGCCATGGTTAGCCATAATGTAACATTCAAATTTGAGTTATAAAATTCTATTACTTCTTTAAATAAAATATGGCAAATAACAAAAATATGATTTACATTATGAAATTGGGTTAATTTATCCTGAACATACTTGAATATGTCGAAAATAACTTAAAACTTCAGTATATGCTGTACTGACAAATTGTTATGAATCATGAACACTCATCCCTGTTCTATATGTATATATGGCACTTTTGTACAAAGTGTCTTATACATAGTCCTATTTTAAAACTACACTTTAAAGATATAAAATATAAATGGAGGTATATTTGTGCCATTTGGCAAAATGTGTTGACTACACTAGGATGAATGCATTTATTTTGCCATACAAACGAATATATTATTTTTGACTTGCTAAGATATATGCATCTATGGCAATATAAATAAACAATTACTTTTCCTTTCCCCCTACTAATTTAAAAAAATAGATGTCTGTGCTCTGTCATTTCCAACTTTACCTGAGTGACATGAAAATACCTAACTTTAAGTGGATAATCTAAAAGCATTATCACTAATTTCTTCACAGTTTTATTTTTTCACGATTGTTGTCAAGCGTAATAGAAGGGAGCAGAGGGAAAGGTCAGTGAAGATTCCCTCTCCATCTTGGCCTGGTTAAAAGAGGTTCTGTGACATCCATTTCAAGCGACCACCTTAACTGTCCCCTAGCCTCGGTAAAGGGGCTCCCTAACACGCATCAGCTGAACTTACAAGACAGTTGGTAGAAAATGGAGTATGGCCTTGATGTTTCAATCCACCCTGCCAGCCTATTCCCACCTCAAGCCAAATCTTGCAAACATAAGAAACAAATATGAAGCAACTGGGAGACCACAGGTGGCCTGGCCTGGGTTTCGGACAAATATTACAAGTATAATTACAGCGTGATCAGCGGTGACAGTACCAAAGCTGGAGCTCGTATCGTTATCATTGTCTACAGCTCGTCAGGAAAAAAATACACTTACGCTGCCTGTGACAAAACCCAGAATGCTATTTTAATTAAAAAAAATATGGAATTTTACAGGGGAAGTCTACGTGAAAACAAAGGGCGGCTGCAATGCCCGGGGCTAGAGCGCATGAGCAATGCCCACGGCCGTGGGTGATTTTCAACAACACTGAAGACCTGTCACATTTCTCTTTCCTATTGCTCCCGGTAGGATATTTATGGAAAAAAAATAGTTTTTCCTCATAATTGCCCAATAACCTTTTCTCAACAGTCTTGTATTGCCACTGTCCTCCAATGACCCCTTTTAAAATAATGGCTCTGAATGAATGACTTGTGTGTTGTCATATCTGAAATCATGCTACAATTTTCACATTTTTACATTTACTAAAAAATTCATTTAGACTCCTTTGGGTGCTCTTATATGAAAGAGCCAGAAACCAATACATAGGACGGATACACTTTATTCCTACAAGATGGGGCCAAGATGAAGCAGTGAAAAATGAAGAATTCATGACTAGGAACCCAGTGGGAGGGCCACAAAATAAGGTCTTCGGAAAAATGATGCCACGTTCTTCATGGACCCCTGAGGAAAAGTCCATTTTCTAATCCCTTCCCATGTAAGGAACCGATCTGCAACAGGGAGGTCAGGAGAGTGACGCATCCATTGTGCACGGACTCCCTGCACAGAAAGGGATGAACAGGACACAGGAACTGGCAACTCTGGAGGTCCTAAGTGGAAATTTGCCTAAAGCCAAAACACCGATGAAGGAAAACCTCTGATCTTCATCACCGTGGGGGAGGACCCCAAGGGTCTTCCACAGCACAGACTGAGTACACGAAAGCGGACTGGAGGAACTTGGCGAGTGAAGGGTCGGGGCTCCTTTCTAGAGACGCTCCTTTGGGCTGTGACTTTTCCTCAATCCCTTAAGACCCTACACTGCAATGACCGACAAGATGCGAAGGCGCCTTTAATCTGAATATGTGAAAATACACCCCTCAGGATATGCATTACCATGGGGTTTTTTAAAGACTTTTTTTTATAATGTTAGAACAAAACAGTATTCTTTATAAATCATACTTGCTATAGCTTTCTCTAAATACTGACAAAAAGTGAATGGTAACAATGTTATTTGGCAAAAGTATTTCTAGCCCTATCTTCATGGGAAGGTTTTTAATTAAGGTCATGTTTACCGGCCTGTTATTTTTTCTGCTCTGTTTGTAGCAAGCTAATATAGCCCAAATATCCAAACTATTATATGCTATAAGCTGACTTAAGATATTAAGCTTAATTACACCTAATTTTGAGGACAGGTTGAAACAACTTAGCACAATAATGTTTTATAGCTTATATATGTATTTTTTTCTTTTTTAAAGGTAAATCCTGCAAGTTTTAAAGAGGCTCTTCCTCAACCAGTAAGGGTTTTTGGCTCCTCTCCAACACGTCTAAACACAAACGACTAAACACTACTTCCCACTTGCAGCCAATTACAAGCGGCCCCGGTTCTGCAATAAAAGCTCTCCAGCTCTGTCGCATAATCCCGGACCCGAAAATAAGTACCATCTCCAGAACTGTCTTCTGACATAGGAATTCTAATTCACAGCAACTAAAACATTCAACCAAAAGAACATAGTTCTTTTTGCTTTTGTAACTTTTATTTTCAGAAAATCCATTACGTGTGTCCTGGCTTCAGTGATTTAGCTAAACCTAAATGCTGGGACTCGAAATCGAGGGCACCTGTGTAGATAGTATGTACAAGCGTGGAATGGTAAAACCTCCTAATTCTTCCGCAGTGCTGATCTTCATTAGGACTGCCATTCATGGTTCAGCTGTAGACTTACAAAATTGACAGATGCTAAAATTCTCTTTGCCACCAAAATCACAAATGTTAAAAAGTTCAAATATGCACATTAAAGCTGTAATAAAAGCCTACGTTTTTATGTTTACATGCCATGATCCAGACTGTACCAACAAACACGGTACACTTATACGGAAAGTGGGTCCCTTTTATTTGCACGACAAAGCTGGTCTCAGCATTCACCAGAGCAAAATTCCATGGCAACTTGCACCCGGACCTCGATTCCCATCTTGCCGAAACAAAATAGTTGACATAAAAATAGATGTAACCCGGTTACCATGTGCATTGCTGAATAACCAGTGCTATTTACAGGAAAAACATTGCATTGCATAATTCAAGGAATAAAACACCACCATGCATCTCATTTTAACTGGAAGGTGAAAGTGCATCACACAACTAAGTTTGCTAATCATGATTGTCCCATGTCTACGAAAGGAATAATAACCAAAAAGTACACGAGTTTCCTCCACACCCAGCCATTAATCTAAGTGTCAAAGAGAGAAACCACTTCAGCCAAAAGAAACATTTGGATGTCATGTGCTTATATTGGCAGACTAAACAAAGGATACGCACACACTGGAAGGTTTGAGGAAAATGTGTAAAATAATCCCAAGAAAGAAAGTTCTTGAAGTGTGAAACCGATTGGGATCATCGCGGAGGAGCGGAGAAGTCCTTTCGGAGCTTGACTGTCACTCTCAGGGGCATTCGCTTCTGGAGGGATCGCGGACCCTTCGGCAGTGCCCAGGGGGAGACACTATATGATCGTCACATTAGATGAGGTCTTGGCCATTTCTTCCGGGCAGTGACTCTTGACCACTTCCTTGATGAACTGCTCGAGGGCAGTGAAGTAGCCCTGGCACTGCCACGTGTCATTGTGCGTCCCGTCGGGAAGATGGCCAGTCTCTTAGTCCGGGCAGGCGAGGCTCGTGACAGCTGCTTCATCATCACCGGGGGATGAGCTGGTCGGAGAGCCCCGAGATGAAGAGCGAAGGCAGTCTGCACTGACAGACTTTCCTGTAGGACAGAAACTTGTTTTTGTAGCACCACAGAGGAAGGTAACGCATGGGGAAGAAGGAAAATAAAGTGCTGGCCATGTGCGGGATGCTGAGAAACGTGTTCTCCACCATGATGGCTGAAATCCTGTGGGAATTTTCAGAAGCCAGGTGTATAGCTACGGCTCCGCCCAAAGAGCGGCCGAAGAGGATGATCTTGGTTTTGTCAAGGTCGGGCCGCGTCATCACGTAGTCCAACACGGCTCGGAGTCTAAGTAGAGGCCTTCTTCGCTGGCCTCCCCCTCACTTTTCCCGTAGCCTCGATAATCCACCAGCAGAAGATTGACTTTGAGGTTCACCAACATAAGCAAGGCATTGGGCAAGCGGTGGCCAATGTTGCCAGCGTTGCCATGAAAATAAATGACGGTGGGGAGTAGGCGCGTTGTCTCCGGTGTACCGGATGAGGATGAGGTTCAGGCGCACGCCATCTTTGGTTCGGATGAAGATGTTCTCGTGCGGCACGCCCGTGGGCATGGGGACGAGAGGCGCGGGGCGACGGCTGCTCGGGAAGTAGAGCAGCACATCCTGGAACTTGTACAGAATGCCGGCCACCGAGACGAGGATGAGCAGGAGGAGGACGGCGCCCCATACAGGTGAAAGGTCACGATTAAAGGCAAGAGGGAGATGCGGCAGAGACCCCAGGACCACGAGGCTAAGGCCAGCAGCCACCTTTCCACGAAGCTCCACAGCAGCCAGGGCTTTTCCATGGTAGCTCTCCGCAGGAGTCCTGGAGGGAGACAGGGAGAGAGTCAGCCACGCCGCGCCCGTAGCCCCCATCTGCTGCCTCCCTCTCCCCTGCGGTACCAGGAGCGCCCATGTCCAGCGACACAGTAACTTTCTGAAGAGCTTATTTATTGGTGGTACTAGCATTCGTCTGTTCTTCATGGGAGAGAAAGACGATGCACACGTCTCAGATTTTCCTCTGTGGTCCCGAGGGCTCGGGGCCGGTAAGGGAGTCCGCTCTGATCCCAGCCTCACTCCAGGACCACGACCTCCCCCACTTCCCTGAGTTTGGTTCCAGAGTCGAAGTTCGGTATTTTTCAGATGCAACGCGGCAGTGAGATGACACAGGCAGCACTTTCTCTCCCCAGCCCACTTCACTTACGAACGGCCCGGCGAGGGCCATTCCACTTGACGAAGAAACGGCCGTGGATACACGACCACCCAGAGCCAGCGCGCTGTGCACACATGCCTCAGGGCCGCTGCCTGGACTTGTGGTGCTCACTGACCCCCAGGAAAGGCATTCACGGAGCCTATCTCAGACTCACTCTCCGCCAACGCGCCCACTCACCCAGCAACGGACATGCAGATTGTTTCTGGACTGTTGTAAAACACGTTGGACTGAATGTAGGGATACCGTAATTTTCTGAATTGAGCATCTTCTTTTTTCTTGGGTAACCACTTAGAAGTAGAAATGCTGACTCTGGATATGGCAGTTTAATTTTGTTTAGAGTGAGGCTCAGGGTTTACTCTATGCTAAGAAATATTCCTGGAGCTGCTTAGGGCACCATATGGGATGCCAGCGACCGGTCATGTGCAAAGTCAACATCGATCCGCTATACTACTGCTCTGGTCCCAATTTCTCATTTTTTAGGATTCACCATAGGGGCATGTGTGTATCTGTGTGTGTTTTGGTGCTTAGGTGATACCTGGCGCTGTTCAGGGCTTACTTCTGGCTCTGCACTCGGGGATCCCCTTGGTGGGTTTCAGAGACCTTATGATTGAGTCCAGCAAGCACCCCGACCACTGGCCCGTCTTTCCAGCTCCTCACCAGACTTTTACAGTGACTGCACCACTTACAGCCCCAACTTACACCAACGAAGGCCAGAGACCACCTTCCTCCTAGGTCCTGTCCAACTTATTCACTGCTCTTTTTACAGAAGAGACAGGACCGCAATGCAGAATCTCACTGCTGTGATGGACATGTTTCTGATGACTAATGATACTGAAAAAATCCATTTGTTCTTTTGTTTGGGGACCACAAATACTGCAAAGTTCCTATGGAACAGAGACATTCTGAAATTCAAACCACGTGTATGGGCACAATATAATACACAGATACTCATCTGAAAAATTATATATAGTTAAAATTTTTGACTACTCTAACTTTGAAAATGTTTTTTAAAGATAATTTCATTTCTAATTTCAACACGCAATACTCAATTACGATATTTAAGGAAGGCTGGAAGGGTCTTTCTCCGTTTCCACTCTATACATGGCCGTAGGGCAGTCCGCCCCTCTTCATATACCAATACCTTGAAAGTGAACAATCCACTAATCCCTCTGTTCTGAGACAGGCACAGTAATGGCAATGAGAAAAAGTGCGTTATCTGTGGCTGTTACCGGCTGGAATAAGGGGGTCAAACAACGGGACTGAGGGACAGCCAGCCTTTGAGGACTCCTCCAGTGTCCAGTGGGAGGGCAGGTGGGCAGGAACCGGGAGGAACTGGATTAGAACGACACCCCCTTCTTCAGGCAGCCCGCAGTTCCCTAATTCCAACTTGCTAATAAATCTCGGCTCCCAAATCTTTAGCATAACCTTAAGCTGTGCCCAGAAGGAACTGGAACAAGCAAATCTCATCTAGGAAGGATGCTAATTGCCTAGCTCTGCCGGACGCTATCAGCCAAGTACGATTATTCCAACCATCTGCTGAGACTCCGAAACAACTGCAGGAGACCCAGATGTGGACGCGAGGGAGCTGGCAGCGCAGGGGAGTGAGGGGCCCAGGAAACATCCTCCTGGGGGAGCAGACCTTGCCCAGGCGCCCAACAGCATTTCCCCAGAAGCCTGCAGAGGCGGGGCTAGCTGCTGGGCTATGGGCGAACACCCTGAGCGCGGCCAGTCCACAGAAACTGGAAAGAGACTGCAGGGAAGCAGGCAGGGCCCTGCCCACGGCCATCCAGCCATCCTGGCCCCTGCTGAGTGCTTCCTCGGCAGCTGCCCCCCTGGCAGAGGTCCCGTGAGCAGCATGTCAGCTGAGGCCTAGGGGCTGGCGCCCACAGCAGTTACCCACAGGGGGTCCTGACACACCTCCGCAGCCCCACGGGGGTCGCCCTCTGCATCTTCCCACCTCGGGCTTCAGCTAGGTCCTTGCCTTGAACCCCTGACCGGCTCACTTCCCAGGCCCGTGACTACCATGGGCTCACCCAGCTCCCACTGTGGGCTGAACACCCGCCGTGCCCAGCCAAGGCAGCAGAAGGGCCCCTCACCGGACGGCCCCTTCCTCAGCTCCCAGCAGCTGCTTCTCGGGCCAGGCGGAAATGGAGTCATTTCCCACGCTCCTTCTCCTGGGCATATTTTGATTCTTCCTCATGGCTCCACTGTGGCTGTGCGAGTCATTCCGATTTTCTGTCTATTCCCGCTGCCACACCAAAGCACCTGCCACCTCACTGAATCTCCCCACGAAGCCTTCCTGCATTCCAGCCACTGCGGAGTGCGCGCTGTCAATTCAAACAACAGCATCCCACGACCGCAAGCACACTAGACTCGCTACTTCATTTCCCAAGATTCTATCCAGGTCTGTTCTGTTTGAGGGCCACACTCAGGGCTTACTCAGCTCTGAGCTCGGGTCATTCCTGGAAGGCCTTGGGTACCGTATGATGCCAGGGAGAGAACCAGCTCAGCTGTGCTCGAGGCAAGCGGACTTGTTCTCCCTCTCCATCGAGAATTTCCCTCTATGAACACACACACACACACACACACACACACACACACACACACACACACACTTTTAATCCTGGGGCCTAATATCTAGTAACACAGCAACTTAAAATTTAATTATGTGTTCGAGCACGTTATTCTAACATGCACAGGCCTGAATCTGATTCCAAAAAGTAAAATTTCACAGAAATCTGTGCACACGTGTGCCGAAACTAAGCACAGAGCCGCCCCTCGCCCAACAGGCCGCAAGCCCAGCTCATCTCCTTTAAGCCCAGCCATCTCCTTTAAGCCCAGCCATCTCCCCTTACTGCACGTTCTCGGCTGAAGGAGGCTCTTAGGGTTTGCGCCATCAGCCCTCACTGCTGCCATGGGGTTGGCGACGCAGCCAGCAGGACTCACAGGAAGCACCAGGGGCCTGGGAAGAGCCTCCTGGCACTGGGGTCCCCTTCAGCTCTTGCCACGGCCCTGCTGAAGTCCACTAGGCCAGTGTGAGACTGAAACAGAAGCAAGTGTGGGCTGCTGCGGGTCCGGTCACCCTCCAGCAGCGGAGCAGAAGCGCAGCATGGACACTGGCCGGCCCCTCGATGGGCTCCTTCCTGCAGCGCCCGACGGAAATGACGCTGCAATAAACTTTTTTTTGTGGGTGGGGGGGTCACACCCAGTGGTCACACCCTGTACTATGGACTGTACTCTGGCGCTGGCCCCTACACAGACATGTTAAAACACAGACTTAACTGCACCTGAAACACTAAGTCATGCCAGCCCTCCACTGAGATCACACGTGCACACACAGGCGCATGCATCCGCACACACACTCACACACAGCTGGGGTCCAACAGTCCAGACGGTAGCTGCCGGCCCAAGAACCTTGCCCAGTTAAACACATACGTGCCCGCCCACGGTCCAGGACCCGGCTGGGCTCGAAACAGGACCTGGACCTTCGCAACTGCACCTAACCTAAGTCCATTTAATTCGAGGGCGAAGATCAGAGGAAGAAACAACTGCCCTTAAACACAGCCAAAGAAAAGCGAAGCCTAAACTGTCCTTCGCAAGGTGACTTTGGCCATCCCTGGACTTGATCAAGCCGGCGACGTGCAGGAGCCTAGTGGAATCGGCTGCACATTCCACCCCAGCACTCAGAATTCCTCTTACTTTCAACCCAACAGCTGTCTGCGCCCCTTATTTTTATTCACTCGGCACAATTATTCACAGGAACTGGAAGTATTGGGGTAAATACTTGGCGAGGGCAGTGGGAGGAAGCAGGAGTGGTTGAACTGGGTCAACTTTAGGGTCCCCTCAAATAGGGGGCCCCAGGGCCTGGACTGTCAGCACCAGCACCCCACCCGCCTGCCCGTCTGCTTGCGCTAGCGGCGTGGAGTCGAGGCTGGGTGACGCCTCCGTGTGCCAGACCGGGGCGCGAGCAGCTCGCTCTGAGGACAGGGAGCACTATTTTTAGCCCCGTTCCAGCTCAATCGGAGAGCGCGTGTCTGACATTTGGTGTGACAACTGCGCCTGCGAACTGCTGGTGCCCGCGGGCTATTTCCTCTTCAGGTGACGCCCTTTCTACTGGAAGACCATGAACAAAGTCTGCTCCTTGAGTTTTGCTCTGGAGCTACTGAGAGCGACAAAGTTATGCGACCGGGTTTCAGACGTACAGTATCACCCGCGTCCACTTCCCTCCACCAGAGCTGGCCCCTCCACTTGGCTCCCCACCCCCTGCCTGCCCGAGGGACGCTTTCTCTCACTGTGGCTTACATACTGTGAAGGGGTCTGCGTGACACTTCCCCACCTTGCAGCGCCCCTCCTCCAGGCTGATCGCCCTCCCCCCACAGTGTAGACCCAGCTTGCCCTATTCCCCCAGTTCTCCTGCGGTTTCCATGGGCCGCCTCTGCCCACAGGCCAGATGCTGCCAGGACCGGCTTCGCTCAGCACGACGGCTTCCAGCTCCGTCCACCCAGCAGACTATAGGCCTTTAGCTTTCCCTACGGCCCAATAACCATCCACTGTGTCTGTACCCCAGTTTCTTTATCCAGGCGCCTATTCTTGGACACTTGGTTGCTCCAGATTCTGGCTGCGGTGGAGAGTGCTGCAACACGGGTGTGCAAAGCCTTTTTTCTCCAGTGTTTTGGGGGCCCTGGATATTCCTAGCAGTGGAGTTCATGGGGACCACGAAAGCACAGTTCCTGGCTGCTGGGGCAGGTTTATCCTGTTTTGCAGAAAGTTCATACATGTTTGACAGACAATTTCCCGGGGAAGAAATGCCGAGCAGGTCCAAGTACAGTACCATGACCCGTGGGGCTTTGACAGGGCACTGCGGGCTCTGATGTGAGGAAGTGCAAGTTCTGTTTGCTTGGGGACCACACCCAGGGATGCTCGGGGTCACATCTGGATCTGCACTCAGAAATCACTCTTGGCAGTGCCGGGACCGTACGGGATGCTAGAGAGCGAAGCAAACACCCTCCCCATTGTACTGTTGCTCCAACTCCAATAAGTGTGATTTTTTGGTAATTCATTAAAACAAATTAAGTCAACATTTCGAGGAATCTGTCCAACACAGCAAACCAACATATTCCAAATGGCCAAGGAGTGTCACAAAATCCAACATATGCACGACACACTAGAGGCAGGAGAAAGAACTCAGCGTGTTGGACAAGAGGAGAGGCGTCAGGGGATGGATTTCAGAAGACATACATTAGCTGGTGCTTGAGAAACCAACGCCAATTACGTACTGCGCCATCAGACCACTTGCTGTCCCTTAAATGCTCCCTCTTTATAACCAGAGTGTGTCTGGTTTTCTTCATATATTTCACAGAACTACCTCATAGGAACACACAAATGTGGCTGATCATTTGCCTGCTTCTGTTAAGAAGGCAGAAAGGTTATAAAAATGCTACATACAATACATTGCTAATCGTCCTATGTTGCAGGACACCTGAAAGCCTAGGCCTCTGCATCTGCCCTGGATTGCCTCCTGCCGGGTAGTCTGAATGTGGCAGTCTTATCTGACCATGTATTCTGTACTGGCTGGTATAAATATTCTCTCATGCTACCACAAGCATCGTGGGACTAGCTAGATCTTACCAGCATATCTGCCTGGCCACCTTGGATCTCTAAGTAACTAGACCAGAGAGAAATGCTGTTTGCCTCCAAGCAAGCAAGCATGACTCCCTGATAACTCAAAGGCAACTAAAATACAAAACTACCGTGAAGTAGAGGAGACTCTTGTGAAGGCTTGGAGAAATATTTAACTGGCATTAGTATTAGTCTTTGGTACAGAGACATGCCATCTCAGAAACCCCCTTCTCTACCCCATAAAGGCAATTCCAGGCAGATCTTGGCTCAAGACATTAGGTGAGGTGCTGGGAGAAATTACCTGAGGGCATTTGATCCTTCCTGCCAGGGGAAGTTACATTTAGCTTATGGCTTCTCCCAGCTCTGCTAGGAGGCTTTTAATTAGCTCTGGGTCCTTGTAAACAGCCCGATGGTCTCCTGAAGTTGCTACATTCTATAGAGCTGTTTTCCTGTTTTCATCTCTAGATAGCCCAGCCCATAATGGGCTGGGCTGGGAGTTTGGGGGATTTCTAGCTATAAAATAAGCTGCAAGAAGAAAGAAGCTCCTCTTTTTTTCCCCTTTTGCCATTTCGGCTTCCCTTGGTGTTTTGCTTCTCCGTCCTCTCCATTCTCTGTTGGGCCTCAACACGTGGTGGCAGCCATCTTGGCCTACACCTGGCTGGGGCCTAGCTGGGAACCCAGAGTCCGGAGGTTTTCCCTGCTCTTGGATTATATATTGGATCCTGTGATAGTAAAGCCCTTTTAAAACTGCATCGGATTCCTGAGTCTTCATCCATTCCCGCCGGCCGGAGGTAGAAGGGAACTTCGCTTCCGACACTGTCGGGGACCCCGCAGCGCTCCCGACAGTCCTATTTTTCTAGTTGTTTTGCATAAAATCATAATATGTAATGGATTTACAAACTTTTAAAGTAGAAAATTAAAGCCTTATACATTCCTGGAATTTCTAACAACACAATCTCTCTATGAAGACTACATATATAACAATTCTTTGGGATCATCAATCATTTTTAAAAACCTGACAGGTTCAGGTATCAAAAAGTCTGAGAACTACGGTGCTATGCTACTGAACTATCTTTTCTGAGACCTGCCACTTTAGAATGATGCAGTACATCAACGACTCCCTTATATGCCTGGACACGGGGTTTGAATGCCTGCCGGACACCAAGAGGCTGTTTCACATGGTCCCCAAGGGCCCTTCCACAAACAGGTCGGACCACCAAGCATGGTGACATTTCAGCCTCCCAGGGTTTAGCTGATAGCTTCAAAGGGTTGCCTGGTGTTCCTTGGAGCCCCAGATTACCGAGCCTGAGCGCCCACAATTCTTACAGGACATGATGCCTGAATATACGTAAGACTCAAGACATGGGGCAGAGCTGCTACTGGCTCTCCCTGTGCCTAGCCACTCACGAGGCGCCGTGGAGGGATGGCGGGTTCTAGCCCTGGCCCGCCACCCCAGCAGAGCCTCGCAACTAGCCAGAAGACCCCCACTCCATGAGGGCCTCCATTTTTCACATCCGGACTTCCCCCTCATCAGAACTCCACCCAGCAGACCAGCCTATCACAGCCTGGCTAGAGCGGCCGCTTGCAGCTGCGCGGTTCATCAATAAATGCTGGATTTAGAGATGACTACAAGATTATGCTACCCACACGGCAGAGCCTGGCAAGCTACTGTGTCATATTTGATATGCCAGATACCAGTAACAATTATAGACCTCATTCCCATGACCTGATGGAATGGTTTGAGGCTCTTTATGTCCTGGAGCAAGCAGGTGCCCTTGGGCTCTCCTAGCATGAGACAGTACATATGGAGATGTTACTGGTGCCCGCTCGAGCAAATCAATGATGAACGGGAAGACAGTGATACAGTGATGATGCCTGGGGCCCCCTCCCACTGCTGCTGGACAGAGGCGGGAAGAGTGACGTGGACTTACAAATGACAACGTCCTACAGGCGGGGACCACAGAGGGCGGCGGGGGGCCTGGCATGAGACCCAACAGAGGGCGGGGGCCTGGCATGGGACCCAACAGAGGGGGAGGGGCCTGGCATGGGACCCAACAGAGGGCGGGGGCCTGGCATGGGACCCAACAGAGGGCGGGGGGGCCTGGCATGTGACCCAACAGAGGGGCGGGGGGCCTGGCATGGGACCCAACAGAGGGGGTGGGGGGCCTGGCATGGGACCCAACAGAGGGGGGGCCTGGCATGGGGACCCAACGGAGGGCGGGGGCCTGGCATGGGACCCAACAGAGGGCGGGGGCCTGGCATGGGACCCAACAGAGGGGGGGGGCCTGGCATGGGACCCAACAGAGGGTGGGGGGGCCTGGCATGGGACCCAACGGAGGCGGCGGGGCCTGGCATGGGACCCAACAGTGCTGGAAGTCAGAAGGGTCACAGGTACCTCCAAGACCAAAGATATTTCTCGAAAATGCTCAGCTCTGCAGTGGCTTTAAGGCTCGACAGGGTGTCAGCGCATTTAATACATTCCAGTGCCTTCCTCGGGCCCAGGGCAGCCAGAGGGCACCTTAAGAGAACACAAGGCAGGGTCTGGGAGACAGCTGGGCGGGTGTCGGAGGCTGAGTCCACGCCTGCACCTCACAGGCCTCCTGCCCCCAGGTGAGCCCGGGGGTGCAGCAGAAGGCAGAGTTGCTGTGAGTTACTGAAAATAACCAAGGGAAACGGTTTCTCCACAGACATGAGCGCAGCCAAGGAGCGCGAGTAACGGAGGGAGAGGCGGGAGAGCACCAAGCGCTTGGGCCCGCAGAGCTGCACGTGACCCGTAACCTACGCTGGTTCCTTCTTCATCCGCGGAACTCACGTTATGGCGCCCAGCACGGAGCAACGCAACACAGGAGGTCTGTGGAGGCCACAGGAACGGCCTCGACTTCCAGCCGGCCGACAGGACCGGCAGCTGTGCCAGCTCTCTCCCTCTCTCACCTACCTACCCAGGAAGGAAACCAGAGAAACGCACTATAACCAAGCCAGGGAAATAGGTATTCTCTCCGTTATTGTCGCCCCAACAACCAGCAGAGCACATCGGCAGAACAGGCCAGTCTTTCCGTGGCAGATAGTTGTACTCCAGCGAAGGCCAGGAGCATCCCACAAGGAATTACACGCTCACTACTCTGTCTGAACCCCAAACAAGATTTCATTTTACCAAAGTGCATAGTATGTACCGATGTACAGATTCTGCCAACAGTAAAAGGCCTTTGAAAAGCACAGATTTAAAAAATGACTTCCCAAAGAGCTATTTCACTGAAGATCAGCCAATTACAGACAGTAAGATCCCAGGCCATAAGAGATCATCTGTAAAGGTCCCTCGAGCGTGTCTCAGGCTGATGCGACTCGGTGATAGCCACCGCGGGTTCGAGCAGAGAGCAGACCCCCGTCATCACTGCCTCCCCTTCTCCGGGGCAGTGTGTGTGGCCACACTGCTCTCCTGGGCGGGGGGAAGCGAGCCTGGACAAGCTGCAGAGCCGGAGAGAATCACCATCGCTGCTCTCTGAGCGGAGACACCACAAAGTGAATGATCTATTTCCCTAATAGGCGCCCGCGCCATCAATAATGAACAAGTGGGTATTAATAGTCCCCTGGGCCAAATGCACGCTAACAGCTGATGAGAGGGCGGAGTCACCGAGTTCCGGGGACAGAGGCGGGCCGGAGCTGGTCTCAGCTAGCTCTGTCGCCGTCCCCGCCCAAAGTGTGAAGCAACCAGGCAGACGGTCCCCGAGCCAGTGCAGCGTGGCCCCTCGATGCCAACCCCAACCTGTGCTGAGCTTATAAACACACTGGAAAGAAGAGTTTGACAAACGGAGCCACCAGGGCTGGAAGCACAGTGACACCGACCGGAGGGCTGCCAACAGAACTCAGGGCGTTTCCAACCTGAGGTTGGCATTCTAAACTGTAGACCAGGAGGAAACTTAGAATTTCATTTCCTGTAAAACAGGAGAATGGGCGGGATTCTAGAACACCGTGTGTGCGCACAGGAACCTGCCCAGGGCCTCACACTTGGCTGAGTTTGGAATCTGAGCAATTGGGAATTTCAAACAAGAAACAGTTTCAAGAAAGAACTAGAAAGTAAGTGAAATAATTAGCTTTCAAAAGTAATAAAACCAGAGAAAGATTTCCCTGTGACAAACAAGGGCAGCCACAGAAGGACGTCAGGCTGGGCAGTTTCCTGGACCCACCAGGAGGCCAACTCATTAGCTCCGGGGCCCAGCAAGGCAGGTGCTGGACAGGCCGAGGACAGACCCCTCCCAGGCTGGCTTCCCGTCCACACTCACCATCAGCGCCAGGTGTGGTAGGACGCGAATGAGTGTCTTTTCCGGCGTAGGGTGTTAACAGCAAGGTAGCTATTTGCCAACCACTTGGCTTCCATAAATATACGCTACCCAAATGAAAGGGGGCTGAAACAGGTCGTTGGGACTCTGCTGTCAGCAAATGGCACCCAGAGCGTGTTCACAACCGCTGCCCTGCCACAAGACACAATTCCTCGGCTTGTCACCCGCCACGTCAGAGAAAGCAGTTTACGCTCCTGCCAAGCCTGGATTCAGGGGCGAGGGGAGCAGGCTGGCGCAGAGCGTTTCACGGCAGGACTCCATGAAGGCAGGGCCCCTTCCCCAGGGTGCGGAGTGGGGGCGGGGGCAGCAACTCAGAAAGCCCCCCTGGGGCCTCCCCGCCTGCCAGCCAAGCCAAGCCCGCAGACCCAGGAGTCTCGTCCATGGCTCCCGACTAGGCTTCGGTCCTGCTAGCTCTCTCCTACCGTAGCTTCCGCTGGGGGCCGGGGGTTGCCATCCCACCCCGCCAACTCTGGAACTACACCACAGTTCTCAGGTGGGGGTCCACCGGGCGGCACGCACAGTGCCCAGGCCGGGCCCACGTGGGCGGCACGCACAGTGCCCAGGCCGGGCCCCACGGGGCGGCACGCACAGTGCCCAGGCCGGGCCCACCGGGGCGGCACGCACAGTGCCCAGGCCGGGCCCACCGGGGCGGCACGCACAGTGCCCAGGCCGGGCCCACCGGGGCGGCACGCACAGTGCCCAGGCCGGGTCCACGGGGGGCGGCACGCACAGTGCCCAGGCCGGGCCCACCGGGGCGGCACGCACAGTGCCCAGGCCGGGTCCACCGGGGGCGGCACGCACAGTGCCCAGGCCGGGCCCACCGGGGCGGCACGCACAGTGCCCAGCCGGCCCCCGTCGCCGGGCTCCGTGCAGTGGGGCGGGAGGCTTCGTCCCCCTGGGTGGCAGAATCGCGGCCACTCCCCACGCGGGGTCCTTGTGCCCGGGGTTGGCGGGCCCTTCCCACCGGACAGACCCCCACGCGGGGGCAGCGGCGAGGGGCAGCGAGGGAGAGGGCCACACCCCCGCCCCAAAGCCCGGCCGGGAGCGACTGTCCACTCGGGCAGCGGGCAGCGCTGCGGAACGCGGCGTCGGGGGCTCCTGCGAAGGCGTCGGGGGCGTGAGCGAGGCAGGCTCCCGGGCAGGCGTGGCCGGCGCCCCCACCCACCCCCCAACTTGCAGCCGGCGAGGGGTCGCCGGGACCCCCGAGCAGCCGCGCCGGGGGACGCTGGGCTTCGCTCTGCGCAGGGTCGCGGGGGACCCTCGAGGCGGCCGAGGGCTCCGTGCCCCGTCCCGGGTGGCCCCGCGCCGGCCCCGAGGCCGCGGCCACTTACTCAGACCCGCTCGCAGGCCGCGGCCGCGGACGCCGGCGCCGCGCAGCCGCTCCCCGCCGCTCCTCATCGTCCTCCAGCAGCGCAGGGGCCGCCGCCGGCGCCACGGTCGGGCCCGGAGCTGCTGCCGCGCCGCGCTCGGCGCCTCCGCTTCCGGCCAGGCCGCCGCCGCTCGCGCATCACCCGCTCGGGCCCTCGGCGGCGCGCGGCGGCGGAGGCGCACGCGCATGCGCACAGCCCGGGCGCGACGGCGGAGGCGCACGCGCATGCGCACACCCCTGGCGCGACGGCGGGGCGCGCGCGCAGCGCACAGCCGGGCGCGACGGCGGCCGCGCGGACACCCTGCGCGCTAGAAACGCCCCTGGAGGTAAAGCACGTCCACCTTTGCCCTTTTGTCTAAGGAGTGGATGCACGGGCGGAGGCCTGAGACCCGAGAAGGCAACATCTTACTTTGTGCGCGGCTGTGCCCTTTCCGGAGGGTGCTTGCAAAGGACAGCCCTGGTGGCACCCTTAGGCGCGTCCTGCTCGGACGCTTCGCGGTTACCTGGCGGCTTCCTCCACCCAAACACCATTTAGACTTTCTTCTCGGCACTCGATAGTGTGTAGAGAATATATCTGCCCCTCGAGGCGTTGCAGGTGTGGCTGCGGTGCCCGGCTGTGTTGGCAGGTGGCAGACAGGAGACAGGCTTGTCTACACCCAGGGCTCTGCCCCGCGGCCCTGGATGGTCTGACATAGAAAAGACTGGGCCCCTGGGATGAACCCAGAGCCACGGCAGAATCTGGCAAGCCACCCGTGGTGTATTCGATATGCCAAAAACAGTAGCAATAGTGGACCTCATTCCCAATGAATGGAGGGTTACTGGTGCCTCCTCGAGCAAATCCATGAACAACAGGAAGACAAGTGACAAGTGACAGAGAAGATCATAAGTGTATGTACAGATTCATGCACGTAGCATATATGTGCATATGGATATATGCGTGTATGTCTATGTAATAGTGATGTGCATGTATGCATATGTGTACATGCATCTTTGTGTGTATGTGTGCTTGCAAAGGTTGCTGATTTCCAGATCAAGAGCGCAGTATCAAAGGGAGTCTCTTATAGACTTGATCATCTTCAAAGTTCACTCTGAGATAGGCCATTTTCACAAACTAATAATCACAGCAACTCACAATGAATAAACTTTTTTTTCTGCAATTGGAGACTTGGGTTTTATCAACATGGAGTTTGGTTTCACAATTCACAGATCTGTCTTCTGTTTCTTTACCCCAAGTGTCATCTTTGACACGGCCCTAATGCTCAGGCTGCCCGTGAGCACGGACAAACGCTTTCTCCTGAGTGGCAGGGAGCAGGCCTCCAAAGCACACCCATAGTTAAGTCAATTAGTTGGTGAGTCACCTACAAAATAATGTGGCTGCTCAGTCCCAAAGTGATGAAGAGACAGATTCCGATAACTCAGGCGACTTATTCATAGAAATTAAATGAATCACTTGCATCACTTGTCTTCCCGTTGTTCATCTCGCCAAGGACGTACTGCAAAAAGCCCGTGCTTCCAAGGACGCGGGAGCGCAGAACTTTGAGCAGGACCAGATGCCTTAATCATTTTTTTTTCTTTTTTGGGTCACACCCGGCAATGCTCAGGGGTAACTCCTGCAGATGCCTTAATGTTTAAGCCCGGGAGTTTTCAGTCTAGCAAGGGAGGTGGCGGCTGCTGTGCTGTTACATACAAGGGCGTTTCACGGCTTGTGCCGGGCTTGGTTCACAAAACGCTCTTATGTCAGGCTCACGGACGACGTCCACTCGAAGGTGTCCACTTGCACACAGCGCCGACAGCCTGGTCAGCCGCCCCTGCAAGTCCTTATATTTGCGCCTGCAAAGCGGCCGGTCTCGCAGAGCGCCATTGCGCAGGCGCGGAGCATCTCCTCGCCTTCCCGGTCCTCCGGCCCACAGCTGCCACTGCGCCTGCGCACCACCTCCCGGCGCCGTCACGCATCCCTCGGCCCCGCAGGTGGGCGCGCATGCGCACACCTTCTCCCCTAGTCCCTCCCCCTTCCTGCGCGTGACACTGCGCCTGCGCACCTCCTCCGGGCTCCCGGCGCGGCTCCGGGCCTTCGCGGGTGTTGAGTGCGCCTGCGCCGAGCAGCAGCTGCTGCTGCCGGCTTGGGCGGGGCCGCTGCTTCCGGCTTGGCGGAGGGTCGCGCAGCCGGGCCAGGGTCCACCCTCTTCCTAGCAGCCCAGAGGCTCAGGGTCCTAAAAGGTGGTTTTTCTGAACGCGCGTTCCTCCATGCTCGCGCCCTCTGGTTCGCAGGGTGAGGGGTGCTGGGGTCGGCCCCCCGGAGAGTTGGGGGGTCCCTGCAGGGGCTTTGCAGCGCGGGGAGCAGGTGTGGAGATGCGGCCTCGGGAAAGGACCAGACTGCGCTCTTCCGCCCCGTCCTGTAAACTCCCGCCGCCCCGGCCGGCCCGCTGGGCTTCTGTTGGTTTTTATATAGTATTTTATAGTTCTGCGCCCAGGACCACCGGGCACGCCTGCAAGGCTGGTGTCCTGGCCTCGCCCACGCAGCCTTTGCAGGGAAGCGGCCTTGGTGCATGTGCCCCGCGCACCCACCGGGGTCCGGGGGCTTCCGCCACGCCCCCAGGTCTCAGGGCACCCAGCACCCACACGGGTCCCAGCACCCACACGGCCAGGCAGGGCCAGTGGTCGCAGAAGTCCCAGGAGGGAGCTCCCATTGCTTCCTTGCCTCGCCCAGAAACTTTCCTCCACGCTGCCCGTCAACCTGCAGTCCAGCCTGGTGCTTGGTCATCCCCTGGGCACTGCCCACTGCAGCTGCGTGGACAGCGAGCCTGGCTGTACACTGCTCGCTTGGCTTGTTCTCTTCCAAGGTTTTGCCTCCGGCTGTAGCATTTGGGGGGTTTCCTCCACCCATCGTGGGCTTGGTACTCGGGATCTGGGTAGGAGGACGGTGAGCCGTGTGGATGGGCCTCATCACCAGCGCAGCGAGGACCCCGCACCCTTGACGGGCCTCACTCAAGTAGAGACACCCCAAATCAGCTAGTCGGTGTTTCAGCTCACAGTTGACCCCGACTTCTCCGACTGCCGGGAGTGGTGGTCACCTCCGTCCACCCCAGAAGTGAGAAACTTCAGCTTCAGCAGGCGCTCAGGGAGCCCAGAAAGTAAAAATTAAGTTGGGTATGGCTGGCCTTGTGCAGAGAAACTCCCGCTTAGAAACCCAATAGCATCGATCGGTAGACCAGAAACCATGCCAGGCTTTGGCATTCATATACTGCACTTCAGCCATTCTATATAAACTGTAAATATAGCGTTTATACCAAATGTACAGATTTTTACAATTTTTTAAATTTATTTTTCTGCTTTTTTTTGGGCCACTCCCGACAATGCTCAGGGGTTACTCCTGTCTCTGCACTCAGAAATTACTCTTGGCGGTGCACAGGGACCATAGAGGATGCCAGGGATCCAACCCCCCATGGGCGTGCGAGGGCAAACGCCTCTCTCTGGCCCCCAAGTGTACCACGTCGCTGGACCGTATTTGGGGGAATCTAGTGCTGACAGCTGTGTGCAGACTGGCCCCAGCCCGAGGGGAGGGAGCCGAGAAGGGGCTTGGGGATATTCAGAGTGGCCGAAACTGTCTTTTGCTCGAACCCCTCCATAGGGGTTGGAAATTGAAGGCTGAGTGTAGTCGTACCCCCAGTCTGAATCTGATCACTGCATTATTTTCTGGCTCTTTCCAAGGCCACCATAGCTGTTGAAGGTTTCTTACAATGAACCCCCACTGGCAGAGCTGAGGTGTGAGTGTGTGTGTGTGTGTGTGTGTGTGTGTGTGTGTGTGTGTGACAAGCATCCTGTTCACGTAGCACAGATGACAGCGTGGTTTCAACCTCTAGAGAATTCCAAGAATTTTGTTCCTGGTGCACCAGTGGTCTGTTTGTGGCTCGTGGATTCTGTGTGTTGGGGAGGGGCCTCTCAGAGTTTTAAGGTTCCTTTTATGACCTCCACTTTTAGTTTATTACAGCTCATGTGACCCACGATTTTAGAAGCCTGGGTTTAAATGATATAAAGTAGCTCTTACACTGTATACAGTCTAGCGAAACTTGCATAAGTATTTGAAACTCCACCTGGCAAGTTTTCTGTTACTTCTTTTGTTGTTGATGATGCTGTATTTTTTGGTTTGGGGACTACATCTACCAGTGCTCAGGGGGCTACTCCTGGCTCTGCTCAGAGGTCATTCCTGATGTGGTTTCCCAGACAGACGGTTTGTTCAGCTCGACCAGCTGTACTGCTTCAGCCCTATCCTGTTTGTTTTCCTGTTGGGGCCACACCCAGAGGTACTCAGGGCTTACTCCTGGCTCTGCATGCATGGTTCATGCCTGGTGGGTTTGGGGACTATATGGGGTCCAGGGATCAAACCCAGGTCAACTGAGTGAAAAGCAAGTACCCTACCCACTGGCTGTACTATCAGTCCCTGACCTGTTACTTCTTACCTTATGACGTACAAGGTGTGTTGGTGTAAAGCTCTATCTTACACAACTTTCAGCTTTTGTCAAGCAGTTAGCTTGACTACTTATAAAATAGTTCCCCCTCGTGTTCCACTTTCTTTAGATTTCTTTACATTTATAGCAGTTTGGTTGCTTTTGTTTTGTTTTGGTCATTTCTTTTTTGTTTGTTTTAAAGGCAGAAACATGCATGTGTGCCCATGCAGAATGGCTTATTCTTCTGTGAGTGTGTGTGTGTGTGTGTGTGGGGTGGGGAGGGGGTTTGCCTGGCATTGGAATGTGAACCAAAACAAACGTGTACTGATGAATGTGAATGTTTAAGACTATGATAAAGTTAAAAGACATAGTAAAGCGGAGTTTTCATTTATGGAATTTTGAGTTGGTTTCTGAATGCTACAGTGGTTTTGCCTGGCCAGCACTGAAGCAACGCTGGTAGAGACTCTATGCAGAGCAGAGAAAGAGCCCTATCGTGTAGAGATTTCAGTTCACTAAAAAGCCCGAATTTTAATTCAGCTAGTGATTTGTTCAGAGTATCTATTTTAAGAATTTTGTTCCCGGGTATTGTGTGGGCAGCAGTCCAATAGAAGAAATATAAGCGAGGCCTTCAGAAACCCCCAAATGAAGAGAACTGGGCCCTTGTATTTTCCATCGTTGGCAATACTGTTTTTCATTATGTTCCACATAAGTAAAAAAAAATAGGATCATTTACTAGGAAATTGGAACATAAGAAAAAAGATAACTGAAGTAATTAATTTTGGTATGGAGCTGTTGATACTTTTGAAGATAAATACTAAAATAGGGGTGGAAATGAAAGAGTTGATTATCGTTACATGTAAAGGTTTAAAAAAAGCCCGTAATTTATAACGTTGTTCTTTTAAAGAGAGTCAGCATTAAATAACTGCCTAGAAACCAAGCCCTTTGTAAGGTGCTGCATGAAATATTTAATCGATTGTGTCTTTCACTTAGACCCACTCTCTTTTCGCTCCGCCAGTGAGACCAGAGGATTCCTCTTCTGTCCATGGCTTCCACACCAGCTTCACCCACGGTTGCTTCTCGCTCCCTTTGCAGATTTATGTTCAACTTTGGAACGAATACAGAAAGCCAAGGGACGTGCGGAAAAGGTCAGATACTATAAGGACTTTTTAGATTCCTGGAGGAAATTTCATGATGCCCTCCATAAGAATCAGAAAGATGTCACAGACTCCTTTTATCCAGCTATGAGACTTATTCTTCCTCAGCTAGAAAGAGAGAGAATGGCCTATGGCATCAAAGAAACAATGCTCGCCAAGCTCTATATTGAATTACTTAATTTGCCCAAAGAAGGAAAAGATGCCCTGAAACTTCTCAATTACAGAACACCCACAGCAACGCGTGGGGATGCCGGAGACTTTGCCATGATTGCGTACTTTGTACTGAGACCAAGGTGCTTACAGAAAGGGAGTTTGACCATCCAGGAAGTCAACGGTATTCTGGACTCAATTGCCAGCAATAATTCTGCCAAGAGAAAAGACCTGATGAAGAAGAGTCTGCTTCAGTTTATTGCTCAGAGTTCAGCACTTGAGCAGAAGTGGCTTATCCGCATGATTGTGAAGGATTTAAAGCTTGGTATCAGTCATCAAACTATTCTTTCTGTCTTTCATAGCGATGCCGTGGAGTTGCATGGTGTCACCACAGATCTGGAGAAAGTCTGTAGGCAACTGCACGACCGGTCCGTTGGGCTCAGTGATATTTCTATCAGCTTATTCTCTCCCTTTAAGCCCATGCTAGCTGCCATAGCGGATATCGAGCGGATTGAGAAGGACATGAAGCAGCAGAGTTTCTACGATCGAAAACGAAGCTAGATGGGGGAGCGAATGCAGCTACATAAAGACCGGGACACCTATGAGTATTTCTCCGAAACGGGTATAGCTACACCTCTCAGTTCGGTTCTTCTCCTCAGGAGGGCTCTCTGACACCGTTCATTCATGGTGCTTTCCCAGCCGATCTACAAGTCTGTATCCTGGATGGTGAGATGATGGCCTACAACCCCAACATGCAGACGTTCATGCAAAAGGGGAGCAAGTTCGATATCAAAAGAATGGTGGATGAGTCCGACCTGCAGACTTGCTTCTGTGTTTTTGATGTCCTGATGGTCAATAACAAGAAGCTGGGACATGAGACCCTGAGAAAGAGGTACGAAATTCTGGGTGGTATTTTCACACCAATCCCAGGTCGCTTAGAAATAGTGCAGAAAACACAAGCTAATACCAAGCAAGAAGTCATTGATGCTTTGAATGACGCTGATCGACAAAAAGGGAAGAGGGGATTATGGTAAAAGCACCCCTTCTCCATTTACAAAGCCAGACAAGAGAGGCGAAGGATGGTTGAAGATTAAACCTGAGTATGTAACAGGACTGATGGATGAACTGGACGTCTTGCTCGTTGGGGGCTACTGGGGTAAAGGCTCACGGGGTGGAATGATGTCCCATTTTCTGTGTGCTGTGGCAGAGAAGCCGCCTCCGGGGGAGAAGCCATCTGTGTTCCATAGCCTCTGTCGTGTGGGCTCCGGTTACACTATGAAAGAGCTCTATGACCTGGGCTTGAAACTGGCCAAGCACTGGAAGCCTTTTCACAGAAGAGCCCCTCCCGGTAGCATTTTATGTGGCACGGAGAAGCCAGAAGTGTACATTGAACCCTGTAACTCAGTCATTGTCCAGATCAAGGCCGCAGAGATTGTCCCCAGTGACATGTATAAGACAGGTTGCACGCTGCGCCCCCGCGCATTGAAAAGATCCGCGAGGACAAAGAGTGGCATGAGTGCATGACTCTGGAAGACTTGGCGCAGCTCCAGGGCAGGGCATCCGAAAGCTCGCTTCCAAGCACCTGCTCCTCGGAGGCGACCATGAGCCCCAAGAGAAGAAGCGGAGAGGCGGCCCCGAAGGTGAAGAAGGCCGTTGGCATCATGGAGGATTTCAGAGCCCCTAACCTTTCCAATGTCAATAGAGTCTCGAATGTATTCGAAGATGTAGAATTTTGTGTTATGAGTGGCCTGGACGGCCACCGAAGCCCGCCCTGGAGAGCAGAATTGCAGAATTCGGAGGTTACATAGTTCAGAACCCAGGCCCAGACACCTACTGCGTCATCGCAGGGTCTGAGAACATCCGAGTGAAGAACATCATTTCCTCAGACAAGCATGATGTCGTCAAGCCCGAGTGGCTTCTGGAGTGTTTTGAAACCCAGAGCTGTGTGCCCTGGCAGCCTCGCCACATGATCCACATGTGCCCGTCAACAAGGGAGAATTTTGCCAAAGAATATGACAGCTATGGTGACAGTTATTTTGTTGATACAGATTTGAGCCAGCTGAAAGAAGTGTTTGCAGGAATGAAAAATTCTAGCGGGCAAACTCGGCAAGAATTGGCTCCTGTGATTGCTGATTTAGAGTATCGATATTCTTGGAACCGCTCTCCTCTTAATATGTTCCGACTTCACACAGTGTACGTGGACCTGTATTCTGTCATTAGTGACTCAAGCACTGGAGTCCAGGGCTCGAGATTAGCCATTACGGCCTTGGAGCTTCGATTTCACGGAGCTCAAGTAGTTTCTTGTTTAGCTGAAGGCGTGTCACACGTCATCATTGGGGAGGACCAGAGCCGAGTTGCTGATCTTAAAGCTTTCGGAGAACTCTTAGGAGAAAGTTCAAGATCCTACGCAAAGATTGGGTTACTGATTCGGTAAACAAATGTGAACTGCAGGAGGAAAATCAGTACCTGGTTTGAAGGTCAATTCTGTGCTGAGGAAAGCCGATACTCTGGTGTGATCGTTACCTCAGGGGATGAGAAAATTCCAGATTGTCGTTTATTGCTACCTCCTTTAGTCTGTTCACGTGATGGTGTTTGATGTGGGGAAAACCCTGATGTTAAGAGATTCAAAAGTCAAGGGACGGCCAAAGCCAAGAAACATTTTTATGACACCATGTAGTAGTGGATGATTTTTAACAAAATAGCCAGATGAAATAAAGTTTCCAGAGGAGTTGTGTATGCAAAAAACCTGTAGAAATGTATAAGTTTGACTCAATATAAGTAAAATATATTTTAAAGGTCTTAAGAGTTGCTAAAAGTATAAAAATCTTGTATCTAATAAAAAGCAGTGTAAGAAAATATTGATTGTATTTGGGCTTCTAAAAATCTAAACTTGAAGCCTAAAATTTCTCTTTTAAATATGTTTAAAATGTTCGTTTTTATGGTTAATCTAAAGCTTGTGAATAAAATATTTTTAACTCATCAAATTAGGAAGGTTGAGTTAGACTTGACTAATCTGAGAACTTAATTTTAGATCTGTTTTATTTTAAAAAGCAAAAGAAAATGTAGTTGCTTTCTTTTGCTTTAAAAAAAGAACTTTGCCTATATTTATTCTTTTTCAAATATGTGTATGTTTTAAAGTAAGGTTTTTTGTCTTTATGTACAGACAGTGGTGTTCCCTGATACAGTCTGCTAACTAGGAGACAAACAGAATGTGTGGTGTAAATTTAATAAGAACTAAACTCATTTTTATTTATCCTTTGGTTATTTAAAGTCCATATACTGTATAAGTCTGGATTTGTATTCCAGTAATACATTTTGATGAAATTATGTTTTCATGACATTGAAGTGCTTGAAATTTGTTATCTGAAAATTGTAAATTTGATGTAAGAAATTTTATCCAAATAAATTTATGTGATTTTATTATTTAAATAAAGTACTATATTACCAACATATTAGTTTATGTGTTCATTTTAAAGAAATTCATGTTCTCTTAGTCTGATGGTATGATATCGGTGTAATTTTTGACTGATTCCTATTTAAGGATCAAATAGATTGCTAGTTAGGTTATATATATGTATGTATGTATATACATACATACCAAATATATATATAAATAAAATTTTTGGGGGTCACACCTGGCAATGCTCAGGGGTTTCTCCTGGCTCTGCACTCAGAAATTACTCCCTGGCAGTGCTCAGGGGACAATATGGGATGCCGGAGATCGAACCCGGGCTGGCACAGGCCAGCTGTATGTAAGGCAAATGCCCTACTCTCTGGGCTATCGCCCGGCCCCAATTTTATATTTTATACTCATAATTGAATTTTATTAAAGAATTTAGACTCATTTTTATGTTGTATTGAGAATACAGGTAGATGTAATGGAAAAAAAATGCATAATTTTGCCACCACAGGTGATAGCATTTGACTGTTTTTGGTTGTCTGTGGTCTCCAAAGCAGTGCTGAAGGGGAGGCCAGAAGCTGTGCTCAGTAACTCCTTGCCAGCTGACCCAAGAATATGCTTCTGCTCTGGCCATGCAGTGCCAGGAATTCCCCTGTGCTGGGTTGTTCTCCAGAGCTGTGCAATTCTCAGGGGACCGTGTGGTACTGGGACTGGAACCCGGGTCAGCTGTGTGCAGAGTATTCCTCTCCCCATATTATCTACTCTGATTTTTTTAAAATTAATTTTTTGGCCATATCCGGTTGTATTCAGGGCTTACTCCTGACTCAGCAGTCAGGATTGTTCTGGAGGAGACCAGGGGACCCTGTGGGCTGCTAGGATTGACCCCTCGCCAGCCACATGCAAGGCAAGCACCTGACCCACTCTATCACTCTGGCCCTGGTTTTTTTTTAAATCAGCTTTTCTCTTTTTTTTTTCTTTTTGGGTCACACCCAGCAATGCTCAGGGGTTACTCCTGGCTCTTTTGCTCAGGAATTACTCCTGGCAATGCTCAGGGGACCCTATGGGATGCCGGAGATCGAACCTGGGTCATCCACATGCAAGGCAAACGCCCTACTCACTGTGTTGTCGCTCCTGCCCCTTCTCAGTCAATTGTATTTCCAAGTCCCTAAAATAGATGTACACCACTTTTGGCCGCTCAGTATTTTCTTGGATGTAGCCAGCTGCTTCCTTACTGTTAAGTCGCCCACATTGAGTTGCATTTTCAGTGACATAAATATTGCAGAGACTCTACACCCTCACAGCCCGACACACCCTCATGCCTTTTTGACACCCCCTCCCCCACACACACACAGCTTTTGTCTTTTTCATCTATAAATATGGAGTTCAGTATCATGGTAGTAGTGGACTTTTTCTCCATTTTCCTTCTTTCCTAGGTCTTTTTCACTATGCTAGCTGACATCCGTACTTTTATTTTTTTTTTATATTATTATTATTATTATTATTATTATTATTATTATTATTATTATTATTATTTTGCTTTTTGGGTCACACCCGGCAATGCTCAGGGTTTCTCCTGGCTCTGCACTCAGGAATAACTCCTGGCGGTGCTCGGGGACCATATGGGATGCTGGGGATCGAACCTGGGCCAGCTGGCGCAAGGCAAACGCCCCTACCCGCTGGGCTATCGCTCCGGCCCGACATCCGTACTTTAAAGCCCTGGTTTCTTTGCTGCTGTGCTGCTTCTGTCTCTAAGCAGACGGTATCGCTCACAGGAGCTCTCATGGGTATTCTCAGCCATAGCGATTGGAGCTGACTGGGGCCTGAGGCTCCCCAGGTTTGGAGAAGCAGGTTGAGCCGAGCTTTCGCACATCTGGTGTGAAATCCAGCCCTAGGGATGCGCCAGCAGCCACCCAGTTCACTTTGGACCACTGCGAAGTTCTTGTTTTAAAACTTCCTCAGAACTGTGATGACAACGTGATTGTAGTTGTTTTAGATAACTTTTGGGCACCAATCCCAGCACCGACGGTCGGCTACCTCCACCGTAGCCACCTCTGCGGTGACTCCACAGCCTGCGCCAGGACAGGCACGTTCAGTTTGGTTGTTACAGTTCGATCTGTTTTCAGTGTAACCAAGTTTGCTTTGGGTTTTGTTGTTATTTTTTTTTTTTTGGGGGAGTTTATTGCATTGTGGTGTCATACCGAGCATCCTCAGGTTACTCCTGGCTCTAAACTCAAATTAATCCCCAAGGTGTCTCAGGAACTATATGGAATGTGGGAGATCCAACCCTAGTGGACTGTGAGCAAGGCGAAAGCGCCCTCCCGGCTGTGCTGTCGCTCTGGCCCCAGAGCTGTGGTTTGGATATAAGCCTCTACCTCTCCTCTACATCACTGACCACCTGAGGGTCTTGGCTGCTGCCCCTTATAAACGTTGATACAATAGACCACCAGGAGAGTTGTGCTGAAAGAACTCACTGTGAGTACAGTGACAGGTAAAGGTGTGGGAATACAAAAGAGTTCAACGTTATCCTGGTTGGACGGAATGGATGGAGCACGCAGGGAAGTCACAGGCTGTGGTCAACGGTACATAGATTTGAGGTGTTAGAATCAAATCGTTACGGACTCAATTCTGTTTCTGCCACTAACCATCTACG